>CM077152.1:4514582-4876889 GCA_039583875.1 Platanthera guangdongensis
TAGAATCCCTCGGGGTAGCCAAGTTTTTTTTACCCCGAAGCCGTCTCGCCACCCAGGCTCCCATTAGCTGGTATAATAGGTTGGCCCCTCGGGTAGGCCAAGTGTTTTTTACCCGAGGTCATCTCGTCACCCAGGCTTCCATTAGCTTGCATGACAGGTTGACCCTCAGGGGAGGCCAAGTGTTTGTTTTTACCCCGAGTCGTCTCGTCACCCAGGCTCCCGTTAGCTGGCATGGACAGGTTGACCCCTCGGGGAGGCTAAGTATTTTTTACCTCGAGTTCGTCTTATCACCCAGGCTTCCATTAGCTGGCATGACAGGTTGACCCTCGGGGGAGGCCAAGTGTTTTTTACCCCCGAGGCCGTCTCGTCACCCAGGCTCTCATTAACTGGCATGACAGGTTGACCCCTCGGGGGAGGCCAAGTGTTTTTTACCCCAAGGCTGTCTCGTCACCCAGGCTCCCGTTAGCTGGCATGATAGGTTGACCCTCGGGGGAGGCCAAGTGTTTTTTACCCCGAGGTCGTCTCGTCACCCAGGCTCCCATTAGCTGGCATGACAAGTTGACCCTCGGGGAGGCCAAGTGTTTTTTTATCCCGAGGTCGCCTCGTCACCCAAGCTCGCATTAGCTGGCATGACAGGTTGACCCTCGGGAAGGCCAAGTAATTTCGGCTCTAAGAAGGTCACCCAACGAATACGTTGGGTTGGATGTTTCTTCCTAGCGTGGAACTCGCTCGAAAAGAGCGGGGATCATGTACAACCCCGTATTTGCAGAGTAGGGTCCCCTCGGCAGGCGCAAGACCAACTTCGTTTTTTAAGCTTTTGAAGTGGTTCGACACTTTTGGTGGCCAATTAGGTCTAGCCCTTGGAATATACTATTAGGTGGAGGAAAAATCCCCCTCCCCCTTCCCCTCTTTTTAGGGGGCGGGTGCGGCACGTTAGTCGGCACCCGCCCCAGCCTTATAAGTTCGAGGTAGGTGCAGCGAGACCGGCCTGCGGGCAGGGTCTCGCCCAGGCGGCCTGCCTGGCGGGCGAGACCGGCCTGCTGGCTGGGTCTCGCCCAGGCGGCCTGCCTGGCGGGCGAGACTGGCCTATGGGCAGGGTCTCGCCCCAGGCAGCCTGCCTGGCAGGCGAGACTGGCCTCCGGGCTCGGTCTCGCCCCAGGTGGCCTGCCTGGCGGGCGAGACGGCGGCGGCCAGGTCTCGCCCCCGGCAGCCTACCTGGCGGGCAAGACAGCCGGCGGCCTGGTCTCCCCCCCGGCGGCCTGCCTGGCGGCCTGCCTGGCTGGCGGCCTGGCTCTCGCCCCCGGCTTTGGTTCCCCCACGGGATTTATCCGTTCGCCTCGGGTGTCCGGTAAGGGTAGGGGGATGCTTTTACCATTATACCCCCAAGGGTGTTTTTACCTCTTTACCCCCGTGTGGTGTTTTCTATTGGCCCATGGTCTATTTATCGTAGGGGTATTTTCTGACTTTTGGTTCATGAGATTGGGAAAACTATAAATAGACCCTTGGGGGTTCCTTGAAGAGCATTGCATCTTAGCCACAAAAAACCCTTTTGCTTCTTCTTCCAAGGCACCTAGCTCAGGCATTGGCTAGGGAGGGGGAGACTTCAAAAGTCTTCAGGGCGTGAGGTGGGACCTCCACGCTAGAGCTGAGGGTCTGTTTCTAGCTTCTCGATCTTTTGGCCTGTGACGTTATCTCGAGTGTAGTAAGTGTAAGGTCACCCCTCTTTTGAGACCTCGAACTCCACAGAGGTCAATTTTTGGCTTCAACACCAGAATACCGCTGTAATTAGAGCAGAATGTACAGATTGTTGACCAAATGTAATTTCAGTATCATAATCTGGCATGTTTTATCTTTTTAGGTTATATAAAACGGTATTCATCAAATTTCAACAGATATTCAGCAGACTCAGACAAAATTAATGGTAAATGACAATGTTTTTTTTGTTTTCGTGTGAATTATGTAGTGTAATGTTTTTTGTATTCGTTTGATTTTCGTATAAGATAAGATGAATCCGGACAAACCTTGTTTTGAGTGACTCAAGCATAGACAACAACGTATATGTCGGGTTGCATTTTATTACTGAGAGCACATTTCCCAGTAAAGCGAAATTGATTAAATGGGCTCGCAGTATTGCTAAAGGATTAGGTTTTGTGGTTGTAGTTCTAAGACCCGATAAATTTGTTGAAGAGCTAGACCGAGAATATTTTTAGGTTTTGATAGATTGGGTTTCCCGCGTGTCCACAAAAATAGGCCAAAGCAGAATTAAAGGAAAAGTAGCTCCAAACATTGTGTATGTCCATTCACATTATGCGGTCAAAAGATGCGTGTGTCAATGAATGAAAATTATAAGTAAATGTGGAATACATAACCACAGTTTTGTTCATCTTGAGACATATAGTTATGCATGCAGATTAAGTGAAAATGAACAAAAATCGGGCAGGAGAGTGTACGTATCTGGTGTGTAATCGAGAAAAATATCATCCGCTCTGAAAACAAGGAATCCTTCCAACACTTCCATCTTGAGAACTATTTATACGAGAAGTTAGATTGTACAAGAAGGAATTGGATGGTAACTCTCCATTCAATTTCTATACAGATGCATTAGAGATGTGGCATATACGAGTAGCAATCATGTCAATCATACTAATGATGTTTAAACAGATTATTCTTTGCTCATCCAACTTCCATTCAACTATGCAAGATGTTTCCAGATATTTTTATTATGGATTGCACTTATAAGACTAATCGGTACATATTGTCTTTACTTTCTATAGTTGGTTTGACTTCTACAAATTTGACTTTTTTCACCGCATTTGCTTTCATGTCTAACGAAACAGAATGTAGTTACAAGTGGACCTTGGAAAGGTTTAAAAGTGTGTTAGACTCTACTTTCTTTCCTAGTATTTTAATAGTTTGTCAGAGAGATTGCTCTGATGAATGTCCTACAAGCTTTATTTTCTCAAACAAGAATTATATTGTGTCAAGTTCATATAAGCCGTAATATATTAGCTCACTCCAATAATTCTTTGATATTGGGAAAGAATGTGAGTTATTTTTGTCTAAATGACATAATTTGGTTAGGCCGGATATAGTTCATGATTATAATAGGTGCTTCAACTTTATATAAGCAAATTTTCTGAAAAATATCCACAAGTATTGAAATATGTGGTGAGTAATTGGTTAGAACCATACAAGAAAACTTCATTTCGGCATGGATAAATAAGTTAGTGCATTTGGGAATACTACCACTAATCGAATGGAGAGCGGCACAGTCATCTCAATTTTTTTAGAGGTATTCGTGTGTAACTTGACGTCAATATGAAAAACTTTTGATCGAATGCTTAATTTACAACACATTGATATTAAGCATTCTTTTGGGCAAAGTTCAATACAAGTCAACACCGGTTATAGAGGATCAATATATGTAGAGTTGCTTGGTCAGTTTCAATTACAACATTAGATATAATCAAAAAAGAAGTATGGCTAAACATGGTTGTGTAGAAGCCACTAAATGTCTGCATAAAATGCGGAACACAATGAGATTGTCATGTGCCCACGAATTAGTAACTTACATGAAACAATCGTTAGCATATCCTATGTGAATGGTTCATAAACATTGGCGTCAACTTATTTAAAAACATATGAGTATCCAAAAATAAAGGAGGCAGATGAACCCGTTAACATCATACAAGTGGAATTAGACGGTCTACTACAAAAGTACAATAATATTTCTGATTCTCAAAAACAAGAAATGAAACGAAAGTTGCGGGAAGTAATGGAGCCAACGACCACTCAAACCAAAGAACCAATAATGCCTCTAAAATTAAAAAAAGACAGCGTGGAAGTTACAAAAAATTCAAAAACGATTATAGTCTGCAAAAAGAGAATTATCTTTATTTAAGCATGTTTGTTAGCGGAACAACGTCTCCAACATAAATCTAAGAAATTCATTCCAAGAAAGAAAGGCGGGGATCAACACATTTATCGAATGCATTCGAAAGGAATGTCGTCGTATATATCTAATTATATAGTCAATGTCGTAAATGTGATTGACGATGGCCATTGCGGTTATCGAGTGGTGCGTAAGGCACTTAAAATGGGTGAAAATTGGCTACAAGTCCGAAGAGATCTCGCAAATGAAATGGAAAGTTTTGAATTTTTGTACAACAACCTATTTGAAAATATGAGACAGATGGAACTACTTTCATCTTTTGATTGCACTACAGATCCGGCTTCTTTGGACAAGTGGATAACAATGTCGAACATGGGGCTATTGATTGCTTCTTGCTATAATGTTGCAGTTGTCTGTTACTCAAAATTTCAGTCGTTCACTTTTTTACCTTTACACTCTTCCCCTCCGGCGAGTCAAAAAACTATTTTTATTAGATTTGTGAACGACAATCATTTTATTCAACTGCTATGCAGGAGGATTGTCCCTTACCTCCATAATCTCTACGTGGAGGCGATATCATGGTACAATTTCGGAAGAATAGGACTTAACATTCATTTCAAGAATCAGAGATACCAATAATATGGAAAAAAAATTGAAAAAATAGTTAATTTGAAGGGTCCTTAAAATAAGATACCCTTATTTTAAATTAGTAGACTTAAGTAATACCTGCAAATAAAGTGATTATTAATTTCTATGTAATGTTTCTTGTGCAGATTATTGAACACGTTTTGCATTTTTGTGAAGACCAACACTAATCTTAAGTCGTTTACGTATAGGTAAAAATTGTATTTTCTATTCTTTTACTTACATTACATATAATCTAATATTTACATTATTTTTTTCAAGCCGGGGGTTGTTGAAGAAATGTGGAAATGAAGGAATTGAATGAATTAATTCGTACCACTAAAGTTTTTTAAATTTATTTTATATTGTAGCAGATAGTTTAATGAATTAATTTCTACCACTAATATTTTAAATTTTATTACCTGTTGAAATGACTTGTTTATTAGTAATTGGTTGCAAGTAACAATTTGGGATGTCCATAATATGATTTGTTGTACATAACCATCTTGGGTTGTACATAGTCGTTTGGTTGTCCATAGCCAATTTAGGCGTGTCCATAACACCGCTCTATTAAAATCTTGGCCACGTACTTCTTTTGGGTGACGAATTTTATCGCCAGATGTGAAATGAACTTAAATAGTTTCTTAGAGAGAGCAATCAAAGATGATATTGTATGCAGAGTCGGACTCTGTGATTTTAAACTGGACGTCATCAGGGGCGGATCTAAGTGTAGTCCAGGGTGGGCGGCTGCCCGCTGCCTACCCTGAATTTTGCAAAATTTTCAATAGTTACATGTTTTAAAATTTTAATATATAAGTAAATATATATATATACATATATATATATATATAATATTCAGTAGTTATTATTCGATATCGTGGTATAACTTTTAGATGACTTGATGATGATCTGAGTGTATAACCTGCAATTCGTCGAGATCATATGCGAACTATGATGGTCTAGAGATCTCGCCCACTTAAGACGAGTGCAGAAGAAGTCACCTCGCAGGGCGAGATCCAGGCTCCCTAGTGTTGAAACCGATTTCTTGATCTCTTGTGGAGTTCACCCTTAGGGAAGAGGTGACCGCACACCTACTACACTCAGGGGGATGTCACGGACCCAAGGCTCAAGAAATTAGGAACAGACCCTGTGCTCAAGCGTGGAGGTCTCACCTCACACCCGGAAGATCTTGACGATCTCCCCCTCCCTAGCCAATGCTGAACTACGGTGCCTTGGAGGATGAAGAGAGGGTGAAGAAGAGATGAAGTCCCCTCACCAAGGCACCCCTAGGGGTCTATTTATAGTTTCCTGGGAGTGGCCTGCAATAACCAACCTCCACTGCTCTGAAAATTACTGGAATGCCCCCGAATTGGCCTGCCAACAGCAAATCACGCTGTTCTAAACAGCTAAATGCAGTCCTCCAGGGGCAGCCCCTCGAGTCGGGCGAGCAGGCGGCAAGGGGCGAGCTCGGCGGCCTGGGCTGGGTGAGCTCGGCAGCCTGGGGCTGGGTGAGCTCAGCGGACTGGGTGAGCTCGGCGGACTGGGTGAGCTCGGCGGGCTGGGTGAGCTCGGCAGCCTGGGGCTGGGTGAGCTCGGCGGACTGGGCGAGCTCGGCGGACTGGGCGAGCTCGGCGGACTGGGTGAGCTCGGCGGACTGGGCGAGCTCGGCGGACTGGGTGAGCTCGGCGGACTGGGTGAGCTCGGCGGCCTGGGGCTGGGTGAGCTCGGCGGCCTGGGGCTAGGTGAGCTCGGCGGCCTGGGGCTGGGTGAGCTCGGCGGACTGGGTGAGCTCGGCGGACTGGGTGAGCTCGGCGGACTAGGGCTGGGTGAGCTCGGCGGACTGGGTGAGCTCGGCGGCCTGGGGCTGGGTGAGCTCGGCGGACTGGGTGAGCTCGGCGGCCTGGGTGAGCTCGGCGGACTGAGTGAGCTCGACAGACTGGGTGAGCTCGGCGGCTGGGTGAGCTCGGCAGCCTGGGTGAGCTCGGCAGACTGGGTGAGCTCGGCGACCTAGGGCTGGTGAGCTCGGCGGCCTGGGGCTGGGTGAGCTCGGCGACCTGGGGCTGGGGGAGCTCGGCGGACTGGGTGAGCTCGGCGGTCTAGGGTTGGGTGAGCTCGGCGGACTGGGTGAGCTCGGCGGCTGGGTGAGCTCGGCGGACTGGGGGAGCTCGGCGGACTGGGTGTGCTCGGCGGCCTGGGTGAGCTCAGCGGACTGGGTGAGCTCGGTGGGATGGGTGAGCTCGGCGGCCTGGTGCTGGGTAAGCTCGGGCGGCTTGTCAAGAGCGCCTGGGGGGAGAAATATTTTCGCCCCCGACTAGTATGTTCTATATGTTCATCCAAAATTGGCCCCTAGGAGTGCAAAACTCCTAAAAAGCTTAAAAACGCGCATGCCTTGTTCAGGGTCCACTCTTCGCGAATACGGGGTTGTACACAATCCCCGCTCTTTTCGAGGTTGGCACAAGCTCGGAAAGAACATCCAACCCAACGTATTTGCGGAGTGGCCTTGAGCCAAAAAGTACCTGGCCCCTCCCAGGAGAGTCAACCTATCAAGCCAGCTAATGGGAGTCTGGGTGACGGGACGACCTCGGGGTAAAAAACACTTAGCTTCCGGCTCACACGACCTGGGTGACTTGGCCTCCATGAGAGATCATCCTGCCCTGCCAGCTAGTGAGAGCCTGACAGCGGAATCCATCTCGGGGTTAAAAGGACTTAGTCTTCACGAGAAATCAACCTGCCCTGCCAGCTAGTGAGAGCCTGGCATCGGAATCCATCGCAGAGTTAAAAGGACTTGGCTTCCACGAGAGATCAACATGCCCTGCCAGCTAGTGAGAGCCTGACAGCGGAATCCATCTCGGAGCTAAAAGGACTTAGCCTCCACGAGAGATCACCCTGTCCTGCCAACTAGTGAGAGTCTGGCAGCGGAATCCATCTCGGAGCTAAAAGGACTTAGCCTCCACGAGAGATCAACCTACCCTGCCAGCTAGTGAGACCCTGACAGCGGAATCCATCTTGGAGCTAAAAGGACTTAGCCTCCACGAGAGATCAACCTGTCCTACCAGCTAGAGAGAGCCTGACAGTGGAATCCATCTCGGAGCTAAAAGGACTTGGCTTCCACGAGAGATCAACCTGCCCTGCCAGCTAGCGAGAGCCTGGCAGCGGAATCCATCTCGGAGCTAAAAGGACTTAGCCTCCACGAGAGATCAACTTGCCCTGCCAGCTAGTGAGAGCCTGGCAGCGGAATCCATCTCGGAGCTAAAAGGACTTAGCCTCCACGAGAGATCAACCTACCCTGCTAGCTAGTGAGAGCCTGACAGCGGAATCCATCTCAGAGCTAAAAGGACTTAGCCTCCACGAGAGATCAACCTGCCCTGCCAGCTAGTGAGAACCTGACAGCGGATCCATCTCAGAGCTAAAAGGACTTAACCTCCACGAGAGATCAACCTGCCCTGCCAACTAGTGAGAGCCTGACAGCGGAATCCATCTCGGAGCTAAAAGGACTTGGCTTCTGAAAGTCCACTTAGTGTCAACTACGTTCACCTATGGGGGGGGAATAGGTGTCTTGCAGCGTTTTTGCGGAATTAAAATCGTACCTGCACAAGAAACAAAACCACACAGCACAGAAAGGACAGCACACAAACAATTTATAGTGGTTCCCCGATTTGGGTACATCCACTTTCCCCCTTCGACCTATCTCCCAACCAGGGACGACTCGGTCACTTCACCAACAGGATTGAAATCCAATCCTTGCACTAACGGAAGGAACCCTTCCACACGTAGGAGTCACCACTCCCATAACTCGGGTTGCACCCAACCCTTACAACTAGAAAATCAACGTTCCTTTACAACAAAATTGAAAATAGAATGTACAAGAAATACAAACAACTTATGGAGACTAAGGTGTCCCTCTTTGTTCGATGACGTGTTCTTGAAGTCAACGAAGAGTCCACAACCCTAGATCTCACTTGGAGAGAATCTCCCCGAACCGGCGGCGGCAAGAAGGACGGCGGCTTGGTTCTCGGGATCGGCGACGACAACGGTGTGCTGCTGCTGAACTTTGGAGATTCAACCTTCGTAGCAAAGCTAGCAAGGTCTTCGAACGGTCACACTAGGATCGATCGTCTCGATCGATTCGGAAGGGGAAGGTTTTCCCGATCAACGAATCAAGAGACAAAGGATCTCTGGTTAGACGCGTGAGACGCTGTGCATGGCTGAGCTTCTGTCGCCTGAAGATCTGGAAGAAACCACGATCAAAAGCCGGCGATCAACAGGCACGAGCGGCGACGGCGGCGGATCTAGTTTCGCGATCTAGGTCACGTCGGCGCTCGGCTTCTTTTTAAAAAATCTCGATATCGATCGATGCACTGTACAAAAATACGCCAGTATTTATACAGTAGAATACTCCTTTATGACCGTTGTGGGTCCCACAGAAGAAAACCTTAAACCGATCCAAAACAGAGCCTTAACATTTGATCCGGTCCAGCGTGCTCAGAAATTCGCCCAAGGCAAAATCGGCGAGAATCGAAGGTGATTCTCGTCGAATCGGCGAGAATCGAAGGTCATTCTCGACGATTCGGCGAGAATCAGCCAGTGATTCTCGGCGATTTTGACTTAGCGACAGATTTGCCCGCTCTGATGTAGCCGAAAGAGTCGGCGAGAATCAGCCAGTGATTCTCGTCGATTATTACTTAGACGATTTTTTGTCTTTCCACCCATGAGCTGCTCTTTGTCTGCTCTTGCATTATCACAGCCCTGTACTTGAAAATAAGTACACTCCAATAGAGAGAGTACACGTAGGCCAACACACTGATCTGCTCAACGAGGGATTACGTCGGGCAGACCCCTGTATATTAACCTACTGCACCCTGACATTGATGTGTACTTAGCAAGGAATAACTGCAAGCACAACTTGAAGAATTCATCAAATACATTATCTATTTACCTTAGCTTGTTCAGGGGCTTCTTCAAACCAGGTACGTTGTGGATACAATACCCAACAATCTCCCCCTATTTGAAGAAGCTTAAACCCTACAAGCTAAGGTGAATAGAGCGTATGGGAATGAAAACCATAAACTTAAATTGAGAGAGATATTCATTACCAATACCAATTTCTTGAGAGCAAGCTGGAGCCACCTTAGCCTTAGCCGAGAGGGTAATCTCCCCTTTTCGGCTTCTGCAAATCTGGGTCTTAGCCTTAGTCGAGAGGGTAATCTCCCCCTTTTTGGCTTCTGCAATCTGGGTCTGTTGCATTTGACCCCTTGCTCCCCCTCAGTTCTTGCACCTGTGCTCACACTTGAGTTCCTGGCAGAGGCTCCCCCTAGATGCACGAGCTTGGAGCTTCTGTAGTCTTCATTCCTCATAGTTTAACATCCCCAATTCAGTTTTGAAAAGACTGAACTTGGCTTCGTCTAAGGGCTTTGTGAAAATATCTGCAATCTGCTTATCCGTGGGGACATAACAGAGAGAGATGTCTTTGTTCTCCACGTGCTCCCGAATGAAGTGGTAGCGCACTTCAATATGCTTCGTTTCTGCTGTGCGATACCGGATTGTTGGCAATTGCAATTGCACTGGAGGAGTCGCAGTACATTGGTACTTCCTTGAACTGAAGGTCGTAGTCGGCTAACTGGTTTCTGATCCATAGGAGTTGTGCGCAACAGCTGCCTGCCGAGATGTACTCAGACTCTGCTATGGAGGTTGCTACATAATTCTGCTTCTTGCTGTTCCATGAGATAAGCCTTCTTCCGAGGAATTGACACGTCCCGAAGTGCTTTTCCTGTCATCCCTACTCCCTGCAAAATCAGCATCTGAAAAACCTATTAGCTCGACATCATTGTTTCTCGGGTACCACAAGCCAAGATTGGGAGTACCTTTAAGGTATCTTAGAATTCGCTTTGCAGCGACATAGTGAGATTCCTTAGTGTTCACATGATATCTGGCACAGACACATGTGGAGAACATGATATCCGGTCTACTAGCAGTAAGGTAGAGTAGGGATCCAATGATGCTTCTGTATTTGGTTTCATCGAAAGGTTTACCTTTCTTATCCTTATCCAGAGACATAGTGGATCCCATTGGAGTCCTCATAGAGGTTGCATTCTCCATACCGAATTTCTTGAGAAGTTCATTTGTGAACTTCGTCTAAGAGATGAAGATTCCATCCTCAGACTGTTTCACTTGAAGTCCCAAGAAATACTTTAGCTCTCCCATACTGCTCATTTCAAACTTTCCGTGCATAAGTTTAGAAAACTTTTGCAAAGATTGTTGTCCGTTGAGCCGAATATAATGTCATCGACATAGATTTGCACCAACAAAATCTTGTCTTTGACTTCCCTGAGAAACAATGTCTTATCTATTTTACCTCTAGAGAACTTGTTCTCAAGAAGAAAACTAGATAAAGTCTCATACCAAGCTCGTGAAGCTTATTTTAAACCATATAGAGCTTTATTAAGAAAATATACATGATTGAGATAAGTAGGATTGACAAAACCTGGGGGTTGAACGACGTATAGTTCCTCTTTCAGGTCTCCGTTCAAGAATGCTGATTTCACATCCATTTGATAGACTGTGAATCCTTTGTGCGAAGCATACACCAGGAACAATCTGATTGCCTCGAGCCTTGCCACTGGTGCAAAGGTCTGGTCGAAGTCAATCCCCTCCTCCTGTTTGTAACCTTGAGCCACCAGCCTGGCCTTGTTCTTTATGATGACACCATGTTCATCCAGCTTGTTTCTGAAGATCCACTTGGTGTCAATCATATTCTGCTTTTGTGGTCTGGGAACCAGCGTCCAAACGTTGCATCGTTCGAATTGATGCAGTTCATCTTGCACGGCCGAAATCCATGCCACATCTTTGTTCGCCTCGTCAAACTTCTTTGGCTCAACCTGTGACAGGAAGCTATGATGCAAAATCTCGTTAATAGTACCTCTTCGAGTTCTGACACCGACACGAGGATCTCCGATGATCTGATCTCTAGGATGATCCCTCACGTACCGGAGCTCTAGAAGACTGGCGTCTGGAGCTTCGACTACTTTTTGGGCTTCTCCTTCTTCTAAGAGATTTGTTACATTTTGATCTTCAACATTCCCAGTTGACGTTGAGGTGGAAACTTTGACGTACTTAGGAGTTTCATCTTTAGCGGTCTCATCGAGACTCAGTGTTCAAGTCGTGCACCTGCATCTTCAAGAATACCACTGGAAGAATTGCTGTTAAGCAAGCTTCCTTCATCAAATACAACATTGATTGATTCTTCTACCACTAGGGTTTTCTTATTGAAGACCATATATGCCCGACTGTGGGTACTATAACCCATGAATATGCCTTCGAAGCATTTTTCACCAAATTTAGTATGCGGGTACTTCCCATTATTCAGTACATAGCATCTGCAACCAAAGATCCTCAAGTAGGACATGGTTGGTTTCCTGCCTCTCAGTAACTCATAAGGCGTCTTACGATGATTCTTGTTGATCAATGCTCGGTTTTGTACATGATAAGCCGTATTGACCGCCTCTGCCCAGAAGTATTCTGGGAGAGAAGCGTCTTTCCACATTGTCGTGCAAGCTTCAATGAGAGTTCTATTTCTCCTCTCCGTAACTCCATTTTGCTGAGGAGTGCGCGGGGAGGAAAACTCATGAAAGATACCTTGTTCTTCACAAAAACTCTGTCATAACACCAGATTTGAATTATATTCCATGGTCACTTCTGATTTTGACCACTGAGCAGTTAAATTCGTTCTGAACCTGCTTGACAAAACTAGTGAAGATGTCAAACGTATCTGACTTTCGTTTTAAGAAGAACACCCATGTAAACCGAGAGTGATCATCAACTATCACTAGCGTATAAGACTTGCCTCCCAAGCTATGAACTTGCATTGGACCAAACAAGTCCATATGCAGCAGATAAAGACATCGGGAAGAGTCTTTGTCTGCAATGCTCTTAAAGGTAGCCCGAGTCTGTTTGCCCATCTGGCATGCAGAACAAAGGCTATCTTTGATGCATTTGATAACGGGAGCATCCCTTACTAAGTTTTTTGGAAAACAACATACTAATTGTTTTGAAATTAATATGTGTCAATCTCTTGTGCCATTGTTCACAAAGAGATGCACTGCCCGTTGCCACTAGGCATACGGGGGTAGATGAATCTAAACTAAGAAAATTTAAGCAGAAGATATTTCTGCTCCTAATGCATGTTAATACCGTCTCAGAAGAGGCACATGAGATTATCAGGCATTTATCCTTGCAGAACTTAACGTCATAACCTTTATCACATAACTGACTTACACTGATCAGGTTATGATTTAACCCTTCAACATAAGCCACGTCGGTGATAGAGATTATACCGTTGGAAATTATACCATAACCTCTGGTGACTCCTCGATCTAACCCCCCAAAGATGACTTTAGGTCCATTCTCGACTGGAGTGTAATCACGCAGCAGGCTTCTTGTCCCAGTCATATGCCGGGAGCATCCACTGTCCAAGTACCATATTGGAGTTTTGGTGGCCTTTGGACATTCCTGCAAAACAAATTAATTTCCCTTAGGAACCCAATCGAACTTGGGTCCTAGATTCTTGGTTAGCATACTCCCCCTCGGGTGGTTAACCCTACGAGTGGTCGGCCTCGCATTACTAACTTAAGGAGTCTCGTTATACCTCGGATTAAACCAACAATCCACGACAAAGTGACTGACTTTGTCACAACACCAACAGTCAAATCTGTTGTATCTCTTCCTAGGCTCCTGCTTTACCCTGGGAATGGTGGGTACAGTCGGGGCCTTGGATCTGGAGGAGGAGGCATCATAGTGATTGCAGTCACATGACTTCTTCACCTTCTATTCCTTCAGTATAACAGACTTGGCTTTTGGTGTCTGCTTTCTATTATGGCCGCTAGAGAATTGACCATAATTTCTCATGTGGATTTCCTCATAAGGTGCCTTGAAGACACTCTCACCGAAGTTGCAGGGAAAAGTCAACCATCATATCGGCTCTTTGGCTTTGCAACCGAGGGCCGGAAATGATGACCAAAGGTTGACTCAAAGTCATGTTGATTGCAGGGAAAGCAAGGCTTTCTAAACGCAACAGGACTGAGTGGGGTCTTTCCCTTTTCAGCAGCAGAGACCTTCTTGGCGGCCTTATTCTTTCTCTGGTTCCTGTTTCTCCTGGATGAGGAACCGGATACCCTACATGCCCCAAACCTGCTTCTTTGGACTGAGCAGAGAAGGTATCAACTAATGGAAGAACTGTTTTTGGCATAGAGAAGCTCTTGACGATCTTCCTTTCTGTCGCAAGTTGTTCTTCCAACTTGTCGACTTCCTCCTGCTTAAGATCAAGGAGCTTAAGAGACTCTGAATGCTTTGAAGTCAGGTCTAGGTGCTCCTGTCGGAGAGAGATCAAACTGGTGATCTCTTCCCTTAGGGAGACACTCTCACCCTTAAGAATTTCACTTCCTTTTTCTCAGCCTTCAATCTCTTACGACACTCCTCGAAAGTGTTGAGCAGAAGCTCATACTTCTCGAGGAGCTCCGCTTCACGGGCCGAAGGGCTATCCTCAGGGTCATCATCCTGAGACTCAGGATCAGATTCAGAGTAGGAGAGAGGGGTGTGAGCTTTTACCTTCCCAGTAAATGGGGGCATTCTCCTTCTGAGTCGGAGCGACCCACCAGCCCGAAGTAGGCTTCCTCATCATCACTGGAGTCTGAGGAATCAGACTCACTCAGTGTCTTTGGCTTTTTGGCGATGTAGCTCCTCTCCTTCTTCTTATCTCTAGAGGACTTGTGCTCCTCTCCCTTCCCCTTTTCTCTATTACCTTGGTGGCAGTCGGCCACGACGTGTCCTAGCTTATTGCATCCAAAATAAATAATGTCAGAGGAGCGATGTTTGTTCGGTTTAGAAGCATACCTGTAAGAAGAATAATTTTTCTTCTAATCCCTGGAGCAGGAGCCGTCTCTCTTTCTTTGATTCCTCATCTTGAGGAACTTCTTGAATTCTCGGGTGATGAGGGAGAAATCTTCCTCAGATAACTCTGAGCTGGAGGAGCATGGCTCGGAGTCCTCCTCCTCATCCTTTTCTTGCCACGGTATGAAACTGCACTCTTGCCCTTCCTGGAGTGAATGGCTTTTAGGTCACAGCCTTTTCCTTGGCTACAGCCTTCTCTGCTTCTTCTTCTGCTTTCCTGGTGTTCAGTTGAAGCTCATAGGACATCAGCTTCCCAAACAGAATTTGCGGGTCAGTTTCAGCAAGTCTGCCAAACTCTCGGATGGCACAGATCTTTGTGTCCCATTCCTTAGTAAGGGAGCTAAGGAATTTATCATAAGTTCACCATCAATGAACACTCTTCCATATCTTTTGAGGGCATTGACAATCTTGAGGAAGTTCCCGAAGGTGACTCCGATCTCTTCCTTAGGCCCTTGTCTGAAGGCCTCATATTTCTGGTTCAGGAGTGATCTCCGATCATCCCTCACTTCATCAGTGCCCTCCATTAGGATAATCAGGCAGTGCCAGATCTCTTTTGCTGTCCTACAGTTGCAGAAGTTCTGCATCATTGAGTCATCGACCACGCTGACCAAAATGTTCTGCGCCTTCTTGTCAAGTCCCACCAGCACCATCTCGTCCTTGTCCATTTCAGAAATTTTCTTTGGCACTTTCTTGGTACGATCAATGGTAGAGGCCTTAGTGGGACATAAGGTCCCTCCTCCACGATCATGAAGAGTCGGGCATCGACCGCTTCCATGTAGAACCTAATCCTTTCCTTCTAGATAGGAAAGTTTAGCATGGTGCACACTGGGATCTTGCCTGTGTACTTGAGTCCGTCCATAGTAGAAGTCTACCTTCTTCTTGACACTAGTGGCAGGATTCTACTCAAGGTGTGAGCTTTTTTGATGAGCAACCTCCCTCTGATACCACTTGAAAGTCCACTTTGTGTCAACTACCTTCACCTATGGGGGGGGAATAAGTGTCTTTCAGCGTTTTTGCGGAATTAAAATCGTACATGCACAAGAAAACAAAACCACACAGCACAGAAAGGACACAAATAATTTATAGTGGTTCCCCGATTTGGGTACATCCACTTTCCCCCTTCGACCTATCTCCCAACCAGGGACGACTCAGTCACTTCACCAACATGATTGAAATCCAATCCTTGCACTAACGGAAGGAACCCTTCCACACGTAGGGGTCACCACTCCCACAACTCGGTTGCACCCAACCCTTACAACTAGAAACCAACGTTCTTTTACAACAAAATTGAAAATAGAATATACAAGAAATACAAACAACTTATGGAGACTAAGGTGTCCCTCTCTCGTTCGATGACGTGTTCTTGAAGTCAACGAAGAGTCCACAACCCTAGATCTCACTTGGAGAGAATCTCCCCGAAACCGGCGGCGGCAAGAAGGACGGCGGCTTGGTTCTCGGGATCGGCGACGACAACGGTGTGCTGCTGCTGAACTTTGGAGATTCAACCTTCGTAGCAAAGCTAGCAAGGTCTTCGAACGGTCACACTAGGATCGATCGTCTCGATCGATTCGGAAGGGGAAGGTTTTCCTGATCAACGAATCAAGAGACAAAGGATCTCTGGTTAGACGCGTGAGACGCTGTGCATGGCTGAGCTTCTGTCGCCTGAAGATCTGAAAGAAACCACGATCAAAAGCCGGCGATCAACTGGCACGAGCGACGGCGGCGGAGGAGCTAGTTTCGCGATCTAGGTCACGTCGGCGGCTCGGCTTCTTTTTAAAAAATTCTCGATATCGATCGATGCACTGTACAAAAATACGCTAGTATTTATACAGTAGAATACTCCTTTATGATCGTTGTGGGTCCCACCAAAGAAACCTAAAACCGGTCCAAAACAGAGCCTTAACATTTGATCCGGTCCAGCGTGCTCAGAAATTCGCCCAAGGCAAAATCGGCGAGAATCGAAGGTGATTCTCGTCGAATCGGCGAGAATCGAAGGTCATTCTCGACGATTCGGCGAGAATCAGCCAGTGATTCTCGGCGATTTTAACTTAGCGACAGATTTGTCCGCTTTGATGTAGCCGGAAAGAGTCGGCGAGAATCAGCCAGTGATTCTCGATGATTCGGCGAGAATCACTGGTGATTCTCGTCGATTATTACTTAGACGATTTTTCGTCTTTCCACCCATGAGCTGCTTTTGAGCCATCCTTGCTCCTTATCTGCTCTTGCATTATCACAGCCCTGTACTTGAAAATAAGTACACTCCAATAGAGAGAGTACACGTAGGCCAACACACTGATCTGCTCAACGAGGGATTACGTCGGGCAGACTCGTGTATATTGACCTACTGCACCCTGACATTGGTGTGTACTTAGCGAGTAATAACTGCAAGCACAACTTGAAAGAATTCATCAAATACATTATCTATTTACCTTAGCTTGTTCAGGGGCTTCTTCAAATCAGGTACGTTGTGGATACAATACCCAACAGCTTCCACGAGAGATCAACCTGCCTTGCCAGCTAGTGAGAGCCTGCCAGCGGAATCCATCTCGGAGCTAAAAGGACTTAGCCTCCACGAGAGATCAACCTGCCCCGCCAGCTAGTGAGAGCCTGGCAGCGGAATCCATCTCGGAGCTAAAAGGACTTAGCCTCCACGAGAGATCAACCTGCCCTGCCAGCTGGTGAGAGTATGACAGCGGAATCCATCTCGGGTGAGACCTTTCATGGACCATAAATATTTTTTGGTGGTTTCTATCATTAATCATAGCTGATACAACGCAAGCTAAGTTCATTACAAAGAGATGATTCACTTCTCTCCTACCTCCCTCTTCCCTCGTGAATCATCCGATCCTTTCCCGGGTGCCCATATCAACCTGTCCTCACATCTCTCATCTGCTGCCTCGGGTCGGACTTCTTCAATCCGCACCGGGTCCTGCGCTTGTTGAGGCTGATGAGGTTGTGGTGCTGGAGCTCTTATCCTTCTCAACTCCAGAAATTCGGGGCAAGTAGATGTTGCGTGGCCTTCCTCCTGTTGGAACTCACAGTAGTGTAACTCTACTCTGACTCTTCTCCTTCCCGTGCGGTTCCTCCTCTCCCTTCGACCAATTTCCATCGCTTGCTGTGGTGGGGGTAGGGGCTACCTAGGGCGCCTTGGAAGTTGAACCTCTCTCGGTCTTCATGAAAATCCCCCCCACCTTGGTTGTGACCTCTTCCTGGACCCCGAATGGGTCCTCCCTGCTGCCTCCAACCTGGTTCTGGACCCACCTGTCCCTGGAACCCCTGAGCTCTCTGCTCCTCTCTCCTTCTTCCTTCCTGATGTCTCGAGTCTCCTTGCTCCTTCGACTCCGCCTCTGTTAGCCTTGCCAACTTTTTGACAAATGACGGGTTGGCCGCCTCCATGGCTATCTCCTTTGCCGCCCTTTACATCAGCTCTTCGAAGGAAAGGGGGCCTTCCGAGTCAAGCTCATCTTGAAGAAGCCCTCCTTCAGCCCAACGGTGAAGGCCATCTGGAGAGCATACCCTAGCATCTACTGGACCTCCAGGATCACTTCTTGGAACCTGTCAACGTAACGGGACAGCGACTCCTCGGCATCCTGCCTTATCAGGAAGATGGACTCAGGACTCCTCTTCCTCTTCTTGGAGGTGGAGAAGCGAAGCTGAAAGCTCCGGCTCAAGTCCTCGAACCCATAGATCGACCTCGGAGGGAGTTGATGAAACCAGTCCTTTGCCTTCTCCTTCAAGTGATCGCAAAGAGGCAACACTTGAAGACATCTATCATTGGCCTGATGGAGACGGCATCCTCGAACCATTGCAGGTGCTGGATGGGGTCATCCTTCCCTGTATAGTAAGCCATGTCTGGCTCTCTGAACCCCTCGGAATGAGAGCTGAGATGATCAGCTCGCTCAAGGGTGACCCCCTAAGGGGTCGTCTCGCCTGGTTCACTCGCGCCACCTGCTCGCCTGGAAGGGTGGCACTTGCCGGGCTGGAGAACAACTCCCGCCGGTGAGGTCTCGCTCGACCCCATCTCCCATCCTCTCCTTCCCTGGCCTTCTTCTGTTGCACTTCCTTTTCCCCCCGCTGGGGTCATCTCGCCTAGGCCCCTGGGAGTTGACTCGTTGAGAGCCCTGGGAGCAGTCTCGCCAAGACTCCTGAGGGCTAAGTCCTGAGGGGTGGGGGTTGAGTAGTTACCTCGAGGAGCAATACTTCGCAGCATCTTCATGATGCCTTGGACGGACGCCATGAACTCTTCTCTCCCCATAAATGGTCCTGGGTCGGGGAGCTCGTCGAGATCATCTCTACCTCCTTGACCTCCAGTCATGACACTCTCCTGAGATCTTCTGGGATGGCCACTCTCCACGCTCACTGCACCAAAATGTTGAAACCGATTTCTCGATCTCTTGTGGAGTTCACCCTTAGGGAAGGGTGACCTCGCACCTACTACACTCAGGGGATGCCACAGACCAAAGGCTCGGAAACTAGGAACAGACCCTCGGCTCAAGCGTGGAGGTCCCACCTCACACCCGAAAGATCTTGGCGATCTCCCCCTCCTTAGCCAATGCTGAACTAGGGTGCCTTGGAGGATGAAAAAAGGGTGAAGAAGAGATGAAGTCCCCTTACCAAGGCACCCATAGGGGTCTATTTATAGTTTCCTTGGAGTGGCCTGCAAATAACCAACCTCCACTGCTCTAAAAATTACTGGAATGCCCCTGGATTGGCCTGCCAACAGCCAAATCCCGTTGTTCTAAACAGCTAAATGCAGTCCTCCAGGGGCAGCCCCTCAAGCCGGGCGAGCAGGCGGCAAGGGGCAAGCTCGGCGGCCTGGGCTGGGTGAGCTCGGCGGCCTGGGGCTGGGTGTACTCGGCGGACTGGGTGAGCTCGGCGGACTGGGTGAGCTCGGCGGACTAGGTGAGCTCGGCGACCTGGGGGAGCTCGACGGACTGGGTGAGCTCGGCAGATTGGGTGAGCTCGGCGGGCTGGGTGAGTTCGGCAGCCTGGGGCTGGGTGAGCTCGGCGGACTGGGCGAGCTCGGCGGACTGACCGAGCTCGGCGGCCTGGGCGAGCTCGGTGGACTGGGTGAGCTCGACGACCTGGGGCTGGGTGAGCTCGACGGCCTGGGGATGGGTGAGCTCGGCGGCCCGGGGATGGGTAGCTCGGCGGCCCGGGGCCGGTGAGCTCGGCGGACTTGGTGAGCTCGGAGGCCTGGGTGAGCTCGGCGGACTGGGTGAGCTCGGCGGACTGGGGCTGGGTGAGCTCGGCGGACTGGGTGAGCTCGGCAGCCTGGGGCTGGGTGAGCTTGGCGGATTGGGTGAGCTCGGCGGCCTGGGTGAGCTCGGCAGCCTGGGTGAGCTCGGCGGGCTGGGTGAGCTCGGCAGCCTGGGTGAGCTCGTCGGACTGGGTGAGCTCGATGACCTGGGCTGGGTGAGCTTGGCGGCCTGGGGCTGGGTGAGCTCGGTGGCCTGGGGATGGGTGAGCTCGGCGGCCTGGGGTTGGGTGAGCTCGGCGGACTGGGTAAGCTCGGCGGCCTGGGGCTGGGTGAGCTCGGCGGACTGGGTGAGCTCGGCGGACTGGGTGAGCTCGGCGGACTGGGGGAGCTCGGCGGACTGGGTGTGCTCGGCGGCTTGGGTGAGCTCGGCGGACTGGGTGAGCTCGGCGGGATGGGTGAGCTCGGCGGCCTGGGGCTGGGTGAGCTCGGGCGGCTTGTCAAGAGCGCCTTGGGGGGAGAAATATTTTCTCACCCGACTAGTATGTTCTACATGTTCACCCAAAATTGGCCCCTAGGAGTGCAAAACTCCTAAAAAGCTAAAAACGTGCATGCCTTGTTAGGGTCCACTCTTCGCGAATACGGGGTTTGTACACCTAGGGCGGCTGCAGCCCCCAAGGGACAAGATCCAGGCTCCCTGGTGTACAACCCCAATTTGCCGAGTATGGCCCAAATCGCGCCCAAGGGAAGGTAGGCTTGAGCCAGCCAGGCGAGTAGGCCCTCACGAGGCGACCTTGCCATATCAGCTGTGAGGTGACCTTGCCATATCAGTTGCGAGGCGACCTCATCATATCAGATGCGAGGTGACCTCGCCATATCATATGTGAGGGGACCTCGTCATATCAGATGCAAGGGGACCTCGCCATATCAGCTACGAGGCGGCCTCGTCATATCAGATGCGAGGCGACCTCGTCATATCAGATGCGTGGCGACCTCACCATATCAGCTGCAAGTCGACCTCGCCATTTCTGATGCGAGGCGACCTCGCCATATCAGCTGCGAGGCGACCTCGCCATATCAGCTGCGAGGCGATCTCTCCATAACAGCTGCGAGGCGACCTCGCCATATCAGCTGCGAGGCGACCTCGCATATCAGCTACGAGGCAATCAGGGACAGTGAGCTCCAGCAGGACCAAAAGACTATTTTGTCCTTGGATTAGAGTTTGCATATAAATAAGACCCCAAGGCACAAGTTGTGGGAATCTTTATTCCTCCCTACGAGGGGCGAGTTCATATTGGCCCTCACTTGTGCAATCGACTCAAGCAAGATGTCGTCACCCTAGCCACGTACCAAGTGACAGATGGTTATGAGGAACTACACACGTGTCGTAGTGTGGGGTGTTAATCCTATATGCACACACAAAGACCCGCTCAACCTAACACTCTTTCCCCCCAGCGCCACACAAGGACCTACTGGAACCCTTTCCCGGTTAAAGACAAAACGTGGATTACAAGTTAGCATTTCTAATGCACACAAATATACGCCACCGCTATTGTGAGACATATCACAGTAAATCCTGTGTTGTCGTTCATATCAACTAAGAAGCACTAAAGATGCATGCGCTGATCGTGAGAAATCAGTACGAAAAGGTCCTAACGCCGACGGTAGAGGTACCGTGACACAGTAGCCCTAAAATATATCGCGACGGTTCACGCAGATTTCTTCATTGCTACTTGTTCACTCTCTCACCTCCGCAAATAGTGCTTCTGCTAACGCTTCTAGATCTAGGTACTCTCTTCCCCCTTTTCTCTTCTTTTTCAAATTACATGAGATTAAAAGTGTAGTTTGTGAAGTCCTAGTCATTTTGGGCATGATCCGTGGTGATTTCACAAAGTTTTTGAGTTGGATTTGAGATTTTTCGCCATAGATCTTGTTTGTTCTCACGGATCTACCTTGTATGAGCTTTAATGAGTGAATTTTTTTCATGGTCTTCCGGGTTATGGCCTCCTCCAGCGCTCAACCACCATGGCAAAGTTTCTCAAAACAGTCTCGAGTGTCTGCGTCCACATTCCCCGCAATAGACAAGGCGATCGTAAGCGTCTTGATGGACATTGACATTGATGATCGTCATGCTCACATCTACAGTTACCTGGATCATTCAAGAGTCTATCCACTATTTCGACTGGTGTTCCTTTCTCGTTAGTGCTTACTCGTGAGTTCTACATCAATCTCAGGGATCCAGCTCACACATAACTGGGCGGAGGAGTGCAATCATGTATCGTTACTGATATTGTGATTACACTCCACGAGGATCTTGAACAGAAGTATGTTTAGTTCCCTAGTGTAACACCTCCATCCATCACACGACATATAATAGAGGGTAGGTCGGGGCCCCACACCATATTCAACAAACAGGCGGCGGGGTTACAAGTTAATATCAAAGACTAGTTCATGCATCCTAACTCAGAGAATTCTAGCGGAAGCTTTAGGGGTTATTACTGAACTCATCAACCATGGATGTCCACTATATATAAAACAATCACATTTATATATCTCACAGGAATGTATACAAAATACACAAAAAATATCTGGCCTTAAGGCCTTATAATTATATTTTAGCAGTGTGGATTACAAACATCGGCACGCAGACCGACCACATATGAAAACAGTAAATTTTTTCATTTGGCCTTCAAGGGCCAGCATAGTAGCAGCAAGAGCTTTAGCCCGCTATTTCCCGCTCGACTCTCCAACACTTGCACAAGGATAGCCCACCACAACGGTGGCAAACAAGGCAATGGTCAGCATTCAGCTGACCAATTTATAACGACCCTACCCCTTTCCCGGGGTAGTGGTATTCCTTCCCTGCAGGCATATCATTTTCATAAGCAAACATATCACAAAACATGCACTTACGCACTGTTCAACATATCACAAACGTGCCCGATGCTCCGTGCACTCAGGGCACATTATCGGTGTACCGGAAAATCAGGGTCCCACCACCGTTCTCAGGTCCCAGACCCAACGGTAAACATTAAAGCATTCATGCTCCACGGCCCATGGCCGGAGACTTTAGTCTTGATGGGGTACGACCCAAGACTCTCATTATGTGATCCTAACGAACGCCAATAACTTAGGCATTCAAGTTAGACAACCATAATGCGGATACAGTTCAACCCTTACCCGCAGCTCAAATTGTCAATTCAATGTCTAGACTGACGCGGGTCGGCTTCCCCTTGTTCGTTCAGCTCATTGGCCTTTAAGAGCTCATAGCTCATAATAGTCATAATGTCCTCCAAGGACTGGATTGTACAATCACAGGTTAGTTGAGAGCTATCGCCAGCGACAACCACTATTGTCTGGCGTTAGCGGCAGAACACCCTTTTTGTACCCAAACCTAATCATACCTGGACCAACTATCCAGAAAACCCTGCAGCCACATGCAGTGCCAGAAACATTGGACTTTCACAACACAAATAGCTCACCAAGAGCTATCATCGTTGGCGATACTCACTGTCCCCCGACGACATCCAACAGGCATCCAAGCTGTGGAGTTTCATGGGTATTTTCCTGGAGTGCAGCTCCAGTACTTCCTGCTACTTCCAGTTCACAGGTACAACCATGCAGACCCCGTAAATCACTCGTTTATACTCAGAGTCTTCTATGGTTCGCAAAATAATTATCACCAATCCAGACCAACCTGTCCAGATGGGCTTCACACAGCATGCCTATTTCGTACTACATATTTTCGAATCTATACGCAAGACTTACTGGGATTTCATGAATCAACCCAATGGAAATCCCTCGACACTCCACCTTATGGTTGGGGATTTCATGCATATGCCAAAATAAGGACTTCACATGTACAAGTAGGAAGATCATTACCCTTGAAGTTCTCTTCGGAGCCATGACAAAGCTTTTCTACGTGGATGGAAATGCACGCCTCACTTTCCCCTGCGCGGATCTAGCCTCAAATCCTGCTTCCGATGAGGAAATCACCTTCAGCACCTTCACCAAGATCCACCCAAACCCTAGCTCCAACCGTGAGTTCTCTTCTCCAGAACTGGGATGAAATGAAGAGAGGGAGAGAGAGAGTGATAAGGAAATAATGAACTCCTCCTCCCAACCCCTCTGCATATGTGGCCTCGGGTTTCACCCCAACCACATGATTTCTTCCCATCCTAAAGTAACATCCACGATTTGAGTTGAAAAGTCAACCCACCGCTCATCAGCCGCCGTTATTCCAAAATTTGTTCGGCTTTCGTCGAGCGCGAGAGGCAGCATGTTTGTCGAAAGAATGCGTCGTTGTTATACGAGAACCCCTGTCATTCGATGTTCGTCGAATACACCGGAAGTCGTTCGACGTTCACTGAAAGAAGACAAGAAATAGAACGCCCGTTCGGCGGTCGTCGAACGCCCGTTCGGCGGTCGCCGAACGCCCGTTCGGCGGTCGCCGAACGCCCGTTCGGCGGTCGCGAAAAAAGGGTTTTTGGTGCCTGTAGGGGTACACGGCCTAGGACACGGGCGTGTCCAAGGCCGTGTCTGGCTGGTGATTTTTTTTTGGCCGTTTTCAACCCGAGAAGGACACGGCCAGAAATACGGCCGGATGACACGGGCGTGTCATCCGACACGGGCGTGTGCCAACCCGTGTCCCTACCCGTGTCCTGATGGGTCGTGTCCGTTGCCGTGGCGGTTATGCGTGACACGCCCACGAACACGGGCGTGTCGAGGAACCCGACACGGGCGTGTCAGGTCAGACACGGGCATGTCTTGGCCCGTGTGCGTTTCTCAGTTTGACGATCGTGCCTGGATCGAGGCACACGACCATGGACACGGCCGTGTGCAAAGCTGTGTGCGGCCCAGGTCTGGGGAATTTTGTGCAGATCCGAGCCGTTCGTTTCCTTTAATTTAGATCCGACGGCCCAGAAGAAATTCTGCTCTGTTAAGGCCGGGAATAGGGGGTTATTTCCTCATTTTCTCTCCAAAGTTCTCCTTTTCCAAAGTGAGAGAGAAGAGGAAGAAGAAGGAGGTTTCCGGCCGCCGGCGGAGCATCGGAGCACCGTTTCGAAATCGGAGAGCGGATCCGTGGAGGGAAGGTCATTGTGAAGAGTTCTAACCGCGTAGTTTTTCCATGGCGCCAAAACGGACTACAAGGGTAACGATTCTCAACTTGAGCGCTTGAAGCTCTTTCTTTCTGCATAGGGAATCCCGCTCCCGCGAGTATGCGGTGAGTGCGTGGTGTTCCTTGGGGTTGACGGGAATAGTCCCCCTTGTGTTGCATATAGAGCCCGGAATCGTAAGTACGGGCATAGGCATTGTGTATGAAGCCTACCCGGACATGTTTTGTCTGGATCGATGATGTTGCATTTGATGTGGTTTTGCCGGAGAAGACTCCGTGCTTTGGATTTTTTCGGGTTTCTACGCGGTAGATTGCAGCAGGGATCCTTGGAGGTTAGCTTCAAGGCGCACCGGAAAATTGAGCGGAAACGTGTTCTGCTAACTTGGCGGTCTGGGAACCAGCCTTGATCATAATTGGGTTATGAGATTGTTTTGGAAAATTTGGGATCCGAGAGAAGCTTGGCCCGCGCAAAGGACTTAAATTGGACATGCGGCGTGAGCAACGGGCAAGTGGAATTGGACCTAGGCTATGTGGTTCGGTGCGAGAGACCCGAAGACGGGGACTGGCCGTTGGCATTGTCGGAGCCTTAGACGGTGGTCAGAAAGGCTAAATGCTCACATGTTGTTGCCATCCTGGGGGTGGTGGTGAATGCACTGATGGGTCATGGTTCACCATGAATGTGCCCTGAGTGCACGGGGTGTTTGGCCGTGCGAGCCTACACCTGTGGCGAATTATAATTGCGCTATATATATTGTTGGGCTAATGTTATGCAGGGAAAGAGCACCGCCGTCCCGAGTCAGGGGCGGGGTCGTTATAATTTGGTCGGCTTTTAGCTGACCGTTGCTTTATTTGCCACCGTGCGGTGGTATGTGCTTGCAGGTGCTGCGGAGCCGAGCGCCAAATAGCGGGCTGGAGCCCATGTTGTTGTGCTGGCCCTAGAAGGCCGCCGTAGAATAGCTGCTTTTTTATATTTATCATGTGTGGCCGGCCTGCGAGCCGATGTATGTAAAACACTCTTTATTAAGTGAACATTTGTAAGGCCATAAGGACATGTACCCGTTTCTGTGTATTTGGGGTTTCATTCCTTTTGTTGTAGCTGTGGACATTCATATTGATGGATTTAATTTTGGGTTCTTTCAACTTTAAAATCTTCCGCTAGAATGCTCTGTGATTAGGACGAGTAGCCTTATTCGGTTGGTTTGATTATTCATTTAGTATCCCTTCCGAATGTCTGTGGTATATGACGTCGGGTTCCAGCTGGACCTTTTGTTATATGTCATGCGACAGATGGGGGTGTTACAGAACGCCCGTTCGGCGGTCGCCGAACGCCCGTTCGGCGGTCGCCGAACGCCCGTTCGGCGGTCGCCGAACGCCCGTTCGACGGTTTCGACTTCTTACTCTTTTTGGGGTGTTACAATGCTCTCCTCCTTACAGAAATTTCGTCCTGAAATTTATATACCACTAGAAAAGCGGTAATAAATATGTTACAACATATCGTCTATTCACAAAAAAATGTTATAACATTTTATACAAACTCGGGAAATTCAGCACGCATGGTTTGCTCTCGCTTTCATGTTAGCTCCTCACGGCCACAGTTGTCCCACCGGACCTTGCCCATCCCGATTGTCTTATTCTGAAGTTGTTTAACCGCTTGATCTTCGATCCAAATTTGCCTAACCTTCGTCGTTAGCCCAGATTCGACCGGTACGCGATCATTCGCAATCACCTAAGCTGGATCTTTCACGGCTTTTCGAAGCACTGATATGTGGAACACATCATGCAACTCAATCAATTCTGCCGAAAGAACTAGCCGATAGGCAGTTTCTCCACTCCACTCGATCCACTACTTCGAACAGACCAAGATACCTCAAACTTAACTTTTTCAAGTGTCGAATCCTGGACACGCCCTTGAATGGTCTGATTTTCAAGTATACTCACTCGCCAACCGCAAACTCGACATTTCGGTGCTTGGCGTTGTAATATTTTGTCTGTCTATATTGGGCTATCAGTTGTCTCTCTCCGGATAGAGTGTATCGTCGAATTAGCCTATTCGACTTCTGTATGCTTATACAACTTAGACTCGTCTGTTTCCGCTCAAGCTAACGGTGTATGACACTTCCTACCATATAAAGCTTCAAAAGGCGCCAAGCGAACTCTACTATATAGAGATGGTCTTCCCACCTCTTCCCGAAATCCAAGACGCACATTCAGAGCATTTTCTCCATCGTTCTGATAGTCCTCTCAGTCTGGTCATCTGTTTGTGAATGAAAGGTCATTCTAAACGTTAATTTTTTCCCAAACAATTAATGAATTAGCCTCCAATCAGTCGAAGTGAAGCGCCCGTCTCGATCACGTACGATGTTACGGGGCACACCGTGCAATCGTACTATTTGCTCGACGTAAAACTTAGTCAATATTTCCACTAGATTGTCCTTCTTATTCGGAGTGAAGTGAGCCACTTTAGTCAACCAGTCTACGATCACCAAAATAGAATCGTTCTCGGGTTGAGATCTTGGCAAATCGTGCATGAAATCCATCGAAATGTCATCAAATTTCCATTTCGGAATAGGTAGCGACTTTAGGAAACCTCTAGGCTTCAGACATTCTGCTTTCACTAAGGCACAGTTCTGACATTTAGCCACGTAATGTGTCATGTCTTTCTTCATACTCGGCCACCAGAACAGCTTTTTCATGTCCTTATACATCTTTGTGCTCCCGGAGTGAATTGAATACTTCGTGAAATGTGCTTCATACATCATTTCTTCTCTTACCTTATCCGTAATCGGGACGCACAAACGATCGTATTTTCGCAAAAGGCCGTCATCCCAGGAGAATTGGGCATTTAACTCATCCACTGCATATCGTTGTAGACTTTAATCAAGTTCCGTTGCTCGCTGAACCCTGTCCGCAAGGTCATACTGTACCCCCGTCCAGTTCAGGCACGTATTTGCAGTGGAATTCTTGTGAACACAAGAAATCTCTAAAGCTTTCAGCACCTAGATCATACGCTCATCATGCATCTGCAACCAAGGTTCCCTTGCGGGAGTCCTACAACTCAAGACACCAGAACGTGTACAACATGCGGGCAGTTGCGTGGGTGGTTACCCACATAACCGATGACGTCGATCGCGGGAGCGTGATCGGACGGTGGAGACGAGCTCCCTCGGACGGTCGGCGAACTTACTGTCGAGGAGGGAGATCGCTGCCAACGGCTGGGAGAGCGGGCGGCGGCCATGCCAGCGGCGGAAAGTGGGGTGCGGCCGGCGGCGGTGACGTCTGAGGAAGAGAGGAGTGACGGCGGCAGCGTCCTCTGGAGAAATGAGCGACGGCGGCGGCCATGGAGTCAGGAAATAACGGCGGCGGCGGTCGCGACGTTGGGAGACGGCGGCCGCGGCGGCCACGGGAGAATCAAACTACGGCAGCGGGGTTGTGGAGTCGGGAAATAACGGCGACGGCGGCCGCGGTGCTGGGAGACGACGACTGCGGTCGTGGAGTTGGGAAATAACGGCGGCGGCGGTGTTGGGAGACGACGACGGCGGCCGTGAAGTCTAGATATAATGGCAGCGACGACCGTGACGTTTGAAGACGGAGGCGGTGGCGGCCACGGGAGAAATGAACGACGATGCCGACATACGCGGAAGGGAGGGGGACATGCGACTGTTCCATGGCCGGCGTCCCCCTCCGGGGACAGCCGCACCACCCCACTTGGGGGGAGGGCGGCGGTTAGCCGCCACGTCTCCCTGATGGGGAGTGCACAACACTCCCCAAAAGGGAGAACATGTCGGGCGTTGACCAAGTCAGTTGGGCGTTGACTTGGTCAACACCCCTGCCAACCAATGGGGAAAATCCTCATTGGCTGGCATCAATTCATCCCACGCGTGTGAGATGAATTCCTCGTGCGCAATGTGTCATTATTCCCGCGCTCACCGCGCGGGATAATTCCCGCGCGCACAGCGCGGGATAATTCCCCTGCATGCAACGTGAGATAATTCCCGCTCGTGCGCGCCGAGCGGGTGGATTTCCCCTCACTCCCCGCACGGGTCTTGTGCACGGTGGTTTATTTGCACCCTTGGTGGTTGTGCTAGTCAGGCCAAGACGGTCTTCGGGCTTGATTGAACAATTCTTAGGAAGGAACCCCATCACAAATATACATATTTTAGGTTTGAAAAAACTATCAAAATGCAGTTAGAAGATACACATGTATTGGAAATAAGGATTTTATTTGGAGCATAAGGATGATAAATAAGTCAAAATATGCAGTTAGAATATTTGAAAGATTCTCATCTATCTACATGTATATTCTCATATATATTTTATTTTATAAGTTAGAATAAGCTCTTTCATGCTATTTCATGATTTAGTTTCCTTCAAAAAATCATTTTTATTTGTCTCATAATTAAAAAAATCATTATTTTTTTGTGGGCCGCATGCTAACAAATACACCGCATTTTCCTTTTTTGGAATTTTTTCCCATTGTATACCAAAATTCCCATTATAGAATCTCCTTCCTAATACTTTATTATTTTCTGTTCAAATATCTATTTTGTATATTAAAAAAAAGAAACCCATCTGATTAAAGAGGCCACGAGAGTAACCACTCACCTCCCCTTTTGTCACTCAACCCTACCTGTGAATGCCAATTACACAAACTAAATGCTAAACTAAAATGAAGAAAAATAATACACTAGTTACTGTGAATGTATAAAGATTATATTAAATAAATAATGAATCCTGACGCACATATCATTATGCATGATAAATTAACTATAATAAAATTGATAATTTTAATCGTAGCTTCTAGAAAATATTGCTGACAACAATTCTTATAAAGACCGCTAGTATGTCTAATTGTAGCTTACCATAACAAGTATATCAGCACTACTACAATTGTTTTTGATTTTATGATTTTTTATCATTACTTTTAATTTGAGAATACGATTATAGTATGTTAAATTTTTTAAAAAATAGATTATAATATATATTAAGTAATTCGATTAAAATAATTAGCCAATAGTTGACAAATTTGATAGTTTTATAATATTATATAATTATACACGTTGCATCAGTTAGCTTCCTTGGTATGTAGTATACGTAGGATTGCTTGATAATTGGTAATATCACTTTCATTAGGGGTATGTTTGGTGCGCGTATTCCGCTTTGACATGATAGCAGCCAACGTTGCCGCCTTCACACGTAGGATTGCTTGTATAAAGATTATATTAAATAAATAATGAGATTCATATACAAATATATAATAAATCTAATATAATAAAAACTCACGTGTTCTTTGAATGTATAAAAATTAGACATCATTTGTTTAATTTGTATGTTTTATTATTATTTTCAAGTTCATAGGTTCATTGGCTTAATTTCAATTAAATTTTGTATTATACTAAAACTTTACGAAGACACGGATCGGTGGGTGGAATGTTGTGTTAAGGCAAGAGTGAACCTCGTGCACTAATTCTTGTGTATATATGAGAGAAAAATGATTGTTGGTGAAACATCTATCTTCTCAATTTTATCCTTACCATACAACTTTTACATTTTTTTTTCAATCTCCTCATAATTTTTTGTTTTACTATTTTAAATAAATTGATGGGGCTGGCCCTAAAATTTATAAGTCAAACCGGAAGGACTCAACCGAAGGACTTGTGGGGAAAGCAAACCCGACCAGACGCGTGCGACACGTCGTGCTCCCCATGGCTTGGAAACACCAGAGCGGAGGCCAAACCCTGCGCTCGCGCGCACAGGCAGCACCCCCGCGCACACACACAATCAGCACCCCCGTGCACACACACAAGCAGCACCCCCGCGCACATACGACCAGCCCGTGCAGGCATGCCAGGCATGCCAGTCATGCGCGCCACACCGCTGCACGCGGCCAGCACGCGAGGCGGTGCCCTGCACCCGCGCGCAGTCGCCCTCCGCACGCACGCACCCCGCACTCGCGCAGCACCACTGCGTGCGCAGGCGGCTGCTCTTGTCGCTTCCGACCGCCGCCGCCCCTCCAACCATCTCGATTGAGTCCGCCCGAGGGGCACCTTCGTCATTTCGATAATTTTGGAGATCCAGGTGACCGAAACAGAGCGACGACATTCGCCACCACGAATTCCGCCCCGACGCAATTACCGATGCATTCCTACAGAAAATTATAAATAGGTCATCGGACATTCATCTGAAGACAAGCAACTTCAGATGCTAGAGAGCTCCGAGGTTTTCTAGCGTGATCGTGGACTTTTTCATGCGGACGGGCGGACTGGTTGGTGCTAGCTGCGAGCTGGGGTGGTGATTCTATCCACTAGGGCGGTGAGCTGGTGTCCACACTCCTCTCTGCGCCTATAAATAGGACTCTCCGTCACATCACAATGTAACTTAATGAACAGTAAGTTGAAACGTTGTTAATTGCTGCGGCCTCAGATTTTCAGTCCGCGCGGGTTGAGAATGTTAACCGGTTTGTGCGATTGTGCGGCTAGCACTGAGAAGCCAAGACTTTGGTGCTGACTGCGGTCAGGGATCAGTGAAGCTTGCAGTTTACAATCAGCGGTTTGCAACAGGTCGCAGTTGCGGCCAGCCGGTCTTCTCTCCTTCAGCAATTCCAATTCAATAACCTGTCCGCGGTCTGGGCGGTCTGTTCATCAGTTCGGCAGCGGTCTGTTCGCGGTCTAACTGGCGGCTAGGCGACCTCAGCGGTCAGACGGCTTGCAGTTTGCGGACAGCTCTTCTTCATCTTGAATAACGGACAGTCCGTGCGGCCTCACGGTCTCGGCGCACTTCGCTGTTCAGTTCGGCAAGGGCAGCGGTCTCAGCGGTCTCAGTCTTTGCCTGCCCGGCTTCTATTTTCTGTTTTTTCTGCTTTCCTGTTTGTACTTGGTGAAATCATGTCTCGCCATGTATACCTCTTGTTGTAAAGAAGATTGTTAATACACGACCTGCTTGTTACTGTTCTTGCAGCTGATTTACTGAGCTTAGTGTGAAGTGTTCATGCACCTGTTTCCCGCTTGATCAATGTGTCATCTTGATAGCTTTGTAAATTTTACTTGATATCAGAGCTATCAACTCGACCATCTTGTGAAATTTTAACAACTATCGTGGAAACCCTGTAAAGAATTCCACGAATTGAGTTCAAGCTTTTTGTGAGCAAAAGCTATAAGAGATGCTCATTAAGGGCCTGTTTGGCTAAGCTGTGGCTGTGCAGGAAGCAGTGGTGGGAAACAGTGGTGCAGGAATCAGCTGTTTTGCAGTGGTGAAAAAATTTATGAAACTGTTTGAAAAACTGTATTTGCAGTGCTGTGTGAAACAGTGGTGCAGAATTAAACAAAGATAGTAATAATTAAACAACCCGTAGAATTTACGAAATCTAAAAATAAATAAATAATTTGCTCGACATTAATTTTCTTTAATTATAAAAGTAAATATATTAATATGGATATGTTTTCTCAAAATATGTTAGGACGAGCCATAAATTGTTTTCCCAATCTTGTCCGCCATATTAGTATGCGCACTCGATTCACTCAAGACGCATGTATTTTCTTATTCTTTTTTTTAAAAAATTGTATAAATAAAAAGCTCGCGAGCCGGCTCGCGAGCTCATGAACAAGACAAGATGAGTTCGAACTCGACTCGTAATCGAGCTCATCGAGCTCATCGAGCTCAAGCACCACAAGCTCGAGCTCGAGCTTTTTTCGAGCCGACTCAACTCAACTTGCACCCCTAGTCTTGAGTGACCCGCAATAAATATTATTAAACATTTACGAGCAACTCGAGTGACCCACAACATAACGGACGTCAAGACGCACATATGCGCACTCGATTCACTCAAGACGCACGTATTTTTTTATTCTTTCCTTTTTTAAAAAAAATGTAAAAATAAAAAGCTCAGGTGCCGGCTCGTGAGTTCATGAACAAGACAATATGAGTTCGAGCTCGGCTCGTAATCGAGCTCGACTCGTAATCGAGCTCGACTCGTAATCGAGCTCGACTCGTAATTATAAATTTATGTATATAAATATTAATTATGTAATTATAAATATAAATAAATATATATATTATATAATAATTATTTTCTATATATTTAATATTTAATATTTTATTAATTACAAAATATTTTATAATTAATATTTTTATATAATTAATATTTAATATATATAAAATTAATATATATATTTTAAAAAAAACAGCGTTGCAGCCCTGTTTTCAGGGCTGCAGCGCTGTCCCTCCCTGCCGCGGGTGCCCACCCGCGGCAGGAAATGGCGGTGGCAAGGCTGCCACTGCCTTGCCACCGCCGGTGATGTTTCTTTGTTTGGCGGAGCGGCACGGAAATCGGCGGCATGCCGCTGCTGTGCCGCTCCGCCAAACAGACCCTAATTCTCTATCATGTACTGCACAACAGGTCATGAGCATAAATAGAACATATGAAAAACCTCATTGATATAAGAAAAATTAGAATATCTTATGTCAACAATCAAATATCATTAACTTGATTCAAAATCACGAGAAATGCTTCTAGGAATAACTCAAGAAATCAAACCAAATCAATAATAATTGACAAACTTCTCAATCTCTTCAACCTCTCAGATTTCATTCATGCGTGCCTTTTATTATTATTATATGGTGGATTCCCAGTGAAAGCTGCAGTTCACTGGGATCCAGTAAACTGCAGCAGTTCACTGGATTTCCAGTGAATTGCTTCAGCCCAATAAACTGGAGCAGTTCACTGGATTTCGTGAACTGCAATGAACTATGGGATAAATGATAGTGGAAGAAATCGCGGATTTAGGGCTCGAGCGTGTGCGAAGGAGGTTAAAAGCGGTTCTCAAATAAAACATGTGCGCGATTCAACAAGGAATCTAAAATGTTAAATTATAATTTGTTTTTTTTGTGACCTTTATATTTAGTCACTAAATAAAATTATTTAGTGACGGAATATAATTTGATCACTAAAATTAATTTTTAGTGACGTAATATTATTTTGATCACAAAAAAATAATAAATATGCAATTACCGATGTACCATTCCAGAAAATTATAAATAGGCTTTCATGCATTTATTTGAAGACAAATAACTTTAGAGACTAGAGAGAGCTCTGAGGTTTTCCAGCGAGGTCGTGGATTTAGCCCGATCCTCCGCTCAGGAATTCGCTTCGCTCCCATTGTAACGCAAAGGTTCCAACAGACTTTCAAGGCACGACGTTCGTCCCCGCGAGAGCACTTCCACAAGGGCTCCGCTTCAGCAGGAACGCTACCATCGAGGCTCCGTGGACTTATAAATTTCTCCCAACCGGGACGCTTTCATCGAGTTTCCGTGGACTTAGTGATTTTTCGGGCTGAAGTGTTTCCATCAAGGCTCCTGGGTCTTAGATTCTTTTTCATATGTTTCACAATTTGCACTTGTAACGGAGAGTTGACCTGTCACCCTCCGAGGATCATCCAAACTCTTATAATCTCCAAGGAAATAGTGAATTTTAACTAGACACAGATCCAACCACGTGATTTTTCACCCTTTTTGAGTTTTCATGTAAAAAAACTTTTTGTCATTTGCTGCTATTTTTCTTTAACTGTTTGCGCGTCCAATCAAATTCCGTGCTAAGACGGTCCGTTTCTTCAGACCGGGGAAAAACCAGGTGATCCGCAATATAAATAGTTTTTCTACTCTCAATTTCTATTGAATTTTGTATTCAACTAAAAAAGCTCACGGAGGCAGCATGCAGCATTTGTGTGCTGTCGTCTAAGGGCACGCGAAAATCTTGTGCATGACTGCTCAAATATATAGATATATGACATCGGAGAAGAGAGATGTATCCATGTACCATCGTGCATTTTTACAAATTTTAACAAGAAAAGCATCCCTTAAGTTCCGTTTGGGAGGACTTATTTTCACCGGTGAAGCGATTACGATCGCATAAACCAGATCATAATTAAGGTCCAATTCATGCAGTCATAACTTCTTGACCGGCGAAAATAAGTCCTCCCAAACGAAGCCTCAAAGAGCTTGTTGAAAAATTGGGATAAATAAATAAATATAATATGGAGAATCAAGAAAGGCTAAAATGAATATACTTGGGACCATGGAATACAAAACCCCACCCCCCAAAGAATACTCACAGTTTTTAAAGTGTGGGAAAGTCATTGCTCCACTCAAGCTAGATACTGACTAGTATATCTCATCCACACAGAATTCATCATCAAAAGGTATATCAAAAAGAGTGCTTCATAAATAAAGTTCAACCATGAATCCTCAAACCTTTAGAAACTTTTCCAATGCATATTCAGAGATCAAAAGACTATAAATTTGCTCTAAAAAAGGCGACCGGTTTCAGTGGGACCACACTCAGTTGGATGAATACAGCAGCCCTCTGTTTTTGAGGGACTGGGATCCTCTCCAGTTGGAGTGAACGGGAGGAGATACAATTCACGGCCGGGATCATCTCGTTCACATCGGACGGTATAAAAGCGCGAGTGTCAAGCGAGTGGACCCTGCAAGCGACTCCCGCGAGTGGACCCCACAAGTGACGTCTTGCCCTTTTCCGCCGTCCGATTTGGAAGAGATAATCCCCGCCGTGAACTGGATCTCCTCCGGTTCACTCCAACTAGAGAGAATCGGGATCTGTATTTGAGATCCTGCTGTCATGTTGGAGGGACTACGTTTTTTATTCTGTAAATGAACCAATTTAATAATGCTTTATTCTCATTGTACTTTACGGTAAAGTACGAAATGGTTCGCGTTGGATGCTCGCACACATCTCAAAATTGTTTTGAGATGTACTTGTTTTATTCACATAAAAACGGACCTGGAACCAAAGAGAAAAACATAAACATTTTGCAGTGTTTCATGTTCTCCTGATCCAACCACATTTGTGCCCTCTCCTCTCTTCTTCGCCATCTCCTTAAAATATTCTCGCAGCGGTTCCGGCGTGGGGGAGGAAAAACAACAAGAAAAGAGAGGCAAAGAAGCTGCTGCAGAGCAGAGTTTGTGTGTAATTGGCAGTACTGTCGACAGAGAGCTCGAGGCAACAGACTCTGACAAGCAAACAAAATTTACAGCAGCAACTAACTTCTCCCAGTACTTTCAGTTCTCCTAAAACCTAAGCCCCGCAGATCTCTCATCGCCCTCCAATCATACAAAACAAAAAAAAACACAAGAAAACCCCCCATTAAATAAATTATTAGAACCACTGTGATAAGTAATTCTGCGGAAAAGAAGAGCAAATTCAAAGCAGCATATCAGATTTTGCCGGCAATCTCCTATAAAAATTGTACGGGACGGAGGGCATCTTGCTCCGGAACCTTGGGTGGCGGAGGAGGTAGAGGCAGAGTATCACGGCGATCACCTGAATGGGGGTGATGTACAGGAAGACGGCGATCACTACCGACAGCATTATGAAGATGGCCGTGGCCCGGGGATCCCTCCAGCTGAGAATGGCCTGCGCCCGCTCTCCCTGTGTTGCGAGATCGCCGACGACAGTCTGCACCCGCCCCGCCACGCTGCGGAGTCGGTCGTACCGCATCTTGACGATATCCGATGGCTTCGACGACGGAAAAGTGTCGAATTCCTCGTCCAGCTCGTCGGAGTGGGCCAGCTCGGCGTAGGACAGCCTCGTGTCCATGTGCGGCGGGTGCCGGGGCCGGAACCGGTAGTTCCAGATCCCGATCAGGAACAGGTAGAGGAAGACGGTCGGGAGGATCAGCTCCGGGAAGCAGACGAGGATCGCGAAGAGCACGTGGACGAGGACGGTGGTCAGCGGATTTCGCCAATTGCGGATGCTGTCGAACCACCGGAAGACATTGCCGATGCCGGAGAGGAGGGAGGTGACTCTGTAGAAATTCGCCTTGCTCCGGCGAAGGCTCCACATGTGGGAATCGACGTCGAGCATGTACTCCACCGTCTCCCGCCGGAGAGGCGGTTCGGCACGGCCGAGCCGCGCCGCCACGATCTGCATTGCCTGATGCCGCAGGAGGTCTAATTGAACTACGGGTATCGGCTGCACGTAGTGCATTTTGGGCAGGAGAGGTTTGGAGTAGAGCGCCACCATGTTAACCCAGGCGGTGCAGGTGAAGCGGACGGCGAGGTGGAGTTCGCCGGTCTTCTTCAGGCCGGAGGTTTGGAGGGCCAACAATGAGTAGTAATGGGAGTAAACCCTGTCGGCCTCCAAGGTAGAGAGGCGGATTCGAACTTTGCCGATTCTCTGATCTTTGGCATCCTCCTTGCTGTTGCCGGAGAGATTGCAATTGTCAAAGACGGCGATGGTGACCACAGTGCAGGGATCGAACACTTCCCAGGTGTACTGCTCGTGCCATTTCGGATTGAGCGTGTCGAGCAGAGTTCGCGTGCGCACCCATTTAGGCCCGTATTTTGCGACGCAGTAGGCGTCGGTTGTGCGGCCGTCTTTGGCCTTCATCGGCATCAGATTGCGCGCATCGAGAATGCCGAGCTCCAGAAATCCAATGGCGGGTTTTCTCAGATTTTTGGCGGTGGGACGGAGATCGCTGCTGTAATGGGTAGATTCATCAAGGACATGATAGCCGGTGTCTAGGAAGATTCTGAGATGAATCTTGCTGCTGAATTTGGAGTCCTTCTTCTTCTCCGCCTCATCCCCGCCGCCGCCGCTGCTGTTGGGTTTTGCGAGATTGAACCATCGAGGTTCAATTGGTTTGCTGTGGTCGGTTCGCTGGGGAGCGGCGAGGACGGGGAATATGAATTGGCCGAGGGGCTCTATCTTGTTACCGTCGATGCGATTGTCGATTGTGAGGAAGAGAGGCTCGTCAAATGGCTCGGAAGCAACGAACATGAACTCTTCGTTCCATACTGGATTGACGGATCTGGTGGTGGGGGAGGGACGGGTGCTGCGGAGCTGGTGGCCGAGCTGGAGGCGGATGATCGGATCGGGGAGGCGGGTTCGGTCGGAAGGGACGAGATCCTGCGCCTCAATGACGAGGATCCGGAGGTAGCAGAGCTTGGGGGAGAAATAGACTTTGGAGCGGGTGTGGACGAGGTTTTGAGCGCCGACGGAGTGAGCGTCGGAATGCCAGGCCTCCGGGAAGGCCTCGTCGGCCTGTGTACCCATCCAAATGGCGAGCATAAGCTCGCCCTTCTTCAGCTTTTCCCCCTTTCTGTCTTCCAATCGGTACCATTGTGGAGCCAGGGGACTGTCAGGGGGGACTCGATGAGGGATATCGGAGAGATCCAGCTGAACGCGGCCGACGAAGTCGTCCTTCACGACGTCCTTGTCCTTCACAGTGATTTCGAGGAGATTGGCCTGGATGCAATCGCGGGAGAAGGCGAAGATCTGGTTAAACACGGGATTCTGAGTCTTCTCCAGGTGCTTGGTGATGCCCTTGTAATTGCCTAGTTTCACCTCGACGTAGGGATCCAGACTGCCGGTGATGTCCATGGCCGGGAGATCGCCGGCCTTGACAACGCTCACGTACAGAAATTGGATCGGGAGGACGAGGTCGTAGGTGGAGGAAATCTTGTCGCGACCTCGGTATCCAACCCGGCTGGAAAGTGGGGGACGGGTCTCAATAATGCCGTATTCGGATTGGGGACGAGGAGGACCTGCTAGGATATGAAATTTGCGGTGGTCGGAAGAGGGGCGGCGGCGGCGCGAACCTCCACAGTAGGTTGTGCGGGACGATTACCCTGTGTCGTCGCGGTAGGAACGGAGAAGAAGACTCGTGGCTCATTGGCGGCTGGGGCCGGCGGCACGGTGGAAGTTGACTTAGTCTTCTCCTTTTTTTGAGTGGGAGGAGGGGAGGGATCAGGGTGGAAAATGAAGGAGGCTGCTTCAGCGGCGCCGGAGGTGGCGGCGGTCGGAGATGGGGAAAAGGGGTCCGGGATGGCGTAGAGGCGGAGGGCGATGTCGCCGCGGATATTGGAGAAAAAGCCGCGTTTATCGAGAGGGAAGCGGAGGGTTTGGACGTCGGAGGGGGAGGGAGCTACAGATACACCGGAGATCCGTACGCGGCCTAGGCTGCGGGGATTCCCTGCGTCGGATGAGTGGGAGACGGAATTCCGGCGGTCGTGGTAGACGGAAACGTCGATGGTGAGGTTGGGGAGAAGGGAGGGGTCGGAGAGGTTGAAGACGAGGGTTTCGTTCCAGACGGGATTGAGGTCCTTGAATTTTGTGGCTGTTCGCTGACGCTGGCCGTCCAGCTCCACTTCAACGAAGGGGTTAGCGGAGCCCAGCCCGTCTTTGGGCATCAAGTCGCTCGCGTCCACCACCTCTACTACAACTTTCATCTTTCCGGCCAGCTGCTCCGCCGTTCTCCTGTGTTCTGTTGTCCGGCCCCGAGAAGGAGAGAGCGGTGAAGATTTTTGAGCTTAATTTGTCGGCAAATTAGCTCCGGAGCAGCAGAGAGAGAGAAAGAGAGTGGTTGAAAGAAAAAATGAAAATAAAAACACACCGTCGGTAGTTATTTGTCCTCGGACGAATTTTTTTAAAAAATTATATGTAATAAGTTTTAAATCCGATATTTATTTAGATTAATGTTTAAATTACGTTAATTTCTTTCGTTGTTGATAATCAAATTATATTAACATATCAAATTATTTCATTTTCACATCCATTCGTTATTATCACACAAAAAAGATCATAATTGTAATCACAAGTGATTATCTTTCTCCTGCTTGTATCTCGACTCTCTCAATAACTCTGTGATGATTTCCGCTCAATTCTCTTCATCGTCAACGACATGCATGCTCATTCCATCATCCTTCTTCAATGTTACTGGAGAATAAGAATTTGAAACTAATTGAATGACCAGTGCATCCCAGAAGTTCCAAGTTGAGCAATGAATGAGAGCAGGAGGGATGCAACTCTCGTTATCATCATCCCCTCATTTTTAACTCTCGCTAAAATGAGGAGGTGGAGGGGATGGTGAAAGAGGAGGAGGAGGATGAAGAGGAAGCTTCATTAGCCATTTTCTCTCTCTGCATCTCCGCACGGTCTCCTCTTTCTCCACCCTCGAGTGGACGCAACCCATTTCCACAATCCCACTACAAATCCTCACCTAGGTTTAGGGTTCCTTTTATTTTCTAAACAGAAGGCCTAAATACCAATTATGCAATGACCTCTAAGAGCGGCTCTCTTGATGTGATGGAAAATAATCTACCAGATGGAATTTTGATGGAAGAAGAAGTTTCTGAAATCTAGAGAGCTGAATCAAAGAGATGGGGAGTTCTAGTGTTGCTTATGAGAGGAGGCAAGGAAGAAATGTCATTGATCCATAGAAACTGAGCGAGCATAGGGAGGTGTTAAAATTCAACAACCTGACACTACTATCACGTTGAATTCTCTCAAGGTGGTCAGCAAGATAGTCTAAAGCCAATTAATATTCTCAGAACTATCCAGTTCACACACTGATCACGCGAAAATTCTCTGGAACCTGGAGTGAGCAAGGGTTATCTCAACTGAAGTCAATCAACCAGCAACACATGCAGCACAAGAGTCTTATTGATTTACAACAATCTTCTTTACACAGTGATGGCGAGACATGTTTCACCAACCAACACCCAAGGGAAAGCAGAGATTACAAAAACAAGACAAGAGAAACAAGCCGCACGGACTCAAATACAAGCCGTTGGTCTACTGCTGTGGAGTCCGCTTAGTCCGCCAGGTCGCCAGACCGCAACCCAAGCCGCACGGACTCCCCCTTATTCCAATGCTTGCTCTAGCCGCCGATCTGCAAGCCGCCTGACCGCGAGGTCGCCTAGCCGCCAGACCACACAAGCTGCGATGCCGAATAGAACAGTCCGCCTGAGGTAGGCTACTTCTTGAACCCCGAACCAAGTTGCCAGAGAGAAGACCGTCTGGTCGCTGTCCGCGACTGGCTGTTTTCCGCATGTTGCTTAACCGCAGAGTCCGCACTGTCCCTGACCGCAATCAGAGCCAAGTCCTGGCTTTCCAGCGCTATCCGTGCAACCTGCACAGCATAACCCGGTCAACTCACTCAAACCACACAGACACAAAAGTCCAGTCCGCAGCAACAGTTGCGAGCTCAAGGTACTGTTCACTTACGCATGGAGGTTCCTTATTCCAGATGTGACAGAGGTCCTATTTATAGGCACGATGATGAGTGTGGTCATCGCCCTAGCCGATAGGATTACCGCCACATCCTGCAGCAAGACTTCTCCGCATTCCGTGGATACATGCCAGTCTGCCGCACCAGTGCAAGATAGTCTGTCTGCCTAGCTTCTCCAAGGCCGGACATAAACGCCAGTCCGCTGAGTCCGATAAGTGTCTGCATATTCCTGCAGACATCCCAGCCCGCATACCTTGCAGACTTCTCTAGTCCACATATCCCGCAGACTATGCTTGGATCATCAAAGCAATTCTCCACGTTCATCGTAGTGGATATAATTTTTTTTAAAAAAGAATGGTACTAAGAATTGAACCCCTGTCCTATAGCATTAATACAATACCTGGAGAGTGAGCGAGCGAGCAAGAGAGAGAGCGAGCGAACAAGCGAGAGAGCGAGAGAGAGAGAGAGAGAGAGAGAGAGAGAGAAGGTAAACTGAATATACACTTAACGTGTATATAAGAATATACACATCTGTTCGAATTGCGTTTTATATATGTATTTTCATGAGAAGTGTTCAACATGAAAGTTGTAGATCTCGGTAAGATCTACAACTTTTATGTTGAACACTTTTTTATTTGTAGTCGTTTAGGCCCACGATTTGTCCCCGAAAAAAGTCACGCCGAACCCTGGAGTCCGTACATATGTTCGGCGTGTTTTTTTTCGGGGGCCAAATCGAGGGCCTAAATGGCTCAATTCAAAAAATGTTCAACATAACAGTTGTAGATCTCGTCGAGATCTACAACTTTAATGTTGAACACTTCTCATTAAAATGAACGTATAAGACGCAATTCAAAAGGGCATATGTATTCTTATATACACTTAACTCGTATATACATCATATATATATATATATATATATATATATATATATATATATATATATATATATATATATATATATATATATATATATATATATATATATATATATATATATATATATATATATATATATATATATATACATACTAGTGCCCGACACGGGGCTCCGCCCCTATGGCTACGCGCCACAGTACCCGGCCCGTGACGGCGGGCTTCGCCCGCACCTGTCTGCGCCCTCCCCCCCGGCGGGCTGCGCCCTCCCCCCAGCGGACTGCGCCCCCCCCCGTCCCCCCCCGCCCCCCGGCGGGCTGCGCCCGCCCCGCGGCGGGATTGAAAAAATATAGTATTTAAATATATTTAAAAAAATATAATACATAATTATATTTAAATATATATTTAAAGAATATAATATTTAATTATATATAAAAAATTTAATAAAATATTTTAAAAAAAGTATATTAAAAAAACAGGCGGGATTGGCTGGTTATCTAGGCTGGCAGGCGGGTTGTGTATTGTGGGTGCTGGGTGGGCGGGCCGGCGGGCCTGTATTTTTGGACTGAGCTGATGAATTGTAGGGTGCCCTAAATTTTAGATGCCCTATATAGTTTAGGAGGCCTATGAAAAAATATGAACGGTCCTGATTCGTTGCTGCGATGAACAGCTGCGATCAAATGTTTGGTTTATATTCAATGGTCGTGATCGATCCTGATATGATTCTAAAATTCAAAACTACTTTTTTAATGTAGTTAAAGATATATATATATATATATATATATATATATATATATATATATATATATATATATATATATATATATATATTATAAAACTACATAGGTATTTCAAGGCACATCATGTTGAAAATTATGAAGTGAAAGTGAGTGATTTAGCGACCTGAGCAACCTGTCTGCGCCGACTATGAGGACAGGACTGATGGTAGCCATGTCGGCAGAGCTGTTGCCAGCAGCTTGTTCCTTGGCGGCCTGGGCGGTCTATTCGCGCGGTCTATGCAGATAGAGGTGGAGGCCAGCCAGGCCGGCTTATGCTCGGCAGGCAGTTTGTTCCCAGAAGGTAACTTGGCGGATAGCTTCTTTATCCGCGGAGTCCGGCAAGGTGCGGACTGGACTGATGCTTGGCAGACCAGCATGGAAGCCTTGGTCTAGCCCTGGTGGTGCGGCTGGCGGAAGTCGCAGAGTTTGTCGGTTAGAGCGGACAGGTGATGGAGTTCACCTGGGCAGGCAGACAGGTGCCTGTTGTTGAAGCCAAAATTGACCTCTGTGGAGTTCGGGGTCCCTAAAAAGGGGTGACCTCACACCTACTACACCCGGAGGAACGTCACAGACCAAAGATCAAGAAGCTAGAAACAGACCCTCGGCTCTAGCGCGGAGGTCTCACCTCACACCCGGAAGACCTTTGAGGTCTCCCCCTCCCTAGCCAATGCTTGAGCTAGGGTGCCTTGAAGGAAGAAGAGAGAATGAAGAAGTGATGAAGTGATCCTCTCCAAGGCACCCCTAAGGGTCTATTTATAGTTTTTCCAACACCCATGGACCAAAATGCCAGAAATACCCCTACGCCAAATATGTCTTGGGCCAATAGAAAACAGCCACACTGACGGGTAAAGAGGTAATTCCCCCCGAGGGCAAAACAGTAAAAGCATGGTCCACAGGTGTCTAGGGGGCGGAGGGCGAACCCTACACGGACTAGCCTCCTGGGCGAGAAGGCTGGCCGCCCGGTCTCGCCACGCGGGCTAGCCGCCTGGGGTGAGAGACTGGCCGCCCGGTCTCGCCCCGCGGGCTAGCCGCCTGGGGCGAGAGGGCCGACTGCCCTGGTCTCGCCCCGCGGGCTAGCCGCCTGGGGCGAGAGGGTCGGCTGCCCCGTCTCGCCCCGCGGGCTAGCCGCCAGGGGCGAGAGGGACGCTGCCCCGTCTGGCCCCGCGGGCTAGCCACCTGGGGCGAGAGGGTCGGCTGCCCCATCTCGCCCCGCGGGCTAGCCGCCTGGGGCGAGAGGGTTGGCCGCCCGGTCTCGCCCCGCGGGCTAGCCGCCTTGGGCGAGAGGGCCGGCTGCCCCGTCTCGCCCCGCGGGCTAGCCGCCTAGGGCGAGAGGGCCGCTGCCGCCTCTCGCCCCGCGGGTTAGCCGCCTAGGGCGAGATGGTCGACTTCCCTGTCTCGCCCCGCGGGCTAGCCGGCTGGGGCGAGAGGGCTGGCCGCCCGGTCTCGCCTCGCGTGCTAGCCTCCTGGGGCGAGAGGGCCGGCGGCCCCGTCTCGCCTAGCGGGCTAGCCGCCTAGGGTGAGAGGGCTGGCCGCCCGGTCTCGCCCCGCAGGCTAGCCGCCTGGGGCGAGAGGGTCGGCTGCCCGGTCTCGCCCCGCGGGCTAGCCTCCTGGGGCGAGAGGGTCGGCGTCCCTATCTCGCCCCGCGGGCTAGCCGCCTCTGGCGAGAGGGCTGGCCGCCCGGTCTCGCCCCTGCGGGCTAGCCGCCTGGGGCGAGAGGGCTGGCCGCCCGGTCTCGCCCCTGCCCAAGGCCAGGGTGTCGGGGGCGGGATCCTGGTCTCCAGCCAGTCCCGCCATCCCACCTCACACCTAGCAAGCCAGGGGGGTGCCGGCCATCTTGTCGCACCCGCTCCTCTAAAGGGCCCGAGGGAAGATGCCGATTCTTCCTCCCCCTTCTAATATATTTCCAAGTTAGAGCCAAAATTGGCAACCGAGAGTGCCCATATGTTCAAAAAGCTTAAAACTATATCGGGGAGAATAAGGGGTTGTATACAATCCCCGCTCTTTTCGAGGTTGGCACAAGCTCGGAAAGAAATGTCCAACCCAACGTATTCGCTGAGTGTAATTTTCTTGCGCGGCACCCCGGGGAGTCAACCTGCCATGCCAGCTGATGGGAGCCTGGGTGACGAGACCCCTTCCGGGTAAAAAATACTTCACCCTCCGGAGGGGTCAACATGCCATGCCAGCTATGGGAGCGTGGGTGGCGATACCTCCTCTGGGTAGAAAACTTGGCGGTGAAAAAATATGAACGGTCCTGATTCGTTGTTGCGATGAACGTCTGCGATCAAATGTTTGGTTTATATTCAACGGTCGTGATCGATCCTGATATGATTCTAAAATTCAAAACTACTTTTTTAATGTAGTTAAAGATATATATATATATATATATATATATATATATATATATATATATATATATTATTATATAAAACTACATAGGTATTTCAAGGCACACCATGTTGAAAATTGTGAAGTGAAAGTGAGTGATTTAGCGACCTGAGCAACCTGTCTGTGCCGACTATGAGGACATGACTGGTGGTAGCCATGTCGGCAGAGCTGTTGCAGGCAGCTTGTTCCTTGGCGGCCTGGGCGGTCTGTTCGCGCGGTCTATGCAGATAGAGGTTTAGGAGGCCTATGAAAAAATATGAACGGTCCTGATTCGTTGTTGCGATGAACGGCTGCGATCAAATGTTTGGTTTATATTCAACGGTCGTGATCGATCCTGATATGATTCTAAAATTCAAAACTACTTTTTTAATGTAGTTAAAGATATATATATATATATATATATATATATATATATATATATATATATATATTATATAAAACTACATAGGTATTTCAAGGCACACCATGTTGAAAATTGTGAAGTGAAAGTGAGTGATTTAGCGACCTGAGCAACCTGTCTGTGCCGATTATGAGGACAGGACTGGTGGTAGCCATGTCGGCAGAGCTGTTGCAGACAGCTTGTTCCTTGGCGGTCTGTTCGCGCGGTCTATGCAGATAGAGGTGGAGGCCAGCCATGCCGGCTTATGCTCGGCAGGCAGTTTGTTCTTAGAAGGTAACTTGGCGGATAGCTTCTTTATCCGCGAAGTCCGGCAAGGTGTAGACTGGACTGATGCTTGGCAGACCAGCATGGAAGCCTTGGTCTAGCCCTGGTGGTGCGGCTGGCGGAAGTCGCAGAGTTTGTCGGTTAGAGCGGACAGGTGATGGAGTTCACCTGGGCAGGCAGACATGTGCCTGTTGTTGAAGCCAAAATTGACCTCTGTGGAGTTCGGGGTCCCTAAAAAGGGGTGACCTCACACCTACTACACCCGAAGGAACGTCACGGACCAAAGATCAAGAAGCTAGAAACAGACCCTCGGCTCTAGCGCGGAGGTCCCACCTCACACCCGGAAGACCTTTGAGGTCTCCCCCTCCCTAGCCAATGCTTGAGCTAGGGTGCCTTGAAGGAAGAAGAGAGAATGAAGAAGTGATGAAGTGATCCTCTCCAAGGCACCCCTAAGGGTCTATTTATAGTTTTTCCAACACCCATGGACCAAAATGCCAGAAATACCCCTACGCCAAATATGTCTTGAGCCAATAGAAAACAGCCACACCGACGGGTAAAGAGGTAATTCCCTCCGAGGGCAAAACGGTAAAAGCATGGTCCACATGTGTCTAGGGGGCGGAGGGCGAACCCTACACGGACTAGCCTCCTGGGGCGAGAAGGCTGGCCGCCCGGTCTCGCCACGCGGGCTAGCCGCCTGGGGTGAGAGGCTGGCCGCCCGGTCTCGCCCCGCGGGCTAGCCGCCTGGTGCGAGAGGGCCGACTGCCCTGGTCTCGCCCCGCGGGCTAGCCGTCTGGGGCGAGAGGGTCGGCTGCCCCGTCTCGCCCCGCGGGCTAGCCGCCAGGGGCGAGAGGGTCGCTGCCCCGTCTGGCCCCGCGGGCTAGCCACCTGGGGCGAGAGGGTCGGCTGCCCCATCTCGCCCCGCGGGCTAGCCGCCTAGGGCGAGAGGGTTGGCCGCCCGGTCTCGCCCCGCGGGCTAGCCGCCTTGGGCGAGAGGGCCGGCTGCCCCGTCTCGCCCCGCGGGCTAGCCGCCTAGGGCGAGAGGGCGGGCTGCCGCCTCTCGCCCCGCGGGCTAGCCGCCTAGGGCGAGATGGCCGGCTTCCCAGTCTCGCCCCGCGGGCTAGCCGGCTGGGGCGAGAGGGCTGGCCGCCCGGTCTAGCCTCGCGTGCTAGCCTCCTGAGGCGAGTGGGTCGGCGGCCCCATCTCGCCCCGCGGGCTAGCCGCCTAGGGTGAGAGGGCTGACAGCGGAATCCATCTCGAGATGAGACCTACCCCACCCTCCGAGAGATCAACCTGTCATGCCAGCTGATGGGAGCATGGGTGACGAGACCCCTTCCGGGTAAAAAATACTTCACCCTCCGGAGGGGTCAACATGTCATGCCAGATATGAGAGCCTGGGTGGCGATACCTCCTCTGGGTAGAAAACTTGGCTTCCACGAGAGATCAACCAGCCCCGTCAGCTAGTGAGAGCCTGACAACGGAATCATCATCGGAGCAAAGGACTTAGATTCCGCGAGAGATTAACCAGCCCTGCCGCTAGGTGAGAGCCTGGCAGCGGAATCCATCTCGAGGTGAGACCTACCCTACCCTCCGCGAGATCAACCTGCCCTGCCAGCTAGGTGAGAGCCTGACAGCGGAATCCATCTCGAGGTGAGACCTACCCCACCCTCCGAGAGATCAACCTGCCCTGCCAGCTAGGTGAGAGTCTGGCAGCGGAATCCATCTCGAGGTGAGACCTACCCCACCCTCCGAGAGATCAACCTGCCCTGCCAGCTAGGTGAGAGCCTGGCAACGGAATCCATCTCGAGGTGAGACCTACCCCACCCTCCGAGAGATCAACCTGCCCTGCCAGCTAGGTGAGAGCCTGACAGCGGAATCCATCTCGAGGTGAGACCTACCCCACCCTCCGAGAGATCAACCTGCCCTGCCAGCTAGGTGAGAGCCTGAAAGCGGAATCCATCTTGAGGTGAGACCTACCCCACCCTCCGAGAGATCAACCTGCCCTGCCAGCTAGGTGAGAGCCTGACAGCGGAATCCATCTCGAGGTGAGACCTACCCAACCCTCCGAGAGATCAACCTACCCTGCTAGCTAGGTGAGAGCCTGGCAGCGGAATCCATCTCGAGGTGAGACCTACCCCACCCTCCGAGAGATCAACCTGCCCTGCCAGCTAGGTGAGAGCCTTGCAGCGGAATCCATCTCGAGGTGAGACCTACCCCACCCTCCGAGAGATCAACCTGCCCTGCCAGCTAGGTGAGAGCCTGGCAACGGAATCCATCTCGAGGTGAGACCTACCCCACCCTCCGAGAGATCAACCTGCTCTGCCAGCTAGGTGAGAGCCTGGAAGCGGAATCCATCTCGAGGTGAGACCTACCCCACCCTCCGAGAGATCAACCTGCCCTGCCATCTAGGTGAGAGCCTGACAGCGGAATCCATCTCGAGGTGAGACCTACCCCACCCTCCGAGAGATCAACCTGCCCTGCCATCTAGGTGAGAGCCTGATAGCGGAATCCATCTCGAGGTGAGACCTACCCCACCCTCCGAGAGATCAACCTGCCCTGCTAGCTAGGTGAGAGCCTGACAGCGGAATCCATCTCGAGGTGAGACCTACCCCACCCTCCGAGAGATCAACCTACCCTGCCAGCTAGGTGAGAGCCTGGCAGCGGAATCCATCTCGAGGTGAGACCTACCCGACCCTCAGAGAGATCAACCTGCCCTGCCAGCTAGGTGAGAGCCTGGCAGCGGAATCCATCTCGAGGTGAGACCTCTAGGCATCCACTAGAGCTACAACCGACCCTGCCCAGCTAGTGAGAGCCTGGGCAACGGGACCGTCTCGGAGCAAAAGGACTAGACATCTCAATCAGACCTTACCAAATCCTACATCCTCAAACGGGGAAAAATATGAGTTACATGGTCCCCTGACTCAGCTGGTCAGGGGGTAGCACTTGTTACAAGACAAGAAAAGGGAAAAAAACTACCGCAAGGCGAGGCACCCTCAGGGGGCCTGGGCATGATGGTCGTCTTGCGCTTCCTTCTCCTCGGACACTTCCATCTTGCTCAAGCTCTCCATGACCTTCTCCATCTCCTCTGTCTTGGCCAACCAAGAGATGGTGTTGACGGCCATGGCGTAGCACTGCCTTGACATCCTGGAGTCTCCCTTGACTCTGACATGGATCCCTCCGGAGCTGAACTTGAGGCATTTGTGGAACGAAGATGGCACGCAACGGAAGACGCTGATTAGGGGCCTTCCGAAGATGGCGTTGTAGCTGCTTGGAACGTCAACAATGGCGAACCGGCAGTTCCGTGAAGCCCCTCCCAACTTTACTTGGAGTCCTACTCCACCTTCGACCTCCTTCCTTTCTCCTGAAAATCCGAACAGGGGCCCGTCCGAGGCCAACACCCTCCTTGGCTCTACCTTCATCTCGTCAAACGCCTTCTTGAAAATGACGTTGACGGAGCTTGCGTTGTCATCCAAGATTCGGGAGACGATGTAGCCCTCGATGGCCGTCTGGATGACCAGCGCATCGCAAAACGGATCCTCATGATCCGGCAGGTCCTTCACCGAGAAGGTGATCTTCTCCTCCTGGGGCGGGGTCTGGGATGTTGAGGCGACGCTCCTTCGATACATGACATGAAGGCTCGCCTTCCGAGTGGCTTCGATCCCTACTCCACCATGGATCACAGCTATACCGCCTCGGAGTCCGACATCGATCCGGTCCTCACACACATCATCTCCCCCTTCTCTGGGCAGAACCTCTTCAACCCGCACTGGCGGCTGTGGCTGGGCAGGGCCTCTCGCCCCCTCACCTCCAGGAATTCGGGGCAGGTAGCTGTGGCGTGCCCCTCCACCTGGTGGAAGTCACAGTACGACAACTCTACCCCGACCCTTCTCCTTCCCTGACGGTTCCTCCTCTCCCTTCGACCAATCTCCATCGCTTGCTGCGGTGGGGGTAGGAGCTGCCTAAGGGCTTGCCTCTGGAAGTTGAACCTCTCTTGGCCCCCATGGAAGTTTCCCCCATCTTGGGCGTAACCTCTTCCCGGGCCCTGAATGGGTCCTCCCTGCTGTCTCCAACCTAGTTCCGGACCCTCCTGAGCTCTCCGCTCCTCTCTCCTTCTTCCTTCCCGAGGTCTCGAGTCACCTTGCTCCTTTGCCTCCACCTCTGTCAACTTTGCCAACCTCTTCACAAATGTCGGATTGGCTGCCTCCATGGCAATCTCCTCTGCCGCCCTTTCCATCAGCTCCTCGAAGGAAAGGGGGGCCTTCCGGGTTAAGCTCATCTTGAAGAAGCCCTCCTTCAGCCCAACGGTGAAGGCCATCTGGAGAGCATACCCTGGCATCTCCTGGACATCCAGGATCTCCTCTTGGAACCTGTCAACGTAATGGGCCAGCGACTCCTCGGCCCCCTGCCTTATCAGGAAGATGTACTCCAGACTCCTTTTCCGCTTCTTGGAGGTGGAGAAGCGAAGCTGAAAGCTCCAGCTCAAGTCCTCGAACCCATAGATCGACCTCAGAGGGAGTTGATGGAACCAGTCCCTTGCCTTCTCCTTCAACGTGATCGTAAAGAGGCTACACTTGAAGGCATCCGTCATCGGCCTGATGGAGACGACATCCTCGAACCACTGCAGATGCTGGACGGGATCATCCTTCCCGGTATAGTAAGCCATGTCAGGCTCTCTGAACCCCTCAGGAATGGGAGCTGAGATGATCAGCTCGCTGAAGGGTGACCCCCTAAGGGGTGGTCTCGCCACCTCTACTCGCGCGACCTGCTCGCCTAGGAGGTTGGCACTTGCCGGGCTGGAGAACAACTCCCGGCCGGTGAGGCCTCGCTCGACCCCATCTCTCATCCTCTCCTTCTCTGGCCTTCTTCCTGGTGTACTTCCTTCTCCCCCCGCTGGGGTCATCTCGTCGAGAGGGGGGGAGTAGCTCCAGGGGGGTTGGGGTGGAGCTGCCACCCTGAGGAGCGATGCTTCGCAGCATCTCCATGATGCCTTGGATGGAGGCCATGAACTCTTGCCTCCCCACAAAGGGTCCTAGGCTGGGGAGCTCGCCGAGATCCTCACAACATCGTTGACCTCCAGTCATGACACTCTCCCGAGATCTTCTGTGCTGGTCACTCTCCATGCTCACCGCACCAAAGTGTTGAAGCCAAAATTAACCTCTGTGGAGTTCGGGGTCCCTAGAAAGGGGTGACCTCACACCTACTACACCCGGAGGAACGTCACAGACCAAAGATCAAGAAGCTAGAAATAGACCCTCGGCTCTAGCGCGGAGGTCCCACCTCACACCCGGAAGACCTTTGAGGTCTCCCCCTCCCTAGCCAATGCTTGAGCTAGGGTGCCTTGAAGGAAGAAGAGAGAATGAAGAAGTGATCCTCTCCAAGGCACCCCTAAGGGTCTATTTATAGTTTTTCCAACTCTCATGGACCAAAATGCAAGAAATACCCCTACGCCAAATATGTCTTAGGCCAATAGAAAACAGCCACACTGACGGGTAAAGAGGAAATTCCCCCCAGGGTAAAACGGTAAAAGCATGGTCCACAGGGGTCTAGGGGGCAGAGGGCGAACCCTCCATGGACTAGCCTCCTGGGGCGAGAAGGATGGCAGCCCGATATCGCCCCGCGGGCTAGCCGCCTAGGGTGAGAGGCTGGCCGCCCGGTCTCGCCCTGCGGGCTAGCCGCCTGGGGTGAGAGGGCCGACTACCCTGGTCTCGCCCCGCGGGCTAGCCGCCTGGGGCGAGAGGGTCGGCTGCCCCGTCTCGCCCCGCGGGCTATCCGCCTGGGGCGAGAGGGTCGCTGCCCAGTCAGGCCCCGCGGGCTAGCCGCCTGGGGCGAGAGGGTCGGCTGCCCTGTCTCGCCCCGCGGGCTAGCCGCCTGGGGCGAGAGGGTCGGCTGCCCCGTCACGCCCCGCGAGCTACCCGCCTGGGGTGAGAGGGTTGGCCGCCCGGTCTCGCCCCGCGGGCTAGCCTCCTGGGGCGAGAGGGCCGACGACCCCGTCTCGCCCCGCGGGCTAGCTGCCTGGGGCGAGAGTGTTGGCCGCCCGGTCTCGCCCCGCAGGCTAGCCGCCTGGGGCGAGAGGGCTGACCGCCTGGTCTCGCCCATGCGGGCTAGCTGCCTGGGGCGAGAGGGCTGGTCGCTCGGTCTCGCCACTGCCCAAGGCCAGGGTGTCGGGGGCGGGATCCTGGTCTCCAGCCAGACCCACCATCCTACCTCGCACCTAGCAAGCCAGGGGGGTGCCGGCCATCTTGCTGCACCCGCTCCTCTAAATGGCCCGGGGGAAGATGCCGATTCTTCCTCCCCCTACTAGTATATTTCCAAGCTAGAGCCAAAATTGGCCACCGAGAGTGCCCATATGTCCAAAAAGCTTAAAACTATATAGCGGCGAATACGGGGTTGTACACCTGTGTCCGCTAGTAAGTGCGGACTAGCCCTTGTGGGCGGTGGTGTGGACTTGGTTGGTTCTGAACCATGTCCATATTGGCTCAGTCCGTGAAGAATACATGGTTAAGCGCAGACTGCTTCTCAGTCCGCCAAGCTCGGCAACAGTTGACTTGTGGGTTGGTTGCAAGCTTGGTGAGTGGCAGACTGGAGTTGTGTCCGCGGGGCGTAAGGACTGGAGCGCTGGCATGCTGACATGAGGTGATGCTGCAGAGTTTGCTGGTGGCGGCTTGTCTCTGGCTTGGCCTTTGGCGACAAGGCAGATAGGATTGTTGTCCGGCCTTGGTGATGTTGTGGGCGGTTTGGATATCTCGAACAGGTTGTGGTGGACTGGATGTAACACCCCCTATCCGTCGCATAGCATATAGCAGTAGGTCCGGCCGGGGCCCGACGCCATATACCACAGACAGACCGGGTGGTTACGTATGGAAACCATCCAACCAATCTTATACGTCCTACACAGAGCATTCTAGCGGAAGCAGTTTAAATAAGTTGTACTCAAGAACCCAGCAACAAGCATGAATGTCCACTACTACCAAAAGGAATGTTATTACAAAATACTCAAAAGTCGGCCTTAAGGCCTTACAAAACGTTCCACTTGTTTAATACATGATTTACAAACCTCGGCACGCAGGCCGGTCATACATGAATAAAACAGAAAAACATTTCCATCTGGGCCTTCGAGGGCCAGCTTCGCAAAAAGGGCTTTAGCCCGCTATTGACCGCTTGGTCCAGCTGCACCTGCAAGCAACAAACCACCGCACGGTGGCAAACAAGGCAACGGTCAGCAATGCTGACCAAATTATAACGATCCCGCCCCCAACTCGGGGCGGCGATGCTCCTTCCCTGCATTTCATTAGCACAAGCGAGCAATGCATACAACCATAGCCATTTCAACACAGACGTTGGCTCGTACGGCCACACGTCCCGTGCACTCAGGGCACATTCTCGGTGAACCGGTCCATGTCGCGTCAACTTAAGCCACCAACATTCCAGGACTCACCACCGCCACTTAGACGGCCATTCCTATGAGCAATTCGTCTTCATGGTATTGGTCACGTCAATTTAAGCCATTGACCACTGAAGACCCCCATCTATGCCAACGACGAGTGCCATGTAACTTTAGGTCTCTCTAACCCGAACGACATAAAGCGGGTACGGCTCCATCTAACCCGTGCTCACATCGCAACGGCAATTTAAGTCATTTGCGCGGGTCAAACTTTCACCGAGTCCCATTCTACAGCAATACACATAACCCCGTTATGTTCAAGTTGGCTCTCAGGCCACCAAGTTGGCAAGACCTTGTGTCCGCCCAGTTTTCCGGGTGCACCTTTGGGTTAGTCCCCAAGGCTCCCTGCTGCAATCTACCGCGTAGAAAACCCGAAAAACACCCAATAGCACGGAGTCTTCTCCGGCCTTATGCAATGCAACATCACCGATCCAGACTAACATGTCCGGGTAGGCTTCAACCAAAATGCCTACGTCCGTTCTCGCATACGGACTCTAAACAACGGGGACTTTACATATCTACCCGAAGGAACGCCTCCAACTCTTCGCAAACTCGCGAGAGAGGGCTTCCTATGCTAAGAAAGAGAGCTATCATGCTCACAAGTGAGGATCGTTACCCTTGCGTTCCTCTTTGGCGCCATCGAAATGTAATCGGATAGAAATCACCGCACTTGCGTTGCCTCCGTGGATCCGGAGTCGGCTTGCGATTCGGAGCTCCGAAGCTCCTCCAATGGCGGATCTAGCTCCTCTTCCTCTTGCCTTAGCTCTTCTTTCTCCAAGGGTTTGGAGAGATAAAAAGGTAAGAAAAATGGATTTTTCTAAGTCAACTCCCGGGTATATCCTCCCAGGAACAACCCCCAGCCATTGGATCTTCAATCAAGGAAACGAACGGCTTTGATTCGGGGCTGAAATGCCCAATCTGGGCCGAACACGGCCTGGCACACGCCCGTGTCCAGGGCCGTGTGCCGCATTCGCCGTCAAAATCGAATCTTCTGAACACGCACACGGGTATCGAACACGCCCGTGTTCGAGCTGACACGCCCGTGTTCCAGCTGACACGGCCGTGTAGCCGGCCGTGTACCCCATTATTTTCTCCCGTTTTCAACCCGAGCACTGCACGGGTTCTAGGACACGCCCGTGTCATAGTGACACGCCTGGGCCCCCAGGCCGTGTACACGGGACATTTCGTCGAGGGAAGATCGACGACTCGATGACACGGCCTTGGACACGCCCGTGTCCTAGGCCGTGTGCCTTGACTCGACGATCGTCGAGTGAATCTCGACGATTTCACCTTGACGATCGTCGACACGGGTCGACACGCCCTGCGACACGCCCGTGTCGCAGGCCGTGTGCCCATTCTCGACGAATCGTCGAGAATAACTCGACGATTTCACGGCTAAGTGTCGACACGGGTCGACACGCCCTGCGACACGCCCGTGTCGCAGGCCGTGTGCCCATTCTCGACGAATCGTCGAGAATAACTCGACGACTTCGCGGCTAAGTGTCGACACACGCTCGACACGCCCTGGGACACGCCCGTGTCCCAGGCCGTGTGCCTTCAGCCAGAAACCAAAACTGGCCCAAAACGTCCCCCTTTGCTCCTTTGAGTTTCGGGGCGTTACAACTCTCCCCCTCTTAAAAGAATTTCGCCCACGAAATTACATAAAGGAAAGATATACAAAAACAACATTTGTACCTGAGCGGAACAACTCCGGATACTCGTCAAGCATAGTCTGCTCTCGCTCCCAAGAGAGCTCCTCACGACCGCAATTGTCCCACCGGACTTTGACCATCCTGATCTCTTTATTGCGTAGCCGCTTGACCTCCGAGTCCTCAATCCGCACGGGCTTGACCTTTGTCGTTAGCCCACTATCCACCGGCACTTGATCGACCGCGATCACTTGCGTAGGCTCTTGCACCGCCTTCCGAAGCACCGAAATGTGGAACACATCGTGTAAACCACTTAGCTCCACCGAAAGCTTCAACCTATAGGCCGCTTCTCCAACTCGCTCCAGAACCTCAAACAGTCCAAGGTACCTCAGGCTTAGCTTTTTCAACCGTCGCACCCGCGAGACACCCTTGAACGGCTTGATCTTTAGGTACACATAATCACCCACAGCGAACTCCACGTTCCTGTGCTTGGCATTATAGTACTTTGCTTGCCGGTCCTGAGCGATGAGCAACCTCTCCCGAATGGTTCTCACCAAAGAAGTAGCATCCTCCACTTCCGATCGCTTATACAACTTCGACTCGCCCGTTTCTAACCAAGACAACGGCGTGCGACATCTTCTACCATATAGGGCCTCAAAAGGCGCCATCTGAATACTTGCTTGGTAGCTGTTGTTGTATGCGAACTCCACCAAATAAAGGTGGTCCTCCCATTGCTTTCCAAAGTCCAAGACACACATGCGAAGCATGTCTTCCATCGTTCTATTGACCCTCTCGGTCTGCCCATTCGTTTGCGGATGGAAGGCTGTGCTAAACTTCAGCTTTGTTCCCAACATTTGCTGCACCAGCCTCCAATCATTGGACGTGAACCGCCCATCTCGGTCACTCACGATGCTGCGGGGCACACCATGAAGCCGCACTATATTATCCACATAAAGCTTTGCCAGCTTCTCCACCGGATCATCCTTCCTATGCGGAATAAAATGCGACACCTTTGTTAATCGATCGACCACCACCCAAATGGCGTCGTTCCCTTTTTGCGACCTTGGCAAACCATGCACAAAGTCCATAGAGATGTCGTCGAATTTCCACTCCGGAATAGGCAAGGACTTGAGAAATCCTCCCGGCTTTTGGCACTCCGCCTTTACTAAGGCGCAGGTTTGGCACTTCGCTACGTATAGCGCCACATCCTTTTTCAAACCCGGCCACCAAAACAGTTTCTTTATATCGCGGTACATCTTCGTGCTCCCCGGGTGAATCGAGTACTTGGTATGGTGTGCCTCGTACAACAACTCCACCCGTAAATTGCCCACACTTGAGACGCACAGACGACCGTCTTTCCACAGCAATCCGTCCTCCACGACGAATTGGGAATTTGACCCATCCAGAGCCTCTATCATGAACTGCTTCATATGAGCATCCATATCCAAAGCCTGCCGAATCCGATCAGCCAGGTCATATTGCACTTCAGTCCAATTCAGAACTGCTTCAGCACTTGCTTGCTTATCCACACAAACAATCTCCAATGCCTCCAACTCCCGCACCAACCGCTCATCATGCACCGATAGCCAATTGGCTTGAGCTGGGGCTCGGCGACTCAACGCGTCCGCAACCGCATTCCCTTTGCCAGGCACGTAGTGGATCTTGAATGTATAGTCCCCCAGGAACTCCATCCATCTACGCTGCCGCATATTCAGATCCTTCTGATCTATAAGATACTTCAGGCTCTTGTGATCGGTGTAGATATCAATCTTCACACCGTACAAGTAGTGTCTCCACAGCTTCAAGGCAAAAATCACGGCCGCTAACTCCAAGTCATGGACCGGATAATTCCTCTCGTGCACTTTTAGCTGTCTCGAGCCATAAGCTATCACGTTGCCGTGCTGCAATAGCACGCAACCCAAACCGCTGCCCGAAGCATCGCTATATATCTCATAGCCTTCGGTCCCAACCGGCGAACTCAACACAGGCGCCGTGGTCAACCGACACTTCAATTCCTCAAAAGCTCGCGCGCACTCCGGCGTCCAAACGAACTTATGCTCCTTCCTCGTCAAAGTAGTGAGAGGTAACGCTATCCGCGAGAAGTTCTCTACGAAGCGCCTATAATAGCCGGCAAGCCCCAAAAAGCTCCGGACTTCTGCTACCGTAGCAAGCTCAGGCCACTCCCGTATCGCAACAATCTTCGCCGGATCCACAGCAATACCCTCTCCACTCACTATATGCCCGAGGAACGCCACTGAGGATAGCCAAAACTCGCACTTTGAGAACTTGGCATACAACTGGTTTCTCCTTAGCGTCTCCAACACCAAATGAAGATGCTTGAAGTGATCTTCCTCACTTTGCGAGTACACCAAAATATCGTCGATGAAGACGATCACGAAATGGTCCAAGTACTCCCTGAACGTCCTGTTCATCAAATCCATGAATACTGACGGCGCATTAGTCAGCCCAAACGGCATGACCGTAAACTCATAATGCCCGTATCTCGTACTAAACGCTGTCTTCGGGATATCACTCTCCCTTATCCGCAGCTGATAGTACCCAGACTTGAGATCTAACTTCGAGTACACCGTCGACCCGACTAACTGATCAAAGAGATCATCAATCCTAGGGATCGGGTACTTATTCTTCTCAGTCAGCTTGTTTAACTCCCGATAATCAATACATAATCTCAAGCTTCCGTCCTTCTTCTTAACAAAGAGGACCGGTGCGCTCCAAGGCGAAGAACTCGGGCGCACATAACCTTGCTCCAACAACTCTTGCAATTGAACTTTCAGCTCCGCCATTTCCTTAGGCGCTAGCCGATACGGAGATCGTGACACAAGCTTTGCACCTGGCACTAGCTCGATCGTGAAATCTATCTCCCGTTGAGGCGGGGCTCCAGGAAGATCCGCGGGGAACACATCAGGGTATTCCGATACCACTGAAATACAATCCAAAGCGGGCTTCGGCTTTGCAACCTCCACAAGTGTAAAGAACAGTTCTGCTCCGGCACGAACCGCCTTCACCACCTGAAGAGCGGACATCAACGTCTTGCTCGACCCCTTTAAGCCCGTAAAAGTCGTCTCACGACTTGCTCCCAGCTTGACTTCCTTGCTACCGCAATCTATATGGGCCTGCTGCTCCGAGAGCCAGTCCATGCCAAATATGACGTCGAACTCCATTAACGGCAGTAAAGACGCCCGCAGGTCGAACTCCTGCTCTCCAATACGAATCTTAACATCGCAGATCCTAACCGCTCGCATCGAACACCCATTGGGCAACAACACATCCAACTTATCCTTCGCCATCGAAGAAGGGACTCTGATGCGTGATATAAATCCTTCGGACAAGAAGGAGTGTGAAGCTCCCGTATCAAAGAGTGCTCGTGCCGGATTTTCACAAATCAATACAAATCCTAAACAAGTAGTGGTAAGGTAACATGTGCATAACAAGCATATAAAGGAATTGACTTGCTATAAATTAAACCGTACCTGTCACCACGTCAGCTTGTTTAATGGCCTCCTGTTGGCCAAGATTGTAGACCCTTGGTTGGGCCGGAGCATAGTGGGATGCGGTCGACTCCACCGCCTTTCCCTTCTCTTCATAGGTAGCTCCTGGCCTCCTCTCGGACTTAGGACGTCCGCTCCAACAATCACGGGCAAAGTGCCCCGTCTTGCCACAAGTAAAGCACGCGCCCGGGGTCCGACTCGTAGTCGCCCCAGAAGCACCAGGAGGAGCTGGACCCGAAGTCCTATGCTTCTTGAAAGCCCTCCGATAGCCGGACTTTAAAGCAGTCGGCACTCTGAACTCAGATTTCTTTTCACCCAAGCTTTTCTTCGCTTGTACACTCTTCATGTCCTTCTCCAAGGACCGGGCAGTATTGACCAAGGTTAAGAAACCCTGCGTCATTGGCCCCGACAGTAACAATCTCAGCTCATCCCTCAAGCCTTCATAAAAACGATTAGTCTTGCGCTCCTCATCCATGATGGTGGAGCTAGCATAACGACTCAACCGCGTAAACTCGTGGAGATATTCAACCACGCTCCTCTCACCCTGTACTAACTTCAGGAACTCATTCTCCATTGAGATCCTCTGAGTAGAAGGGAGGTATCTTGCTAAGATCAATCCCGAGAACTCTTCTATCGGAACGTCTATCAGTTGTCTACCTCGCAGATGATGCAGCTCCAAACCTTCCCACCACATCCTCGCTTCACCGTCCAGCAGGAACGTAGCGATGGTGGTCATCTGCCACTCCTCCGTCTCCGTCGCTGTCATGACTCTCTTCACCCTAGAGAGCCAGTCTTCAGCCTGAGATGGGGTTCCCAACCCCGAGAATAACGGAGGGTTAAAGCTCATTACATGCTTCAACTGCCTCTCAGTTTCCCTCCTTGGCACTATTGGTTCCGCAACCACTTGCTCCACCCTCCTCGGCTCAACCTCTTGCAGAGGTACTTGCTCCATCACAGGAGCTGGCTGCTGCGCTTGCCTCCCAGGCTGCGCATTGATCACGGCCAACACCGCTTCAGCCACCAATCTTATATTTTCAGCCGACAGAGGTGTTGCGGGAGCAACATCCGGTGCACTACTTGCCTCAGAAACTCGGCGTTCTGACGGCCCAACACCACTTCGGGTCACCTATAGAGGTACAAAACACCGTTAAGCGACCAAATAAATTGCAAACAGCAATTATAGGAACACGCAGGTTCCTCAAACACGAGTATTTTCATTCCTAAGTGGACATTCATGGGTTCTTTTTACTGTTATAACGATGACGCACACAATGTGCTCACCACCCCTTAAAAAGAATTCGCCCACGAATTCCATTCAAGCCCAACCAAAACCAGTAGTCTGATACCAAATTGTAACACCCCCTATCCGTCGCATAGCATATAGTAGTAGGTCCGGCCGGGGCCCGATGCCATATACCACAGACAGACCGGGTGGTTACGTATGGAAACCATCCAACCAATCTTATACGTCCTACACAGAGCATTCTAGCGGAAGCAGTTTAAATAAGTTGTACTCAAGAACCCAGCAACAAGCATGAATGTCCACTACTACCAAAAGGAATGTTATTACAAAATACTCAAAAGTCGGCCTTAAGGCCTTACAAAACGTTCCACTTGTTTAATACATGATTTACAAACCTCGGCACGCAGGCCGGTCATACATGAATAAAACAGAAAAACATTTCCATTTGGGCCTTCGAGGGCCAGCTTCGCAAAAAGGGCTTTAGCCCGCTATTGACCGCTTGGTCCAGCTGCACCTGCAAGCAACAAACCACCGCACGGTGGCAAACAAGGCAACGGTCAGCAATGCTGACCAAATTATAACGATCCCGCCCCCAACTCGGGGCGGCGATGCTCCTTCCCTGCATTTCATTAGCACAAGCGAGCAATGCATACAACCATAGCCATTTCAACACAGACGTTGGCTCGTACGGCCACACGTCCCGTGCACTCAGGGCACATTCTCGGTGAACCGGTCCATGTCGCGTCAACTTAAGCCACCAACATTCCGGACTCACCACCGCCACTTAGACGGCCATTCCTATGAGCAATTCGTCTTCATGGTATTGGTCACGTCAATTTAAGCCATTGACCACCGAAGACCCCCATCTATGCCAACGGCGAGTGCCATGTAACTTTAGGTCTCTCTAACCCGAACGACATAAAGCGGGTACGGCTCCATCTAACCCGTGCTCACATCGCAACGGCAATTTAAGCCATTTGCGCGGGTCAAACTTTCACCGAGTCCCATTCTACCGCAATACACATAACCCCGTTATGTTCAAGTTGGCTCTCAGGCCACCAAGTTGGCAAGACCTCGTGTCCGCCCAGTTTTCCGGGTGCACCTTTGGGTTAGTCCCCAAGGCTCCCTGCTGCAATCTACCGCGTAGAAAACCCGAAAAACACCCAATAGCACGGAGTCTTCTCCGGCCTTATGCAATGCAACATCACCGATCCAGACTAACATGTCCGGGTAGGCTTCAACCAAAATGCCTACGTCCGTTCTCGCATACGGACTCTAAACAACGGGGACTTTACATATCTACCCGAAGGAACGCCTCCAACTCTTCGCAAACTCGCGAGAGAGGGCTTCCTATGCTAAGAAAGAGAGCTATCATGCTCACAAGTGAGGATCGTTACCCTTGCGTTCCTCTTTGGCGCCATCGAAATGTAATCGGATAGAAATCACCGCACTTGCGTTGCCTCCGTGGATCCGGAGTCGGCTTGCGATTCGGAGCTCCGAAGCTCCTCCAATGGCGGATCTAGCTCCTCTTCCTCTTGCCTTAGCTCTTCTTTCTCCAAGGGTTTGGAGAGATAAAAAGGTAAGAAAAATGGATTTTTCTAAGTCAACTCCCGGGTATATCCTCCCAGGAACAACCCCCAGCCATTGGATCTTCAATCAAGGAAACGAACGGCTTTGATTCGGGGCTGAAATGCCCAATCTGGGCCGAACACGGCCTGGCACACGCCCGTGTCCAGGGCCGTGTGCCGCATTCGCCGTCAAAATCGAATCTTCTGAACACGCACACGGGTATCGAACACGCCCGTGTTCGAGCTGACACGCCCGTGTTCCAGCTGACACGGCCGTGTAGCCGGCCGTGTACCCCATTATTTTCTCCCGTTTTCAACCCGAGCACTGCACGGGTTCTAGGACACGCCCGTGTCCTTGCCCGTGTCATAGTGACACGCCTGGGCCCCCAGGCCGTGTACACGGGACATTTCGTCGAGGGAAGATCGACGACTCGATGACACGGCCTTGGACACGCCCGTGTCCTAGGCCGTGTGCCTTGACTCGACGATCGTCGAGTGAATCTCGACGATTTCACCTTGACGATCGTCGACACGGGTCGACACGCCCTGCGACACGCCCGTGTCGCAGGCCGTGTGCCCATTCTCGACGAATCGTCGAGAATAACTCGACGATTTCACGGCTAAGTGTCGACACGGGTCGACACGCCCTGCGACACGCCCGTGTCGCAGGCCGTGTGCCCATTCTCGACGAATCGTCGAGAATAACTCGACGACTTCGCGGCTAAGTGTCGACACACGCTCAACACGCCCTGGGACACGCCCGTGTCCCAGGCCGTGTGCCTTCAGCCAGAAACCAAAACTGGCCCAAAACGTCCCCCTTTGCTCCTTTGAGTTTCGGGGCGTTACACTGGATGTATATCCGCGGCCTGCGGATACACTTGGTGCTTGTCGTGAGATGAGGCGGTAATCCTATCGGTTTGGGCGGTGACCACACTCCTCATCGTGCCTATAAAAGGACCTCTCCTCACATCAACCGCTAAGAACGAATGAACAGTAAGTGAATTCGCGAATAGTTGTTGTGGACTGGATTTTTTGTATCCGCGCGGGTAGAATAGGTTGACCGGTTTGTGTTGTGCAGGTTGTGCAGATAGCACTGGAAAGCTAGGGACTTGGTTCTGATTTCGGTCAAGGACAATGCAGACTCTGCGGACAGCAACCAGCGGTTAACATCAGGTCGCGGGTTGTAGCTAGGCGGTCTCTCTTCTGCAACTAGTTTCCCGGTTCAATAAGTTGTCCGCTTTTGTCTGCATGTTCAGTTCGACAGCAGCAGATCGTGCGGTCTGGCAGCTAGGTGACCTCGCAGTTAAGCGACCTGCAGATCGGCGAGTAGAGCTTGCATATCGGCGATCAACCCTCGTGGAAACTAAGTCGCGAGCAACCCTCGCGCAATCTCCCTGTGGGGGCCTGCCCCCCTCACGGCTATGCCACAAGCAACCCTCGTGCAAGCTAAGCCGCGAGCAACCCTCGTGCAAACTAAGCCGCGAGCAACCCTCGTGCAAACTAAGCCGCGAGCAACCCTCGTGCGAACTAAGCCGCGAGCAACTGTCGCGCAAACTCCCCGTGGGGGCATGCCCCCCTCATGGCTAAGCCATGAGCAACCCTTGTGCCAATTAATCCGCGAGCAACTCTCGCGCAAACTACCCGTGGGGGCATGCCCCCGTCACGTCTAAGCCACGAGCAACCCTCGTGCAAACTAAGCCGCGAACAACCCTCGCACAAACCCCCGTGGGGGCATGCCCCCCTCACGGCTAAGCCACGAGCAACCCTCGTGCAAACTAAGCCGCGAGCAACACTCGTACAAACTCCCCGTAGGGGCCTGCCCCCTCACGGCTAAGACACGAGCAACCCTCGTACAAACTAAGTCGCGGGCTAGAATCATGCAAACCAAGCCGCGAGCTAGAACTGAGCAAACTAAGCCGCGAGACTAGAACCGTGCAAATCAAGTCGCGGGATGGAACTATGCAAATGAAATCACAAATTTGTTTCATGTGAAATACTTCACCCACATCCTCCTGCGAACCAAACTCGCAAAAATAATACTCAAAGGAGACAAAGGAAAACAAAACAACTAAGTGACATAAAAAATAACGATGTCATATAGATCAACGCACAAGAGCGCCCACTGCAGCTGCAAAGCAAAAACATCACATGACATAAATAGCTGGAAGAGGAATACAAAAACATACAAGAGACCGTTACTCATCAACAACATCGACATTAGAGCTCTCATCCTCAGAAACGTCGTCAAAACTAAAGCCAGAGGTGTCGCATCCTAGGCGCCGGCTGACAAATCTAAAGGCCTTCGCCGCTCCACGCCTAAGGAATAACTCATGAGCATCTTCCACTTGAGGCTCCACCTCCATGGACCAGATATCATCTCGCACCTCCTCCGCAATCAGGCTACGGTCCCACATGCAGTCCAATGACTGCAAGTACTCCGCAAGTCCAGAGGCCTTCAGCTCCGACACACGGCTCTCAGAATATAGCATCTCCACTTGGGCCCTCGACGCTCGAAGCTGAGTCTCTAAATTGTTGGCTTCCTCCTGCGAATGCTTCAACATCTGGGTGGTCCTCTCCACCAGTGCTTTCTCTACCTCCAGTGTCGCACGTGCATCCTCCAACTTGGACTTCAGCCCGGACCCCATCCGATGGAATCGTGAGACGTCACGGGCATGCTCCTCCCTTGAGGAGGCAAGCTGGCTCGTCGTCGATCTAAGCTTCTCCTCAAGGGCCAAATACCTGCCCTTCAAGCCGACATAATGATCGTTCCAAGTAACGACAGTCCGGTCCGGAGTCTTAACCTGCATAAAGGAAAAGTGAAAATTAGTATAACAAGATAAAAAGTGAAAATTTCACGCAAATGAGAATGCTTACCACACCGCCGCCGGCTGCCGCCTCTACAGAGGGAACCCGGAGGGCCGAGCGCTCATGGACCTGAACTTCAGAAGTGGTGTCATCTCGGGCAACCAAAGGAGCCGCCCCATCCGTCATCTCAACACCACTAGAAGAAGTCTCACTGGTTTTTCTCTTACGACTGCCACCAGAAGGTGTCTCGATACTTTGCAAAGAATCCGAAAAATGTCGCACTGCAACAAGCGCTGCTCCTCCACATATGAGAAAATGCCAAACAAGCAATTGTCCAACTCGCGAGGCTCCGAAAACCCCAGCACCGGGGAAAATTCCCGTTCTATCCCCTTCTGACGGCGACAACGACCGGGAAGCGAATTCCACACCTCCGACAATCCCCAAGGGTTCCTGATGTAGCCAAAAAGAGTGTTCCTGTGGCGACGGTCTCTCCGAGCCTCGAAATCAAGCTAACTCTTATTGGTATGAATCTCCGCGCGCTCCCCACCATCAGAGCGGACATTGCACAACTCTCGGAATCACTCCAATGTAAGGCTTCATTTGTTTTGGCGGTGGCGGGTCGATCCGGCGGGTGGAAACAGAGTGTTCGAAACGGAGGGGGGAGGTGGCTGCTCCAGACGGAGCTTTTTGGGGCGTTTCTCAAGGCGGGCGGGTGGAAACTGAGCAAACGCCGCCGAAGGCTCATTTGTTTACCCGCCTTCCTGCGGCGTTTGCCCAAAACGGAGCACCGAAACGCCCAAATAAATAGAGACTAAGTCTCTCTCCATGCTCACGGAAGAAAACAACCAGGTACATACAGCGCACTACTCCCAACGAGGTGAACTGGGAGATCGGCACCTCGCAAAATTTCAAGATCTCGGTCACCTCCTCGCAAGGCGGGAATCGAAAGCCAGATCTTAAAGTGCTCTCGCAGACTGTCAGCCAGCCTGGGGGGGGGGGGATTCTGCACTCTCTCCTCGACATGTGAAATTCTCACTTCCAAATCATCGGGTAGCCCGATCTTCTTCCTCCAAATGATAATTTGTTACTTAGTAAGAGAAGAATGCAAACGCAGTGTTCTCGCGGAACGCTTCGAGCCCTGTCGCCAAAAAAAAGAAAAATTAGACGTAGTATGAGAAGCACAACACGCAATGGTAAGACCCTCGAAGCAAACCGAGGGGCGCCCCCGTGCACACGCACATGTAAAATATAACTCCTACGGGCCCCGCGCAGGTGCACGCGCACAGGCGCTCGCGCGCCGTACAATTACATGCGCGCCCACCTAAGGAACTTCATCCACTTTTTTGTTCAAACAGATGATGTTTATTACGGGATCCTTAACGAATGACGATTTAACTCATGCGTTCATGACCACCACCACCGTGTCAAACAGAGCCTTAGTTTAAAATTTTCAAAGTGCTCATCAAACAGGAGTTCTCTTTGTTGCAACTCATTTAATTTGAAAGATATTTTCTAATTTGATGACAAATATCACTCATGTTAATTGCCTTACTAATATATAACACGGTTAAAACAATGTTCATCCGAGAGCGTATTGAAAACATCTTACCGTGTTCTGAATTATAGGAAGGAAATGGTTATGCACTCGATTAAAGAAATTATTCCTTTGAATATTTTGTTCTCTCAGTAACATTTAGGGCCCGTTCGTTTGCAACGTTTTCATTTACGGTTTTCGTTTTGCTTCAAAACGAAAAAATCAAGCGTTTTCATTTTGGGGCAAAATGAAAACTTATGTTCGTTTGCAACATAGTTTCAAGTCTGTTTTAAAGCAAAACGAAAACTTATGTTCGTTTGCATAAATTTGTAGATTTTTCCAATTTGATTTTTTAAACTTTTACATTTTTGATATAGTAAGGTTCACATTGTGCATTTGTCCCTTTCTTGCAGGATCTTGATTTTCGAGTAAAATCAACAGTGAAAACTAAAGAGAACGATGAAAAAACGCAGGAATCAGGAAATTGGGCAAGCCATTTAATGACATTCATATTCACAATGAGCATCTCTAGTACTCGAATTTGCATACAGGAAACACTATCATAATCATATTAAGAAGTACAAAAAGTTATAAATTAAAACGAGTGTTGCATTACAAAAGGCATGACACACAAGACATGTTAAACATTACCAAAGGCATGCTACAATTACATATTAGAAAATAAATGCTAAGCATTACAAGAGGCATACTACGAATGACATATCACACAATCTATTTGCTAAACATTACAAAAGGCATGCACACAAAACTTATGTCTCAACCCTCAAAATCAGCCATATCATATTTCTTTATCGAGTTGTGCGCGCAACCAACTCCTCCTAACCAGCTCTGGCATAACTAAGAAGATCTCACATTTCAACTCGCTAGCGCACAACAAATCTATTGCCTTTATGAGATCAGCCTCTGAAAGGTCTGACATAGCTGCTAATGCAGCGTACATTCTTTCAATCATTGTCCTTTCTCGTGCTGGCGGCCCATCGATGTTGTTTGCAATATGAGTGACGGTCGTTGCTATCATATCAATAGCCGAAGGTTTCTTCGCCTTTTTCTTCCTTAGTTGGCTTGCCATTATATCATCATCATCAGGAATCTCCTCCACTTCAACATCAGGTTCATTACATGCTTCCACCTCAGTCGTTGCATTACCACCCGTTGCCCGGTCTGTCCCACATAGGGCTGCAAGATCCCCCCAATTTACAATCACCTTATCCTTATAGTGCCTCATAGATGGACGTGTCTGCAGTTTAATATTGAACATATAAGCACAAAATGTTAAAATAAAATAGATGAACATTTAAACGGGTAGTAAATGTTGGAGAATGACATAAAATAAGTTACCTTAATATAATTGCTCCACACCTGTTCACTATCAACCATAACCACATGCTGTTCCCAATCCCACCCAAAACCGCTTGTATCCAACATTGCAGATATATCTTGGTAGTGTTTAGTCCAAGTTCTCAATCTTGCTGTTATTTTTTCCTTGCTTATATGGACTTCGCACTCATCCCACAAAGCTTTGATAGCAGCTGTGAATGCGGGTCCCTTACACCCATTAACACCCTTGTGCCCGAGGTTTTGTTGCTCTAAAAGTGCGGCTGAAAGTGCATAATCCATTTCGGCGGTCCAATGAATATATGATTATTCCTTATCCTTCCCGGCTTTGATGTTCCTTTTGTCCATTGGCAGCACTGTAATAAAGTAAGACATAAGATTTTCAGGTTATAAATAAACATAATACAAAACATTCTTGTATGAACATGCATGTCCTTTTACAAGTCCATTATAGCCATATACATTGCAGTACAAAAGCATGGAAGAACTCATGATATGGAGTTGACTTTCTAGCAAAAGTATACACGATGATGAAAATTTAGAACTCATGATACATTGCATCCAAAATGATAACTATAAGAACTCATTATACATTGCATCCAAAATGGTAACATTACAAACTCAAAACTATATCATGTTAGCGATTGCGCTGCTCGGGCTTGGTATTCATCAAACATTGCAATAGCTAAATTATCTTTGAATTCGGTCCACTCATTTGTCGCTTGAATGTGTTCAACACCGTCCTCGTATTGGTAACTATCCCCACTATTATTCTGGGTTAAGAGTTCTGCATCAACTTCCGCTAACATTCTTACATCACGTGCAAGCCTCTGGTCTACCAAATAATTGTTGAGAATACAACATGCAATGATGATTTTGACCTGCATAGTAAGTAATATTGTCCTTTAATATAACATGCAATAATTGTGGAGAATCACATAGCTTGTAACTCATTCATATTACAAACATATATTTATACCTGCCCTTTAATATTGAAGAAGGAAGCTTGCCGTAAAATAGCTCATCTTTTCTTTAATAAACCGAAGGTTCTTTCAATAACATTGCGCGTTTTTGAGTGACGAAGATTAAATAATTCTTTATATAATGTTGGACTATTTCCTTGAGTGGCCCACTCTTGAAGGTGATATCGAGTCGATCGGTACGAAGCTAGATAGCCTGGACCATTTGTATACCCCGCATCGATAATGTAATATTTTCCTACAATGTAAAATAAATGATTTATGAAGAGAACCATTCTTTATGGGAAAGTATCAATCTTAAATTATGTGCATTTAACCACAAGAACTTCAAAGCGATCCTCTCTCTATTGCATTTTGCAAGACTCTTGAATCAGACGAAGAACCCTCCCATCCAGGCAAAACATATGTGAATTTCATGTCTGCATCACATACTCCAAGGACATTTGTGGTAATAGCTTGTTTCCTATTGCGGTATTTACCTTGATCACCAACTGGGACAGTGACCTCAATGTATGTACCATCAATTGCACCAACACAATCCTTAAAGTACCCCCACCTATTCGTTTGTGATGTTTCCGGATGTTTAATCATCACTGCACTCAACTTGAGAATTTCCCTCAACACCAAGTTGAAATGTCTACTTATGGTATCGGTTGAACGTAAATATGTACCACCTACATCTCTAAATTTGTGATTATGGGCAAGGATATGTAAAAATAACCCAACCGACTCGTTAACTGTTACATTGTCTGTGCCAAGTACAAGGCCTTTGTCTACTAATAAGGCACACAAGCTTTGGAAAACATGTTTGTTCATGCGAAGTTGATTGTAGCAATTAATGTCACAACCATTATATAGTCTATTAAGAACCATGATTCGTAAAGTATCACGTTGAGCTCCTATGCTAGGTCGTCTTAATGTACTATGCTTCATCAAGACTACGGCAGCTGCAGATAAAGCTACCACGATAGCTCTCTTCCTTCTTAAACTTTTTTTCCCTACGTAACGCAATAATCGCATTCATCTACAAATATAAATTAACACACACAAGTTTTAAGAAAATGTTACAAACCAAATTAGCAAACTAGAACAATCTCATAAAATTGAAGACGAAAAAGAACTTAAAGAAGCATAATAATACACGAAAAATATATGACAAATTGATAACTAAATATGTGCAATTTGGAAGCTAGTAAAGAAATTAAAATATGTAAAAGCCATCGAATTCATATACATGTCAATGGTTTCTCAATGCTTATGTATTCATAGGAATTTCATGTTGTCCAAGTGTATATGGATGAAAGACAATGTAACCATCTGAACAATATTATTGAGATAGAATGCAACAATCAGAATGATATAACTAAAGGTGGAAGAGTGGAGCATATGTTATTACCGGAGCACTACAAAAATTCTATGGAAGTTAACTAAACAATGCCAATTGAACAATTATGAAAACGATTTGAGAGAAGAAACTCATTATCCGTAGATTAAAAGTAGATTAGTTCTCGCTCTACTTCTCTTGATAGAGTTCTTCAGATCTTAGGATCCAATGGATGTTTTACTTGTCAAAACTGTAGATGAATGATATGTTTGTGCTTTATCATGGAATGAGTTTGGTTGTATCAACTTTTTTTGAAGAAAATTTATCTATAATGAACAAACACATGCTCCAGGAAGAAACATCCAACAACACCGGCCCTAGAAAACTCTGGAGAGATTGGTCAAACAGATAAACCTCCACCTACACCGGCCCTAGAAAAACGATTGAGGGAAGAAACAAGTGACCATAAACAAATGACCTAACAGATTGGGGAAGAAACAAGCAGCAACACCTCCACCTCCACCGGCCCTATAAAAACGATTGAGGGAAGAAACAATGAATAGAACCGGGAAAAAATCACCGGACGTCTGAATCGCGACTGATGGGTAGAAACCACCGAGCGCCGCGAAGATGGCGACTAAAAGAAACCATACCTGGGGGAAGAAGTAGATGCGCGTCCAGAAGCACCGCCGGGAGCTTCGTTAGCCGGTAAAATCTTCGCGCAGGTGTGACGTCGGGGGAGATCTGTCGGGAAGGAGGAGAAAGCCCTTTTTGAAAACAAGGGAAAGCCGACCTATTGGGTTCGGTTTTGAGGCGTGAGGATTTAACGAAGGAGGTAATACGCATGTGTTTTGGGTCAAAAACAAAACAGGCCAAAACAGAGTGAAACGAACACCTATATTAAAACTGCGAAAACTGAAAACCAAAACAGGCTGTCAAAACCAAGCAAACGAACGGGCCCTTACATGTTTCTTAATATACGAGCATCAATCATGTTACATGTTCAGAAAAAGAAGGTCTCACTTTGTACTTGGAAACATTTTTGAACTACCCGGAACTTGTTCCGGGTCTTCTTTTTTACTTGATAGGAAAATGAAACTCTATAGTTATGCCCGAGAAGTTGGTGCCATGAACTCAAAGTGGTTTTTTTTTCAATTATTGTTGTTTAGTTGCGCTCTGTTACCTTCATATGATCCTATCTAACTCCAAATTTATATCATATTGTCAAATTGTAACATCACATTTTATTTGAGTTTTGCAGTCACTGTCTATTTTGTGTAAAATTAACAGTGTTCGATCGTGAACAAATCATTAATGACAAATTTCTTTGCAAGATATATGGAGCTAGCTAAAAAGCGCAAGGTGAACCAAGTGTGTATCAATTTGTATGTATATTGTGTTCATCAAGACACTTTTTGTTGGATCTGTGTCGGGCCAAAATTCACTAGATTCCTTGAGGTTACAAAAGTGTGAGATCCTCGGAGGATGATAGAGCTCCTCTCCATTTACAAGCCTTGAAGACAAAGAACGAATAAAAATGCAGTTCTCGGAGCTGGATCATCCACGTGAGCGTTCTCATATGTCTTCTTTTATTTTGCTGAAGTGTCCACGTGAGTGTTGAGATCCAGCATACTTGAGATAGAACTGAGAAAATTCGGAGTGAAGGAACACTCTAAGTCTCACATTCTCGCTGGTAAACCTCAGAGCTCACTAGTCTCTCTGGTTGCTTGCCTCAAATGAATGTCCAGTGGTCTTTTTATAGTTTTCTTGAAAGAAGATGTTGGTAATTGTGTATGGTTGGATATTGAGTTGACGAATAACATTGTTCTGTTTCGGTCTCCTGGATCATCAATTTTTCAGAAATAATGAACATACCATTAAGGAAATATATGTATGTGTGTATATAGAGAAAGAGAGAAAGGGAGAAATTATTAAGATGATAATGAAATCTAGGAATTAAATTGATGCTCCTTTTGTTTGAAAGTTTCTCTCTGTTACATTTTCAGAAGCACCTATTTTTGCTTGTTTGAACAGTCTCAATTTGGAGATATCAATGCCCCCAAACGACATTTTATGTCAGAATCCAACCGTAGGGAGAGCACCATCCAAAGCATTTTTTTTATCTATGAAAAAAGTAGTAAAGTGCTCCCAGAGAAGCCTCTCATGAAGATAAAGCAGATTCTTAATTGAGCACCCTCCCTAAGGTTGAAATCAAGTATAAATCGATATTTGGGGGGATTGGTGAGTCCAAAATTTGTACTTGTGTCCTTTGAAAAACACAAGTTAGATAAAGCGCTCAAACAAACAAATTCTAAATTAAAATTATTAAAGAAAAACTAAGAAGTCTTCAGAGGAAAAGTGGAAAATAGAGGCTCAGATCATCTACAAACTAGTCCAAGAAGAGGTGAAATGGAGAGAATGAATAAACACTCATCTTCCAAACACCTTCCAGTGCTAATGATAGTTGCAGGGGTTGCCTGGGAAGCCTTCTCCACATGCCATCCTCAATGCCCTCAACATTCAAGGAAAAAAAGACATCATTAGTCCATGTCAGCTCCATGATTCCTCATCGCCTCTAATTGATGCAAATAAAATCTCATTAAGCATGCCAACAATTACAGAGTGAAACTCTAACAAAACATACCCATAGTTGAACACATCTTCAGATCTTCCCCCAAATAATTTAGCATTTTATCTTGCTTGCACACCGACCATAGATGCATGGGTTGCCTGAGGAGACTCTCCAGGCCATCCTCCGTGCATTGTCTCTTTCAAGGAAGAAATCCATTCAAGGTAAGCAGTTTGAAAGCAAAGAACAAGAGCAAGGAAGAAGAATAAGAACACATCAGGATGCCTAGCGCAATAATGCCAAACATATGTCCTATGACGGTGGCATTTTTTAACCAAAATAATTGGAGCAAAATCGCAGCATCAAACGAAGCCTGAGTGGAGAACTTGGGGCTTGGATCATTTCCAAACTAGTCAAAGAGAAGGAGAAGGAGGCAGAGAAGACTCTCCAGGCCATCCTCCGTGTATTGTAAAAAACTCTCACCTGCCATCCAACCTCCCTCCAACGTTATGATGGGTTGCACGAGTTGCCTGAGAAGCCTCGCCATAGGCCATCCTTCTCTCCCGTTAATGATTCGTCATTGCCCCCAATAGTTCGATCCCCAATATCAGTGTTTCCTCAGCTCCCAAAAAATGCATATATAGATATAGAAAGAGAGAGAGAGAGAGAGTAGAGTTTTATCCTTGGATTTTATCTTGGAACCCTAATACGAAAGCGTCGGTTGCCTGGAAATCCTTCTCTCCAGCCCATCCTCAATGCATTGGCCCTTTCAAGGAAGAAATCCATCAATGGTAATCAAGCAACAGTCACAAAAAATTCATCTTCAGTTGTAGAAAAATCTGTGGTCTTATTTTTCTAGCACCACAGCGGGCCCTCGAAGCAGAACCATGAGCTGCCTTCATCGGCTCAAGAAAACGAGAGAGAAATCATGTTGACGACGTGAGTGATAGAGAGAGAGGGAGGAAAAGAGGAAGAGGAGAGACCAGTTGAAAGCTGCAAGCGCGAGAGATGAGTATCGTGCCATCCTCTCCATGAGAAATGGGAGAAGAACAGGGAGAGAGAGGAGACACGAGTTTCGAGCGGAGTGAATAGTGTAAAAGTCTTGTGATACAGTGCGAGAGAAGAGAGTGGGGTGCTAGCAGCTAGAAGCGCCGAAGAAGAGTTCCGGGGCGCCGAAGAAGGAGAGCGCGACATTATATGAATTTCTCGGAGATTAGCGGCCGCCGGAGAGCACGACTTTTCCTTGGCTACCCGCGCCGCCTGCTCTTCCCTCTCTGGCTCCGGCGTCCGTCTCTTGCACCTTTGCAATCAACTCATTCTTCTTCTTCGGCAGCCGACGACCGTGAGAGGTAGGAGGCGTCGAGCGCGAGAGGGAGACAGGATGATGCGAGGTTGAGTGCGAGAGGGAGACGACAGAGTATGAGATTTTCGCTTAGGGTTGTGCGAGCAGAGAGGAAAGCCTCCGGAGAGAAGAGAAGAAAAGCCTCCAGCGTGAGATTTCTCGCTCGTCTCTGTCTCCCACAAAAGATTTGCAAGAAGGAATTAGGTATCGAGGGAGTTGTCGGCCCGGAGACGCGTAAAATGCGAATACTATTGGGGGTAAAATGAGAATCAGGTATTTTCAGTCATATTAAGTCGACTGGAGTGATGCCCGACCGAGAGGGGGGTGTAGAGTCAATGCCCCGTATATATTCCACATATAGCCAAAACCAGTCAGGTAACAATACCCGTTATTAAGAGCAACTCCAATCGGTCGGCAAAAATGCAGATTCTGCATTTTTGCCGAAAAATTTGCCTCCAATCGGGCGGCATTTCATCCTGCATTTATGCAGATTTTCTCTCTCCTCCTCTAAATATAGAGGAGGGGAAGAGAAAATGCCGGTCACGACATTTATTTTTATAATATATATATATATTTTATTATTATTTAATTATTAGTTATATTAATTTCTTGTATAATTTATAAATCTTGCGTAGCCGCTATAATAATTTTTCAATGATGACATATAATATATCAATTAAATTATTTTTTCGAGACCTACAAAACGAGACTAATATTGAATACTTTTTAATTATTATTTGTCATACAAATAATATAAGATGATCCATTTACTGAATAAACTCGTGGAACCAAAAAAAATACATTCAAAATTACATAGTTTCATTCTCATGTCGTTCCCACAAATGTTCAACTAGTGCATCTCGAAGCGCAAAATGCATCTCTGTCCTTGATCTTTTTATGTCAATTTAGGAACTGACGAAATCGTTCGGCTTCGTCTGTGTTCAAGTCTTCAACATTCTGCGTTGGTGCTGGAGTAGAAATAGCCACATATTCATTTTCATCTCGCTCGTTTTCGACGATCATGTTATGCATTATAACACAAGCAGTCATGATATCGTGTAAAATGTTCTTATCCAAAAAACGGGCTGACCTCTTAATTATCGCAAATCTTGATTAAAGAGCATCAAATGCCCGATCTACATCTTTTTGGCATGCTTCTTGCATCATTGCGAAGTATTGTTTTTTTTGTCTTGTGAATGAGAAATAATTTGAACTAGTGTTGACCACTTCGGGTATATTCTGTCGGCTAAGTAATAACCAACATCATAATTTTTTCCCTGAATTTGATAATGCGTAGTAGGCGTAATACCTTGTGCTAAGTTGGAAAACAAAGGAGACGATTGCAAGACGTTAATATCATTGTTCGAGCCTGGTAATCCAAAATATGCGTGCCAGATCCATAAGTCATAAGATGCTACTGCTTCGAGTATTATTGTTGTCCCACCATGGCGTCCTGAATATTGGCATGCCCATGCTATTGGGCAGTTCTTCCATTTCCAATGCATGCAATCTAGACTTCCCAACATCCCTGGAAATCCTCGTTGTTCACCTTTTTGTAATAATTTAGCAACATCAATGACATTGGGATATCTCAAATATTCTTCTTTGTACACTTATACAATCGTCCTACAAAATTTTTTCAAACATTGAATCACGGTTGACTCACCGATTCAAATATATTCATCGCAACTATCAGCTGCCGTTCCACATGCCAACATACAGAATGCTGATGTTATTTTCTGTAAGATTGACAATCCAAGCTTTCCAACCCCATCCTTCTTTTGCACGAAAAAATTATCGTGCTCCTGCATCGCGGCAACAATACGAAGGAATAAATTCTTTTTCATGTGAAATCTTATTCGAAAAATATGTTTCCCCATATGTGGGATGATCAGAGAAGTAGTCATTCCACAATCTAGTATCACCTTCAATCCTGCCCCGATTGATTATCATGTGACCGGGTATTGAATCTCAGCGTCTCAGAAGTTCATTTTCATGACTTTCAGATAAGTTGGAGTAGTAAGCGCACGCCAAAATTTCATCTTCTTGCTCCCATTCAGCAGTGTCTTCTTCCCACCGCTGTATTTGTTGATAAAAAATTCATCATCTGAAGACGATGAAGATCGTAAATGAGATGACCCTGCACCAGAGTTCATTACTTGTATGAGGGGAAGATAGTTACTTAGTTTGAAATGAAATGAGAAGTGATGATTATATAGGAATTTTTTAGATCATGCATTGACATTGGATTCTGAAGTCAACATTGGATTCCTTATCCAACATTGGATTTTTTTTTCCAACACTGGATTCCTTCTCCAACATTGGATTCCTTTTCCAACATAGGGTTCCTTCTCAAACAGATCGATGAATAGGCATTGGATTCGCTGAGCCCGACGAACCGTCGGGCTGAGCCCCACGATTCGTCGACCTGAGCTCGACGAATCGTGGGGCTCAGCCCGACAATTCGGAGAGCTGAGCTGAGCTCGTCGAATCATCGGGTTCAGCCCGACGATTCGTCGAGCTGAGCTCGACGAATCGTGGGGCTGAGCCCAACGGTTCGTCGAGCTGAGCCCGACGATTCAACGAGTTAAGCTCAGCTCGACGAATCATGGGGCTGAGCCCGACGGTTCGTCGAGCTCAGCCCGACGATTCGTCGACCTGAGCTCGACGAATTGTCGGACTCAGCCCGACAATTCGGCGAGCTGAGCTCAGCGCGCTGAACCATCGGGCTGAGCCCGACGGTTCGTCGAGCTCAGACCGACGATTCGTCGACCTGAGCTCAACGAATCGTCGGACTCAGCCCGACGATTCGACGAGCTGAGCTGAGCTCGACGAATTGTGGGGCTGAGCCAGATAGTTCGTCGAGCTGAGCCCGACGATTCGTCGACCTGAGCTCGACGAATCGCCGGACTCAGCCCGACGATTCGGCATGCTGAGCTGAGCTCGTCGAATCGTCGGGCTCAGCCCGACGATTCGTCGAGCTAAGCTCGACGAATCCTGGGGCTCAGCCCAATGGTTCGTCGAGCTGAGCCTGACGATTCGTCGACCTGAGCTCGACGGTTCATCGAGCTGAGCCCGACGATTCGACGAGCTCAGCGTGACGGTTCGTCGGGCTGTTGGAGAGGGAATCCTATGTTGGAAAAGGAATCCAATGTTGGAAAAAATCCAATGTTGGAGAAGGAATCCAATGTTTATGATGAAGTGACAAGAGAATCCAATGCCAATGCATGATTTAAAAAAATCCTATATAATCACCACTTCTCTAGCATTGGATTCATGTTTCAAGACTTGTATAAGTACCCATCACTCTATCTTCAACGCTTCTATTCGAGGAACAACGTTGTGCTAGACATGACTTCCAGTCGAGGAACAACATTTTCAGTGAAAGAAGATCAAGCATTATGCTATGCATGGCTTAAGGTATCTGAAGACCCAGTTATGAGTAGCAATCAAAAGAAACAAAAGATGCGGGAAAGAATCTCTGTTGTATTCCACAACACGAGACCAAGTACTTGATCAGGACAGAGAACCCCAAAATCTCTCTCATGTCGCTGGTCATTGTTAGCAAGAAAGGCTAGTAAATTTAGAGGATGCATTCGACAGATTGAGCAAAGAAATCCGAGCGGTGCATATGAACTGGATATTGTAAGTATATATTTACATTTGAAATATTAGGTCAATGAATTTATTTGTTATTGTAGTTGTTATTTTTTGTAGCTAAATCAAGCAAAAAATTTGTACGGCGAAGATCCCAACGAGAGAAGAGGTTTCTTGTTTGATCATGTTTGGTCAATCTTGAAAAATACTGAAAAATGGATCGATCATTCCGGGCCTGCAGCTGGTAAGACCTCTCAGCGTGATGACATGTCGCAAGAGCTTGATTCTAACTCACCCACACAACGGAGACGCATGAACCTAAACACAGACAATAACGAAATGAACCCTAATAGTACTGATGATGAAGAATCTCCAAACTCAATTTTAAATACACGGCCTACATGGAGAAAGAAAGAAAAAGAAATGAGGAGACAAGTGGGTGGTAAAAGTGGTGGTATGGAAACAAAAACTAAAACAAATGAAAAAATCTTACAGATTTTGAAAAGAGGTCAAGAAGAACGAGCGAATGATAGGTCTTTTATGAATGAACTGATGAAGTTAAAGATCAAAAATGAAAATAAAAAATTAGAGCTTCAAAGTGCTAAACAAGATCATGATATTATGATGATAGACTTGAATAGCATAAAAAGAACTCCGGAGAGACAATGTTTTCGGCAAAAAAACAAGAAATTATGAATAAAAACATAAAACAATCCTTATTTACAGAATCAGCATCACTCGAAGGAACCCAATGTGGAGGAAGTGGACACGGAGGAAGCCAGTAAAGCGGAGCTCAACATAAAGAAAGTCAGTATGGAGGAAGCCACTATGTAGGAGACCCACTGTTATGAATTGGGACCGGATCCACGACTACGGTGGTTCGCCGCGGATCTTGCAACGGAAGATGAGCTTGAGCAAGTATAGCGATAAAATTTAAATCCACACACAAAGTACCACAGACGACAAAGAATTTGCGTGGTTCGGAGTTAGGGGACTCCTACATCCACGGGAAGAGCGCGTCGGTAAATCCACTATAATCACGAGAGGTACATAAATTACACCGAGACCGAAATGGTCGTATAGAAAAATAACAAAGGAAAAAAGGACCGAGCTGTCGCCGGGCGATAACGCTGTCGTCGGGCGATAGCGCTTTATCTTCTTCTCCGCGCCGCGTCTGCACTCCTGAGACCGATCTCGCCGGAATCGATCGCCTGTTGTCGCTGCCGCCTGTACTAACCGCCTGCCGTCGTCGGTCGCCGGGAAGAATCACGACCAAGTGTCGCTCCGCCTGAAGAGATCGCTGCGCCGCTGCGATGGTGGCCGAAACACTCGATCCGTCGATCGAGTCAGATGCCGCCGCTGACTGGTCGCCTACTGTCGCCGCCGCCTGAGGAGGAGAACTCTCCACCGTGCGCTGCTGTAGCCACTGCCCTAGGAGGAGAAAGCCTCCACCGTCGCGCTGCTGTCGCCGCCGCTGTCGGAGAGAAGACCTCCCCTGTCGCCACCGCCGCCCTGCTGCCGCACTTGTTGTCGCCGCCGCTATGCTCTCTCACTGGTGGTGTTGGATGGAATTCTCTTGTAGCTTGTCCAACCATGGGATTGAGCCCCCTCCTTTATATAAGCTGAAGATTCCCCCCTTGGTAAGGAAGGAGGAGCCATTAGAGGAGAGCCAACTATGGCGCCAGGCTGAGCATGGTAAGGATCCAGCCGACCATTGATGGCTCTTGCCAAAGCAAGAGAGGGCTCGCCAAAACCTTCCTAAAAGACGTGATCACAATATAATGAGTTTCCTATTAGCGATAAGCCTAGATTAGGAATAACTCCCTCCCATGGATTAGTGACATGGCGCGATCATGGCCGTCCGGATGCAACGAGGTGTCATAATCTAACAATCTCCACCTTGACGCCTCGAGTCACGAGTGTAACTCCACCTATCGCTGGGATCTACCCTAATGGCGACTATGAGCCCCCTCTCCCTGGGGTCGCCCCAATCAACATGCGCTAATATGAGCCAAGTCAAGATAGTGCTTGAACTTGACTCATGTCACTGATTTGGTTAGCATGTCTGCAATGTTGTCTTCTGTGGGCACCTTCAGTAGATGAATGTCTCCGCCAGCGACGAACTTCCTCAATTTGTGGTAGCGCACATCAATGTGTTTTGTCCTGGCGTGATAGACCGGGTCTTTGGCCAGACAAATTGCACTCTGACTATCACAGTGCAGCTTCACCGCCTCCTGAGAAATCCTAAATTTTTTGGTGAGACCTTTGAGCCAGATGGCTTCCTTTGCAGCTTCTACTGCAGCGATATATTCCGCCTCCATCGTAGATAGAGCCACGATGTCCTGGAGGGTAGCTTTCCAACTGATGGGACCTCCACCTAGAAGGAAGATGTACCCGGAAGTAGATCTTCTTCTATCGAGGTCGCCGGCGTAGTCGGAGTCAACGTAGCCCTCTAGCGTACGGACCTCCTGGCTCCTCTGAAATACTAATCCGACGTTTGGAGTTCCTCTCAGGTACCTTAGAATCCACTTAACGACTTCCCAATGCTGTCGCCCCGGATTCCTCATATACCAACTGACAACGCTCACATCCCGAGCTATATCTGGTCTGGTACAGATCATGGCGTACATCAAGCATCCTACCGCACTAGTGTACGACACCTTGAGCATCTTTTGGCATCCCTCCTCGGTGTCTGGACACTGTTGTGACGACGGTCTAAACTGTTGCCCGAGAGGAGTGGTAACAGGTTTAGACTCCATCATACTGAACTTCTTCAGCACCTTCTGAATATAGTCTGCCTGAGAAAGCCAACGCATGCCTCGCTTTCTGTCCCGCTTGATTTCCATTCCAAGAATCTTCTATGCGTGACCCAGATCCTTCATTTCGAACTCAGCATGCAGCTTCTGCTTCAGTAATTGAATCTGCCGAGCTGATTTGCAAGCTATCAGCATATCGTCGACATATATCATCAGAATCAGAATGTCGCCATTCGCCAGGAACTTGTGGTAGACGCAGCTGTCGTACTGGATTCTACTGAAACCATGTGAGGTCATGAACGTGTCGAACCTCTTGTTCCACATTCTCGGAGCCTCTTTTAGACCGTAGAGGGATCTCTTTAACTTGCACACCTTTTTCTCGTTGCCTGGTTCGATGAACCCTCCAGGCTGCAGAATGTAGATCTCCTCTTCTAAGTTGCTGTGAAGAAACGCCGTCTTTACGTCCATTTGCTCCAGCTCCAGGTCCCACAACCCTACTATCGCAAGTAGCACCCGTATGGAACAGTGCTTTACTACGGGTTTCTACTTGCCAAGGAGAGCCTTGTGAAGAACCTGCTGGACGAGAACAACTTTGGCTCGTTTTTGCCACAAGCCAAAGTCAATCTTGCCGTCGTACTTCGGGACTTCAAATTTTGCTGGCATACTTGCTCACCGGGGTCCGAAGGATCCGAACCTGGCTTTGATACCAATTATTATGAATTGGGACCGGATCCGCGACTACGGTGGTTCGCCGCGGATCTTGCAACGGAAGATGAGCTTGAGCAAGTATAGCGATAAAATTTAAATCCACACACAAAGTACCACAGACGACAAAGAATTTACGTGGTTCGGAGTTAGGAGACTCCTACATCCACGGGGAGAGCGCGTCGGTAAATCCACTATAATCACGAGAGGTACAGAAATTACACCGAGACCGAAAAGGTCGTACAGAAAAAGAACAAAGGGAAAAAGGACCGAGCTGTCGCCGGGCGATAACGCTGTCGCCGGGCGATAGCGCTTTATCTTCTTCTCCGCGCCGCGTCTGCACTCCTGAGACCGATCTCGCCGGAATCGATCGCCTACTGTCGCTGCCGCCTGTACTAACCGCCTGCCGTCGTCGGTCGCCGGGAAGAATCCCGACCAAGTGTCGCTCCGCTTGAAGAGATCGCTGCGCCGCTGCGATGGTGGCCGAAACACTCGATCCGTCGATTGAGTCAGATGCCGCCGCAGACTGGTCGCATGCTGTCGCCGCCGCCTGAGGAGGAGAACTCTCCACCGTGCACTGCTGTAGCCACCGCCTGAGGAGGAGAAAGCCTCCATCGTCGCGCTGCTGTCGCCGCCGCTGTCGGAGAGAAGACCTCCCATGTCGCCACCGCCGCCCTGCTGCCGCATTTGCTGTCGCCGCCGCTATGCTCTCTCACTGGTGGTGTTGGATGGAATTCTCTTGTAGCTTGTCCAACCATGGGATTGAGCCCCCTCCTTTATATATGCTGAAGATCCCCCCCCTGGTAAGGAGGAGCCATCGGAGGAGAGCCAACTATGGCGCCAGGCTGAGCATGGTAAGGATCCAGCCGACCATTGATGACTCTTGCCAAAGCAAGAGAGGGCCAGCCAAAACCTTCCTAAAAGACGTGATCACAATATAATGAGTTTCCTATTAGCGATAAGCCTAGATTGGGAATAACTCCCTCCCATGGATTAGTGACATGGAGCGATCATAGCCGTCCGGATGCAACGAGGTGTCATAATCTAACAACCCACATGGAGGACCTTTATTTGGAGGGCCTCAATTTGGAGGACCTCGCTTTGGAGGACCTCAATTTGGAGGGGCTCATTTTGGAGGGCCTCATTTTGGAGGAAGTCAGTACGACGGAAGCCTATATGGAGGAGATCAATATGGTGGAGCTCGATCCGGAGGACACCAGCACGGAGGAAGTCAGTATGGAGGAAACGACTATGAAGTTCCCGAGTATGGGGGAGAACAACACGGGGGAAGCGCACGCGGAAGTCGTAGCGAACCCGATGATGACCTTCCAGAATTTTGGCATTATTTTCAAATGTAATATTTTTTTGAACTATATAATGTTTATTATATTTTAGGTATGCAATTAAATTTCAAAAAAAATGGTTAAAAAATAATATAATATAATAAAAAATTTTAATTTTATTTTATTATATTTATTTATACATAAAATATATATGACATATTTTAAATATAAATATATACATAAAATAATATATATTTATATATTTATAAATATATAATATTAAAAAATTCATGTTCTTCAAATATGGAGAACATGATTGGAGTTGGTTCTCTATGTTCTTCATATTTGAAGAACACAATACATGAGAGATCTCTAAATATAGAGATCCCATTGAAGTTGCTCTAAATTATATATAAAAAGTACATTATATATATATATATATATTATATATTTAATTTATGAAAGGATAATGTGTTGCAGTATTGGTTGGAAATATCCAGATGGCAACCTCCGCGTTCGTCTCCATGCACCCACAGCTGACGGAGAGGGCCGACAAACGGGTTGGTCGAAGGACCCGCTCGCGATTATTTCAAAGCCATACAGTCTTATATCTCTAGCGCCGAATATCTTCTTCTTTGACATTTCGCGGTCTTCGCACCCACCACGGCTCCCTCCCTCCACTCGTTCCGATGTCGAACGCTACCACCTGCTCCACCGCCGCCGACCGGCGCTTCACGCTCCCGTTCCATTGGCCCCGCTCTAGCTTTCTTTCCTAGGCTTGAGCTGATTCAGATATTCCTCTGTTTTCTTTTTCTCTCCGGCAGTCGGCGTTTTAGGGTTGGATCGCATGCATACTTGCACAAGTTCTTTTCTCGGGGTTCCAAGTTTTCATGGTGGTGCTCTCGGTGCTTCTGCCCGACTTTTCATTTGCAGTTCCGCGATTAATCTTACATGTTGTTTTTCGACGGGTACTTCTTTTTACTCAACTGTGACGCCGAGCCCGCTTCCCTGGGTATGAAATCTCGAGCTCTGGACAGTGGAGCTCGATTTAAACTTTTTTGAGAGAGAGGTAATGGAGAGCAGTGGAAAACCTTTTGACGCCGAAGTGGACACGGGCTACACTGAGAAATCGCGCTATTCAGGCTGTTTTCTCGTGAGAGAGGAAATGGGTGAAGGAGAAGTATACGGAGAGCCTGTAGGAAAACCCTTTGACGAAGAAGTGAACGCGAATAATGCTGAGAAATCATCGCATTCAAGTTGCTTGGGAGATGGCGATTCATGCTTTTCTCAATCACCTCGTCCTGGTAAGTAATTTGATGGCGACTATGTTGAAGTCCATTTTTCCGATCCGTCACTTGCTGGAAATAATAACATTTTTTTAATGATAATATATATACGGCTGGTTAATGACTGTCGAGTTGCTTGATAAGCATGATTACGATTCATGGATGCTGTGCATATTACTGTTGATCAGCGGGAATAATTAACTGAACATGTCCTTTCTGTCATCCAGTTCTAATGGCGTTTAGACATCATGAAGCTGGTAGATTAAGTCCCCTTTTAGTTAGACTCGACGCTTAAGACTTTACAGTAGCTGAGAGTATGATTGATTCTCAAACTTCTCGAGTGGTTGTTGGGTTCGCCATTCCCATTATAATTTGGGAGTTTTAGGTGTTTTAATTCTTCAAAAATGTAGTGAGATCGAATTCTAGAATGGAAGGGCAACATTTTGTCATCTCCATCGTCAGTGTTCGCCTCATGTGGAAAGCTTGGGGATGGCTATATTGCACTCCATCTGGTTGGATCTTGTACGTGGATCTCTTGGCGGAGCAGCCATACCCATAGTTGTCGGGTAATGGTTCAAAGGCGCAAAGAATGTAGAGAAAGAAAGAGTTTGGACAACAATCATCAGTTCAACTTGCTTAGTTTGCATTAGACTCACGTTATTCTCCTTTATTCGTCGAAAATCTTTCACCGTCTTGGATTCGCTTGATGTCACAAACATTAATATGACTACTGTCGTTGTTGAGTGGGTTAGACACTTAGACCTTAGCAGATTAACTCGACGACCTCATCAGATTAGCTTGACGACCTCAACAGATCAGCTCGACTACCTCAATGGATCATGTCAGTGACCATAGCCATTCAGCTCGACAACCTTTGCTATTCAACTCGACAACCTCTGCTATTTAGCTCACAACCTCGGCTATTCAGCTTGGCGACCTCAGTATATTAGTGTAACATCCCAACCTAGTTTAACAACAAATCAGTTGTCTGACCGGGCCCCGTGATAAAAATGAAACTAAGTGACAATATTTAAATTGGTACATAGTAGATAAAAATAAAAGTACTAAAAAGAACTTACATCAGAAGTAAAAAATGCAGCTAGGGTAAAAGTGCACCTAATTATTTCTGAATTAACATAGCCAACTAGAATAGAAAATGAACCATACATCTGAATTTCTAAAATACTATATAATGTCTGATATATAAAAAATGCTACATTTTTAGGTTACACCGAGTTCATGAAAAAAAACAGTACAATACTGAAAAGAAAGACAATTGGAAGAAAAACAAACAATAAAAGGAAACCCACAAAAGTGCTCATCCTAGACGTAACTCTCCACCCGTGACCCTGTAATAAAATGCCCAAAAACAGGTCAACCCAACTAGAGAGTAAGAAAAATCATTTCTCTTAGTGACACTAAAAATATGTTGAAAATACATGTATGCATATTTTTTGAAACAAAGTTTTATATTATAAAAAAATATATGCTAGTATAATATGCGTGCTTTTCTAAAATAATATTGGAAACCTAAATGTTTATTCTAGTTTAATCATATTAATCATATTTACTGAAGTTTAGAAAATTAGTTAACTATTAAGATTTCTAAATTTTGGCCTATACTTGAGTTATAGGTGACTTATACATGTCCTTTCTTATATTTTAGGTTGAGTAGCTTCTGATGCGTAATTCTAACAATTCGAGTCCCTATTAACGAACCCAGGTGTTATAATGTCTCGCAGGCACAAACTCGCATTTACTAATCTTCTAGGGGGAGGGGGGAGGGGGTGTCATCTCCCCAAAAATTGAGACTCATACGGTGTACTACGCCCTATGAGTAAGATAATGCGTCTCTATTTATCATGAGAGAAGGTCTCAATCGTGTGTCTTAATCATTTTCTGTTAAGTGCTACTCTGCTTATGTATTCACCTGCCTACCTAAGGCAGTACCTCATATTAGTCAATCAATTAGAATTCATATTCATATGATTGATATTTCCCGCATTCTAAATATTTTCGAGAGTATATATTCTGTTAATTTTCACAATTTATGGAGGTCTATTTGATAGGAATATATATATATATATATCTTTACTATATTATAAAGATGTATTTTGGATTGCTTCTAGACCATTCAATGGAAAAATTGTTAATCTCCACCGTCCTTGATTTATTGATTAGAAAACTGAAAAATTCTAGACCTCCTACAACTATACACGGTGAGGGATTGGAGAGAGAGAGAAAGAAAGGGAGAGAGAGAAAAAAGAGAGGAGAGAGGGGGTGTGAGGGTGGCGGGGAGGGGGAGGGAGTGAGAGAGCCGAGAGAGAGAGAGAGAGGTGGAGAGATAGATAGAAAGTGACAGGGCAGCATGAGAGAGAGAAATTGAATTTTTTAAAAGTCAAAACGTACATTTTTTACAAAATAAAAATTGTAATATTGATTTATATTTTTTTACGGTCATTTTGAGTACTCATATGTACATGTTGCAGACACATCCCAGCTTGATGCGGGCGCAGCCCGCAACGATGCATCGAGCACGAGCAAATTCCGTGCGGAGGCGGGCGAATCCCGTTTGGATGCGGCCGAAGTCCACCCGAGAGCATTGAGCACGGGCGTAGCCCGTGCGAAACCGAAGCATCGCATAAGACGTCATCGAAGCTTTGCATAAGACGTCATCGAAGCTTTGCATAAGACGTCATCGAAGCTTTGCATAAGACGTCATCGAAGCTTTGCATAAGACGTCATCGAAGCTTTGCATAAGACGTCATCGAAGCTTTGCATAAGACGTCATCGAAGCTTCGTAGGATATTCACCACAAGGGATGACATCCTTTAGAATTTCTATGCGGGCACAGCCCGCTGCTCAAATGCGGGCGAAACCCGCTAAGAGTCAGCGAGCACGGGCGAAGCTGCTCGTGTGTATATATATAATACGTATGATCTACATATATCGGCTGGACGTTTGCTGGGTTGTAACTTTCTATCGCAAACTATTACTACATAACGATAGTTGTAGTTTCTTATAGCTATAAGAGTTTTCTGAACTATAAAGACGAACATTTTTATGCAATACTATCTGATAAGTCTAGCCAAAAGAAATAGTTTCTTACCATGGTGTTATGATGTTCGTACACAAGACACGACGACCTGGTTGTCCAGGTAACTTTAAAGCCCACTCCAGAATTGCTTCTGATTTAATACAAGCTCTCTAACCCCAATTCCCCTTGCGGAACATAAAAGGGGAAAACGTTAAGCATATAGTTAGCACCTCCAAAAATTTCTAGAATAATAATTCATGACGAAGAGGGTGAAAGCTTATCACTTTACCATCAAGGGGGGGGGGGTCTATCAACCACAAGCCTTTATTGTGGAGTCCCAATTAAGGTCTCTGAAATTTATGGAATAAAAAAACCCTTGTCTAAATTTTCTGAGATCTGGAGAATAGGAGACGGCTAAATACGATAAAGGCCCGATTAAATTAAGAGGAGAACCAAGGAAGAGCCTTACCTTGCTGGAATGATAAGAGGGCGTCTCCAATCAACAGTCTAGAGCACATAGACTAATTCCAGAGGCTGTCGAGAGTTGTTGGTGCGGAAGGAAATGGTCAACGGTTGCTGGAGTCTATGAAAAAGGTGGAAACCAAGGTCATAAAAGGTTTGAAACTGAAAGATGGGGGAACAAGAGCATAAAACTCAAGGTAAAGGGTGGATTAGGCGGTTGACTGTCAACTAGGGTTGAGGTAAAGACCCTTCTGCGACCACCCGATGAGAGAAGAAGACTCAATTGACCCAAGGAAGGATTCATTCGATGTCTAGGGCACAGGAGATGCTGGTTGTTACTGAAAGCTTTCACTATCCACCCAAATGGGGCTTCTGCGATCGGTGGAGAGGGGAGGGTTTGTCGGCTTGCTGAAACGGGGAAGAAGGGGATGCTGGAACCTGTCTGCAAGAGGAAGGAGTGCGGCGGTTCTAGCGATACGTTTGAGAGGAGAAATAGGGTTGCGTTTTCTTTTGTCGAGGGGAAGGAAAAACGCGTGGGGTTCGGTTTAAGAACTGATCGTTGCTCTCGGCTACTATGGTATCCAGTTGGCAGTTTCCACTTTTATTGAGTGCCTGGGAGGGAATTTGAAAAGGCGCATGAGACTAAGTGCCGATTATGGAAGGAAATCGTAGCGGGGGGGGGATTAATTAATTTGCGATTGTGATTATTATCGCAAATTAAGGTAAACTCCTTCCTAATTTCCAATTTGCTATTGCACTACCACTGTACTTAAATTACGAGATTAAGGTTCCCGCAAATCTTTAAATTGCGCCAATTTTTTTATATTAACTTCGTTTAAATTACTAATTAGCGTGTAACAACTAATCGCAGTATTCCGTACCTCGACATGATGATGGCTCAATCATTTTTGGTCGAGGTCGGACCCTGAAAATTACAATTTATTATTTCATTAAATCACAAATGTTACAATCAACTCGATGATCTCGCTAGGTCAACTTGTCGAGCTCGCATTGACTTTGCATGGGGTTGGAGTCCACATTATGACAACAAAGTACAACCCTCATTTTTTTTGCCTATAAATTGTTACGGGTGCAAGACAATTCACATCTAGTGAAATCCGCCTATCTGAAGATTTGGCGACATTGCATGCCTTCCCCCTAATTTACACAATACTTGGTTCGGGAGGGGCAGTTCCTATACATTCCTGGGTATGTTTTAGGGCCTCTAAAACAATTTCCTTTTCAAGCAATAAAATAATCTTTTGTTCGCTTCTTTGCCCTTTTGCTTTCGTGGTCATTCGCGAACTAGTAGAGCCTCACTCATATTATAGTCTGAACTTTGTGAGTTGAGGTATTAACTCATTGTGGGCCGAAATCTCGGCTCTCGAATCTGTGTGGTGAATTTCAACGGCAGGAAGGAAAAAGCGTAGTGCAGTCATCTCGGTGAATTTCGGCCGGACAAGAAAATTCCCATTACCTCGCCCAAGACTCAAGGGAACTTGCAATCATCTCACAGTCTCCTCACAGAGACCTGCAGTTGTGCAGTCATCTTGTATTCACCTCGCAGAGATCTGCAATTATCTCGCAGGGAACTCACAGAGTCACAGTCATCTCGCTATCACCTCGCAGAGATTCATAATCATCTTTCAGTGAACTCACAGAAGATCTCGCTAAGACTAGGTTAGAGTAGGTGGTGTTGACAGACCACTGAAGGACCTTATGGACTCGGCTAGGAGAGAGATCGAAAATAACCTCGCCTAGTCATAACAATCTCACAATCAACTCATAAAAGGACTTGGGAAGATTCATGGCGAGGTCAAAGGTGAAATATCAATCAACTCAGTTCCCTTTTCTTCCGATACTTTATATATTTACACAATTGTTCAACGCTTTTCATAAATGTGCCTTGTCTCCCTGGCCTGTGACATCTTTCCATTTTCTCACTTGGGCATTTTTGAGTTTTTTTTTTCTCATTTTCTCACCAGCGCATTTCTTTTTGATCACAGATTTTAGACTTAGTTTTGTAAATGGTAAACACATGTAAAATCTTCTTTCAGGCAAGTAAGGTTACTTGCTTCCCATCCGTTGAAAGCTACTTGTATGAGTTGTTTCCTATCCGTTAACAGGAGCATTTTAATTATCTTCACTTTCATCAGTAGACTTGTTTCAACTGGTTGGGGTTCTCATATGCATTTTATTACCCGAATTAACAAGTTCCAGCCTAAGTTATCATCCAAATGAATCCAGTCAATGAATTCATTTTTTGAGGAAATGATATATATTTTTAATTTGAATATTGAAGTAGTTTGCTTTCCTATTTTTTCTTAATATTATGCTTTTGCAGGCTTGCGGCATTATTGTTCTGCACCTATAAAAATTAATGACAGTAGCTTCCTTTGCAAGGATCAAGAAGTTTTATCTAGATCAGACAAATATAAGTGGGAATCCACAAAATGTGACTTAGTGTTGGACATGCTATCAGAAAGTGAAAAGGTGTCTATCTACCCCCATTATATCCATTTCATTGAATGCTTATATAGATTGTGTTTCTGCATGCACTACAACATTGAACTAGCTTTTTCATATGCTTAGAAATGTGTTATTTTATGATATTTTCTCAGCTGCCTCTTACATCTGGGCATGAGTTCTCTCTCTTGCTAAATCTATTTTTGAACTTTTTAGAAAATTGATATACGGTTATAGATTGTTCCTTGAGTTAATATTGCATGAGATATTCATATTATACATCCATACCTTCTCTATTCACATTTTATTTAATAAGATTACTTTTGTCCAGAAGAAGATTATTGATGATTTGATCAAAATCCAGAATAATGGCACTATGGAGGTTAATGTAGCTCGAAATGCTCCAATAGCATCAGAATTGTTAAAAATTGATGCTAATGATTCTCTGTATTTGGATTTTAATAATGGTGTCTTTTGCTTCAACAAACCAATCCCTTTGTTGAAGATTGCTATGCTTGTCGTTGGTACAAGAGGAGATATACAACCCTTCATAGCTATTGCAAAGAGATTACAGGTATGCATATTTGTATATAGTACATTTGTGCTTCATTTTTCTTTTTAACAATAGCCTTCACGTTTTTTCAATCTTCTTTTTGAAATACTGAAACACCCCAATCTAGTTTAACAGGAAATCAGTAATTCGGCCGGGCCCGCGATAAAAAGTAAATTAAGTAACAGTATAAAAACTGGTATAAGACAAGTATAAATTAAAGTGCTAAAAGGAAAATTTACAGCGGAAGTAGAGTAAGAAAAATCTATGGGTAAAAATGTACCTCACAATGCTGAATTCACAGAGCCAACTAGAATTGAAAATTTCACTATGAAATTGAAATACTGTCAGTCTGAAATAAACTGATACATCAAAACATGAATGAAATACAATAACTCATAATGTCTGCAAGTAAAATGAGTACAATAACGGAATGGTACAACTAAAAGAGATTGACAACAAAAAAGACAACACCTCCTATCCTAAGCGGATCCCCTGACCCGTGCCCCCTGTAAAAACAAGTTTCAAATGGGTTAGACCCACTGAAGAGTAAGAAAAACTCCTCCCAGCAACACTTAAAAACAATATAAATGAACATTACTTGAATTTAAAATATGCAAAATTGTCTACTATTAATCTTGACACTTAAGTTCATGATCTGGGCATATCATCGACCTACTTTGAGTTCTGACACACTTTTCTTAATTGTATAGATCGTTGATTTCTGAAGTTTTAGAAATGTGTCTGTTGTAAGTTCTAATAGATTTCATGACTGACATATTGAATTTTATTATTATCGGCGACTGCGCAGCATCTGAAAATTGAATTCTGGATGGCAAACCTGATGGTGCCCTAAACTGAGGTAGATTTCATGATTTGTCTTATTATACCTTATTTTTAATGGCGATCGCACAAACTGAAAAATGTAGTCTGAGTGACAAACCTGAAGGTGTCTTGAACTGAACGTCCCTCAAGTGGAACACAGACTGCTATCTGAGGAGTTCCATATCGGTAACAAGGGTCATCGACCCTAAGCCTGAAATTTGTGTGGCGGCCTACTGGCCTTGAGAACACGGTGGTGTGCCTCCACCATTAACACGAGAGTGAACCGCTCTCACCATTTTTTGAATTAATCTAGACTAGTGTTCAACGAGGCAATCACTGGCCGCGTTATAGTTAAATACACTGAGTTTAGGATTTTCATGTAGCTGAATCGAATAATTTAGACTAAGTGTACATATCCCTTTCACTTGGTTCTGATTATAGGAACTTGTAACTTTCAAGTGCGTACACTGACATAGTTAAAACATGAATGAAAAGTAAAATGAACTGTTTGACTAAAAGGAGTCAAATTTCTTACAGTTGTATTGCGGCACTCATATACGCGGCGAGGTGACATGATTCTCATTCCAAAAAGAGTCAGACCACTACGCACTTATCCAACTAGTGGTGAAATACACCCCTTTCCGTGTACTAGGAAATACTTAAAATAAAATCTAGACAATCCTCAAAATTAGAAAGCGATTCCCAAAGGGGTATATTACATTGGTTGGAAACAAATCACTTGCAAGCATTTCGAAGATAAAGACCTCATGTCAAATCGGAGGTAAATGAGAGACTTCTCCGATCTCTAGCACCGACAATTAAATGGATCTGAAATTGAGTGAAAAGTCTCTATTAAATTGGATTTCACGAAATAGGGTTACCATGAAACTCGCCAAAATGAGCTAAACAAAACTAATTCTAAGGGATTTATCAAATGAGAGATCATTACCTCGATCTAAAGGCGGGGATTTACACAAGATCGATCAAACCTTGACACACGAACGCGCCAACCCTTCCAAAATCTGAAATTGAAGGCAATAGGGCATGATTGCGTGATAGAAGTGAAGATAACCCTTGAATAGAAGAAAGAATGACAAAAATACACTCACCGGAAACCTAAACGGCGAAAAAAGAAACTTCCACCACCGTCTAGGGTTAGAAACAGAGCCTCCCAAGGCACTGGAAGGGAGGAGAGGCTGCCAGAGCCTGTAGAGGGAGGAGATGTCGGCTCTGGATTCTGGCGTGGAAGGAGGGGTCGGCTATGGTTCTGCTTGCCGAAAAAAACCCGCGGTTATGGGGGGAGCGAACGGCTTCAGTGCGGGAGTGCGGGTAATCCGTCAACTGTGCGGGTTGGTAAAACATGAGGGAGGGTGAGTGCGGTTTTCTTACGGTTATCATAACCGTGAACCGGCCTAAGGAGGAAAATATGAATTGGTTTTCACTTGATATTATTAAAAATATTGTTAATTGTCTTAAGACCATGAGGACAGGTATTCTTGCGAAGTAAACTCGCGTGAAAAAAATTAAATCGTCGCGAGCACAACCGATTATTAACAATTACACGCCGACTCTTAATTATTTCATTGTCATGCATAATAAAAATATTAAAATAGATTATTACATCCACAAGTCGCCGACTCAAATAAATTTACTCGCGGTCGAACCCGAAGATTAGAATTGAACGCGACATTAAAATTTTAGGGCGTTATAGATACACAATTGGATGAATCAGACTCACTAGATTGCTTATTACATGAAACATTTTTGGCGTATTTGTTTTGCATTGTGGCATACGGTAGATGGTGGAAGTGGACTCTAAACAATGCAAACCCTAGGTGCGATGTTAGGGAAATAATTCCTATCTAACCCAGGATGATGCATGCATGCCAATAGTGATCTAACAATAAATCACAATTAATAATGGACACATAAATTTCACGTTGTTATCACAAACAAATTGCAAATAATTTTGATAAGCAAGTTTGGTTTTCCTCCACTTGTAGGCCCAAAAGCTCTCCACTTGTAGGCCCAAAAGCTCTCCACTTGTAGGCCCAAAAGCTAGCGCAATTGATAAAAGTCTTGCAAGCCACTAGTCCAAAAAAACAAACACAATAGCATAACAAAACATCCATTATCATATAAATATCCAATCCATATAACAATGAAGAAAACAATAAACCAAATTAAAGACTCACAAGTGTAGGGACCGTATGCAACATAGAGATGGAGATCTGGGGGTCGAAGGAGTCGCGGTGGCTGTCCGAAATATTAATATGACTGTGGAGGGGGCTGTCGGAGAAGGCATAGGTCTTGTGTGGACTGAAAATGGATGGAGAAGGGACAGAGGTAGCTCAGTTAGGGTTTAGGCTACTGGATGGGATTCGACTGACTGTATGGTGGCTGCAAAAGGGGTGTCCAGGCACTGAATTGGGGCTGGACTCTCGTCTGGCAAGGGGAGGGTAGGGCAAGGGATAGCCAGACAAAATGATGGCCTAGGTGGGTGATTGGTGGCTGTATGAAGGAGTAGGGATGGTCTGTTAGGGTAAGATTGGGATGGGTTGGAGGGAGGAGGGCTTGCATTTTTCAGCATTAACAGATAGAACGTTCTCTGAGGTGCTGGCAGTGGATAGCTAGGTTGTTGAAATAGGCTGCTGCTTATAAGGTAGTCAGATGATGAATGGAGGAGGGAGATAAGGGGGCTGGTTCTACAGGGAGGTACGTTTGATGAGAGAAACTGGGGAGGGAGTTGGCTTTAGGGTTTAGGGTTGAACCAGACATCATTATGTTGGTCTAAGACGGACTGAAAATGCATGGGGATGCCAATGGCATTATTAGTGTTGCAGCATAGCGAAGTTGGGTGTATATGGTGGTTGGCAGTGCTGGACCAACATAATAGGGGAGGCGGACTGGTTGGATGCATCCTTGTGAAGTCGAAAATAATGAAGCTCAGAGCCCATGGAAATGGCGCAGGTGCTGGAGAAGGAAACAGAGGACTGGAAAATAAGACACTGAATTTAGTGCTAGGAATGACATTGGAGGCGTGGTTGACATAAACAATGAGAATGGGAGGGTATCACGGTAGTTATTTAAATGTTGCAACTGTCTGTTAGTACAATGAATTAGTGATGTTGGGATGAACAGATGCGAAGTAGGACTAGGCTGGTATGGACACCTTTACTGGAATGGGGGTCTGAAATTTTTGGCACAACCAGTGAATGCCCCCCTGTATGAAAGTGATCTCGTGTTTTGAACACAACGGTGATTGCATTCCACTGCAATTGTGGGAGTGGCACTGCTAGCCGAAATCACATCACAAGATCCGACGGAGTTCGGCGGGTGGGAGTGACATGCCAGACCAATTGATATGAACGAGAAGAAAGATGCACTATAGCAATGGAAGATGAACAATTGTTTTAAAACTTGAGAATCATGGTCCCTTGAAAATGTTGTACTTGAGGGTTGAATCCCTCTTCTATCACTTTGTTGACTCTAAAAGATTAAACACGAGATACTAAGCATCACTCAAATCTCCCCATATATAGAAGGGGTTAGGAGAGGGGGTGACATATTCCAAGATAATTTATTACTATTTTAATATTTCAAAGCAACATAAATGTAAAGCGGCTCTACATTTGTCTCTTGATGTGAAGGTGAAGTGTATCCTACACATACATAACATATATCAATGAATTAAATTTTGTAGATACTTAAGTGAAACAATTCATCAATCTTTGTGTTTTCTTGCATACCACGCTTGGAAAGTAGATCTACTATCTAAAAAGGATTCTAACCCAGAATTCACTTCTGAGTTTGAGTAAATACATCTTAAAAATAGACTCAATAGTCTCATAATCCCCTCTTATTTGTGGAGCTATGATTTAAGAATTAGTTAGGATACGAAGACCTCTGACCTCCCAACCCCTTAGTTAGTCCGAGCCCAACAGTTAGGGCCTCATATTTAGTTAGACTATTAATCATTAAAAAGAAGAGCCTGACAATTTCAATCACAACAGTAGTGGGATTTTTTAGAACAATTCCAACTCCTAAATCTTTTGAATTCAATGTTATGTCACTATACATTTGGCTTCTAGTGGGATGTTGTGAGATCTCTCATTAAATTTCATCATCCACTACGAAATCTACAACAAAATCGCTTGAATATTGTTAAAGACCGTCAATCTTCCTCCGTATCGATGAATGTGGAGGCTTGGGAGTTGTCGGATGCTCTGGAGGTCTCTGAGATGTCCTCTCCTCAGAGTATAATTGTGTTGGAATGAGAAGTCGCTTAAGATCCCGGGAGAGTAAGATGCATTTATAGCTCTCTGAGAAACTATCGACGGTAGATAAACAGTAGAGGATTCCTTCCACGGCTTAAGCTAGCGCAACACGGTTGATAAACAACGAAGCCTTCCATATGGAGTCTAGAGCTATCGCCTTCCCAATATGTAGATATTGCTTGCAGTAGTTGAACAACAAGCCTTCCATCTAGAGACTGAAGCTAACGCCAGGCATTAGGTGCTATCGCGGGGTGATAGTAAATTTTGAATTTTGTCGCTTCCATTTCCCTCCAATGCTCACAACATACTTTGAAAGCTACTGGACATACATTGAGTGTTGTTGCCGGGCAGTAGAGGGTATCGCCGACAGTATCCTTGAAATTTGGCTTTGGATTTATCATCCCGGTTCTTGCTGCAACATGAATATCCTATACCATTAGGCTCCGTTCGTTTCGATGGAATTGGGGCTTTGGAATTGACATTCAATTGCCAATTTCAATTGTGACTGTTCGGCTGCCATAATATTACATTGGAATTGGAATTCATTTCAATTTCCATGAGAATTGATTATAGAAGAAACTCGGTTCCCTCAATTCTTACCTCTTGAGGTCTTCATTTGTGATTCACACCCCTACCAGCGCGTCCCCGACTCTCTCAAAAAAACATCAACGCAAATTCAGTTGTTCGCCCAGGACCACATTTTTCGTCGAAGAGTGAATTTTTCGACGACACACATTTTTCTGCCCGGGATCACATTTTTCGCCTGTGCGACCATTTTTTGCCCGCGCCCGCAATTTTCGACCGGGCGCACATTTTTCCGCCCGGGCGACCATTTTTCGCCAAGACGGACATTTTTCGCCAGGGAGCGCATTTTTCGCCCGGGCGCGAATTTTTTGCCCTGGAGAGAATTTTTCGCTCAAGGGTGAATTTTTCGCCTGTGCGTGATTTTTTCGTCCGGATGCAGATTTTTTCGCCCGTACGCGGATTTTTCACCCCAACGCGGAATTTTCTCTCGGGCACGCTTTTTTCGTCTGTGCGCGCATTTTCTGCCCGGGTGAACATTTTCCGCCTAGACACGTATTTTTCCCCCGGGAGCGTATTTTTTGCACGGGCGCGCATTTTTTCACCAGTGCACGTATTTTCTGCCAAGGAGCTAATTTTTCGACCGACCGAGAATTTTTCCGCCCGAGAGCGCCTTTTACGATCGGGCGCGCATTTTTCGCCTGGGCGCACATTTTTTGCCCGGGGCAAATTTTTTCCCGGGCGCGAATCTTTCACCCGAACTCGAATTTTTCGCCCGACCGCGAAATTTTTTGCCAAGACCCACATATTTGGCCCGGGCGTTCATTTTTCGCCGGGATCGCAATTTTCGGTCGAGGGTGCATTTTTCGGCCGGGGGCATATTTTTTGGTAGGGCCGTATTTTTCGCCCGGGTGCGTATTTATCATCCGGATGCGTATTTTTCGCCCGGACGCTCATTTTTTGCCCAGACGTGAATTTTTCGACAGGGCGCGCATTTTTCGCCCGGGCGCGAATATTTTGCCCGGATGCGAATTTTGAGCCCGAGCGCGCATTTTTCGCCCGGGTGCACATTTTTTGGCCGGCGCGCGTGAATTTTTTGGCCCGGGCCGGCGGGCACATTTTTCGCCCGGGGAGAATTTTTCGCATTTTTTGCCCGGGCGCAGATATTTTGTCGGGGCGCGAATATTTTGCCTGGATGCGAATTTTTAGCCCAGGCGCACATTTTTCGCCCGGGTGTGCATTTTTCGTCCGGCGGGCATGAATTTTTCGCAGTGGCGCACATTTTTGCCAAACGACTGAATTGCGCGCCCGGACGAAAAAATGCGCACCTGTGCGAAAAATGCGCGTTCGGGCAAAAAAATATGCGCCCGGATGAAAAATGCGCGCCCGGGCGAAAAAAGATGCGCCCGAGCGAAAAAATGCACGCCCGGGCGTAAAATTCGTGCTGGAACGGAAAAATTCTAATATGGAGCGGAATAGTGAAATTAATAATTGCAATTCCCGTGACAGAATTCATGCATTTAACCGAACGACAGAATTGAAATTGACTTCAATTCTAATTCCTGCAGGAATATTGAAGTCAATTCCAATTACTGTATTTCAATTCCTGCGAAACGAACGAAGCCTTAGTGTTTTCTGAACCTATACACTTCAAAACAAATCCTTGGTTGATCAAATACACGTTAGAATTTGTTTTTCTCTGTGAAAAGTGAAGAAATACAATATTATTTATGTATATTTCCCGTATCTTTCTCATATACAACTACACCCTATATATAAGGAGACAAACTCTAAACTAACATCCAATACACAATGTGGGACTAAGAAAACAATATGGGCCTTAACATGGGCAAAATACATAAATAAAGGAAAACAACTATTTTATGGGTTTGATTCTTCATTCTCACTCCCCCACAAGCTGAACCATACAAGTCGTACGCTCCAAGCTTTGAAAGGAATTGGCTATATAGTGGCTGATGTAAAGTCTTTGTCATGATGTCTGACACTTGTTCTACAATAAACAAATATCGTAAAATCAGCTTTCGAATTTGAATCTTTTTTTGGACAAAATGACAATGTGTTTTGTACTCATGAAACACAGGATTCTTGGCGACGTGGATAACAACTTGATTATCATAGAAAAGGATTGCTGGAGATAGAAGATTGATGCCCAAATCAGAAAGAAGACTCTTTAGCCATGTAAGTTCAAAACCAGTAGAAGCCATTGAACGATACTCAATGTTGACAGAGGAGCGTGCAACATCAATTTACTTTTTGCGTCGCTAGATGATCAAATGTCCTTCAAAATATCTGCAAAATCCACTCGTAGAGCGACGATCATCGAGAGAGCCAGCATAATCAGCGTCAGAGTAGGTAATGAGAGACAAAAAAGAGGAAGGATGATACAAAAGCCCTTTTCCAGGGGAATTCTTGATGTATACTAAATCTGGATTTGATTTTAAATGATAAAACTTGGAAATCAATTTTAAAATGTGGCACTAGCGGATTTCGCTCGAGCAATCTCTTCCGTTAATCGACCTTAGTTACGCGATTACTCATAAGAGCCTAGCCTTCAGGTGTATTTACTAACATGAATTAATAACTCCACAACTCAATTGGAAAGATTAAGAACTCTGATATTTAGAAAATAACGACAAAAGACAATTATGATGTTAAGACAAGTTTTGAAATATAAAGATCATATAATATTAAGTATATTTATTAGTCTAACGCGCTGTGGGCAAAGAAAGTGAGCGTTGGAAACAATCCCTGCATAAAATAAATTAGGAGGTGGAGACTGAGATGGCTCGGTTCCAGGGGTAGGAAGTTTGCAAGTCACGAGAACAACCGAGTAGTTGTCCGCCAGGCCACTGACAACCAATCTAGGTTGTGTAACCATAAGGGAGGCACGATTTTGTCAGAGTGTGGACGTGAACAGTTCCTCAGAGCTTGCGGGGGTTGTCTGCAATGGAAGAGAAGCTCTAGAAAGGGTCGAAGGTGGCAGAGCTTTGGAAGGTAGGTCGCCGGATTCGCTGATTTGTTTCTTCAAAACCCTCAGAGGAGGAGCAGAGGGGATCACAGACGCTTGTAGAAGGTGGGACCGGCGGTGTTGGGATCTGGGCGGTAGAGCTCTGTCGACTGGAAGGGGGAGGTCGATAAAATGGAGTGTCCAGCTACCGAAAAGAACTAAGACAAAAGTCTTGTTCCTTTGGTTTTGCCGAGCTACCTTAAATGGGTCCCGATTTTCTTTTTAACAAAATTGGGTAGGATTTTGACAATTTTGGTTTAATAAAAGAAGTTTTTCCTAAACTTTTATTTAACACAAATAAAATAAATTAACATCAATTATCGTTATGATTTCACCTAATAGAATCTAACTAGTGCTACAAAATTTTAATTGGATTTCAAATCTAACATTTAAAATATTTTAAAGAAATCATTTAAAGCGCCTATCCCTATTAGGATCAACAATTTCAGGGATCGTCTTGATCCTCCTAATACGACTAGGTGTGAATAGACTGATAATTTCACAACTAAACTCATCACGCTCTCCTATAATCATAAGATAGTTAATGAAACTTGTAGAGAAACTGAGTATTGAAACCCGTGGGCTATATTTCTTGTATTAACCTTCAAGTATGAGTATATATATATAGGAAGAGCGGAAGAGAGAGTCTCAAAAAATACAATGTAGGACAAAACATAAGACACACATGAGCTTATAAATGGGCCACAATTACAATGAGCTTTTACATATCTTTTTACTATCTTCTAACACTACTCCGCAAGCTGGAGCATACAAATCATAAGCACCAAGCTTGGATAGGAACTGCAGATACAATGGCCGAGGTAGAGCCTTCGTAAAGATGTCGGCAACTTGCTCAGAGGCTGGAACATGTTCCAATTCAAGTTTCTTCAGTTTGACCTTCTCCCGGACAAAGTGACAATCAACATCAATATGTTTTGTTCGCTCATGTAACACAAGGTTTTTTGCAATATGTATAACATCTTGACTATCGCAGAACAGAGTTGCAGGTGAGGAGAGTTTGACACCCAAATTACAAAGAAGGCTCTCTAACCAGGTAAGTTCAGAAACGACAGCAGCCATTGCATGATACTCGGCTTCAGCAGAAGAGCGAGCAACAACCGATTACTTCTTGCTACGCCATGTGATGAGATTTCCTCCAAAGTAGGTACAGAAATCAGTGGTGGACCGTCGATCATCAAGCGAGCCCACATAATCAGCATTAGTGTACGTGACAAGAGATAGTGATAGAGATTTCCTCCCGGGGCAGCTTTCAAGTACCCGAGGATGCGTTCGACAGCCTGTAGATGAGAGATCCTTGGTGAATGCATAAAGCGACTAACCACTCCTGCAGCAAAAGAGATATCAGGCCTTGTAACAGTTAAGTATATCAGTTTTCCTACAAGGCGCCGATAATGCTCAGGATTTGTAAGCAGAGAATCTGATTCTGTTCCATGAGCACTTAGCTTGTGTTTGACATTCATAGGTGTTTTCGCGGGTTTACATCCGGAATAACCAGCATCCTGAAGAAGGTCAAGACAATATTTCCGTTGAGATAGAACAAGTCTATCAGGTCGACGAGCAACCTCAAGTTCAAGGAAGTATCAAAGGTTTCCCAGATCTTTTGTTTGGAAGACAAAGTTTAAGTGTTGTTTGATCTGATGTATCCCGGTGGATTCATCGCCAGTTATTAAAATATCATCCACATAGATTAAGAGAATAACAGTCCCTGTTGATTGATGCCGAGTACAAATTAAGAAGTCAGCCGAGCTCCGTTGAAAGCTAATATCACGAATAACCTTGCTAAATTTTTCAAACCAAGCTCGAGGGGACTGTTTGAGACCATAAATAGCTTTACGCAGACGACACACCCAAGACTCCCCCGTCGTCTCAAACCTGGGAGGTTGCCAGGTTGGTGCATGTAAACAGTCTCATGAAGATCACCATTAAGAAAGGCTGATGTAGGGGCCAATGACGGTGAACAGCAAGTGAAATAAGGACCCGAACAGAGTTTAGTTTGGCGACAGGGGAAAAGGTCTCCTCATAGTCCAAACCCTGTTGCTGAGTGAACCCACGAGCCACAAGACGGGCTTTGAGGCGGTCGATGTCCCATCCGGAGCATGTTTAATAGCAAATATCCATTTACAGCTAACGCAAGACTGGACAGAAGGAAGAGGTACCAAATCCCAAGTGTGATTAGCCCATGTTCGCAGTAGTCAGATTTCCTTCGGAAGAGAAAATGTCGCCGCGCCGAGTGTACGAGCTCCGCACCAACACTGTAAGAAATTCTAATTCTTTTTAGTTAGATATATCAAGAAATTATTTTATGCACACACATGTAAATTTCGTACGAGCATCATAGTCAAACACATAAAAGTGTTGCGGTAGGAAAAAGGTCGCGAAATTAGTTGTAGGGTAAACTCTTTTTCAAGACCCTAATAGCCAGATCATTATATGCTAGCGTTAGGTACGAAACCTTACACGTTTACGCAAGTGTGAGAATTTGCCTAAGTTAGGGTGTGAACGTCTCTTCTAGTCGACCACAAGAAAAGCAAGGGTCGCTCAGTAGTACACTTAAGAGAAGTCTCAAGCAGGGTAGCATTAGACCAAAGAGGGTCAGTAAGCACATAAAAGTCTTCTTGTGCTAGGGAGAGACACACTACCTTTCTCTTGGGGCATATGAAATCTCATGAGTTGTAGAGTCTCGGGAGTTGACTCTCCTTTGAGACAGTTTGTAGATTCGAGATCGTGTCCGCGCGACATCAGAACAATTGAGTTCGTCAGATGGTCTCGGGTCGTCAGATTTCAGTTGCGCGTTAGGAGCTACTCTGCCTGAAGTTTTAAAGTAGAAGTGCAGGATAGAAGACACCTAGAACCCAAGCGTAGACCTGACGTGAGACAACACACTAGATAGTGAACTTCGGAGATTGGGTAGTTGTGTTGAAAGTTCATGAATGTAGAATGAGTAGGTCTGTTGACCAGGAAGCATTGTAAACGCATGCATGTCATCTAGCATAAAGATTTTAAGAACAAAACAATTTTTTTTCAAAGAGCATACATTTATCATTTAAGGAAAAGTTTTTAGTGTCAATAGAACGAGTTATTTTTCGTTACTCTGACCCCTCGTGGGCAATGTTTTTACAGGTGACACAGGTGAAAAACTACGCCTAAGATGAGCATCCTTGCGGTGTCAGTTTGTAGTTGTTTTCACTTTTCAGTTCTCTTTCTTTCAGTATACACATGTAATCTTGGATATTGTATTTGGCTAATGTTTGGAAGATCATGTATCAGACTTATTATGTTACTTCAGGTTTTCAGTACTTTCATCTTAATTCGTGTGTAGTGGCTCTGTGAATCCAGTTTTCAGGTATGTGGTTACCCTTAGTTTACTTAGCTTCCGTTGTAAGTTTTAAATTTTTAGTAGTTGCTTCTTTTTACCTGCTGTATACTAGTTTTGATACTGTTTCCTAGTTCTCTTTATATCGCTGACCCGGCCGGATGACTGATTATTGAAAAAATGGGAATGTTTGTTACAAATTGGTATCAGAAGCCAGGTTTAGGATCCCTGGACCCAGGAAAGATTCACAGAGCTATAGGAATGTGTAAAAGTAAACTCTTGTTAGTAGAATATTTAAGCTGCGGATAAGCCATAGTTTTCGCAAGAGTACAAAATGAATTGCTAAGCCAAGTCTCCCAGATGCATGATAAATAATCAAATTTCTTTTTTATGTTCTATCAGGCACCACGAGTCAGTGAACCGTGTGAATCTTCACGTCAGAACCCTGCTCCTAACGCGACTATGGGAGATGCTGATGTGCCACAGGTGCCACCAGTTCCAGCAGCTCCAGAGACCACTGACATAGCGTCCCAGATTGCCAAGGCGGTCACTGTAGCCTTGATGGAGTTTCAGAGAGGACTGACTGCAGGGTTTCCAGCTTCAGTACAAGTACCAGCCCTTGCACCAGCTCCTGCACCAGCACCCGTGGAGATGATCCTGGGGCGCTATTTGAGGAACTTTAGAGAGCTTCAACCCTCAAACTACAGTGGGGAGGAGACCCCGATGGACACAGACGATTGGATAGCAAACACCAGAGACCTGTTGAACGTAATGGAGTGCCCGGAGAACAAGAAGATTCCTCTGACAGTTTTTTTCCTCCGAGGTGAGACAAAGGTCTGGTGGGACAAGTTCCGGGCAGATGACCCCGCTGGTAAATCGTCATGAAAATTTCATCTTATTTTAGGAAGTGATGCGTTCTTTATAAATGATACGACCATGCTTTAGGTCAGGTCGTACGTCAGACATGTTTACTTGGGACGAGTATTCAAGAGCACTTGCAAATTGGTTTGTGTCTCTTTCCGCACGACGAGATCTCCAGGAGAAATATCTTAGGCTTTTCCCTGGGGACAAGACTGTTACTGAGTACGAGCGAGAGCTTACCCATCTGGCTCGATATGCGGGCGTGATGCAGGGAGATCAGGCTGAGAAGTGCAGCCACTTTGTGGATGGCTTGCGTGACTTGTTGAGGCAGCTGTTGATAACTATGGTCAATGCTGACTACAGAAGCTTAGTGGATACGGCTCGCAGGCTGGAGACTGATCAGCAGAAGGTACAGAAGCGAAATAGTTTTCGCACTAAGCGGTCTCAGGATTCGCATCAGCCGCAGCAGAGCAGGAATGACCAAGGGAAGAACTGGAACAAGAAGCAGAAACCAGATGCTAAGAAGAGTGGTCAGTCAGGAGACAGGAGCAAGGACAACCCCCTTTGTCATAGGTGCCAGGTCGCCATCCAGGAGAGTGTTTGACCAATGCAGGCGTGTGTTACAAGTGTCAACAACCTGGACACATAACTCGCTATTGTCAGGAAGTTGGTGCGACTCAGGTAAACCAAAACTTAATTGCCTACACTGCTTTATTTTATTACGGTAAATAACAAATGTAACTCGTTTTCTGCAGTCCAAGTTCGAGGTTGGTGGCCCAAGCAGAATAAACTGTTGGAGTCACCATGATGATCTGGAAGTGATCAAGCATGTAATCTCACTGCCAACGCGATATGAGCCTGCAGAGGTCGCACATAAAAGATGTGGAGAAATTGGATGACTGACTGTGTTGGTAAAGGTTACCAATCACCGACCTGAATAGGGTTATGGACAAATTGTTGCCTTATAGGATCATCTGGTTGGGCAAAGGTTGCCTTGAAGGGCTGGTTAGGTTCGTCGTCAGAGGGTCAAAGACATTAGTCGAGAATGGTCTTCTGATTCCCGCGATCGGCGAGAATCGTCTCCCTGATTCTCGCCGATCGACGAGAATCGTCGAGAATCAATTGTTGATTCTCGACGATCGACTACCTTGACAATTGTCGTCGACCGCGGCTCGACGATCGTCGAGTATCATTATGAGTCGTCGAGCTCAGCTCGACGATCGGCGAGAATCGTCGAGTATTGTACTCTGATTCTCGCCGATCCAATATGATACTCGTCGAATGATTCTCGCCGAACCTGCTCAGTGATTCTCGCGATTGTCGCCGATTCTCACCGATTCTGAACCCTATTTTGAGTGGTCTGCGGATAGCGATTTTCCTGAGTTTATTTTATACTTAAAGTATAAATATAACACTTAGGGTTTTGGGAAAAAAAAATATGGCGATCTGTCTCTTCTGTGCGAATCGAACCCGACGGAAGGAGTTCCGCGTTCGCTCCGCCGATCCCGATCCCGCCGCCGGAACAGTTCCGCCGCCGTGTTTGCTCCGTTGACCACCTTTTCTCCGGCGATCGTCGCTGGCGCTGCAATCCCTGGCGCGGACCTAGCAGTCCGTGGGAAAGCAAAGGTGCGGTCTTCTCCTTTCCGATCTTCCGTGCGACGGAAAGCTCGGCGTTCTCCCGCTCGTGTGGACTTCTGCAGAAACGTGGATACTATTCCACGTAGAACTCGCCACCAGCAAGCAGACAAAGTTTGGAGCTTCTCCGTTGAGTTGTGACTCAACGCCACCGAGGTAATTTTTGCCTAGTTTCGTTAACTTCTTGATTCAACTGTTCATGGCCCGATCCACATCTCTTTGGGTTTTTCTTGATGTTTTACTTTTCCGCTGCGTGCACAAGCGTTGTGCCAACCCTATAGAGAAACCCAACAGTGGTATCAGAGCCAGGTTCGGCCATGACTGTTGTTTTGGAAGTTTGGTCATTCCAGTGCGTGTAAACCTAGAGATTTAGAAGCGTTCTAAATGTCTAGATTTAGTCTTGGCACTTCGCCAAGAACGATTGGAATTTCGGTGGCATTTCTAAGTGTTAGAAATTGTTGTCTCCTTAGCAGTAACCATCCCTCGAGTATGTTTTGGATTTTGAATCCAACGTAGAGAGATGAGCTTGTCTACTGCTTAAGTTGAGTTGTCTTTGCCTTCTGTCCAATGCATGTAAATCTAAGGATTTGGAAATTTCCGGATGTTCAGATTTAGCCCTTCCTTCTATCAAATTGTTGATGGTGTAAGGATATGCACATAAGGGATGCATGTGGTTTTAGAAGAATTGTTTTTCTTTGGATGTGCACATTGATCAAATGTTGATCATGGTTAATTGTTAACCTAAAATTGAAATCCTTTCTTTTAATATTAAGTGTTCGGATGCCTTCCGATGGATGACACTCTTCCTGCCTCGATCGATGAAATGTGGGCTTGCCAAAGCAAGGTGCATTAATCTATCTTGGTAAGGGTGCGAGCGGATAATTGTGATATCCCACTGTCGACATCGGGTCCAGCTTAACTAGGTGACCTCAAAGGTTGAGTGCCTAGAGGCATAGGGTTGGCATGCACTATATGATGGATGCGAATAAGGAGTTATTCACCAACCATACAAGAATTGCATGAGGATGCAATTGGCAAGCGTTGCCTACCTAAATAACCGCATCGTGAGAGGAACGCCAAAGCGGACTCATTGTGTTGGTGAAATACGGATCTTGTCCACTAAGAGAGTAGCTCGCATGAACTCTCCGAATTGTTAGTGATGGCTATCATTTCGAATAAAATAGTGAGAGTATTTTAATTGAAGTCCTAATTAGAATAAATTGCAATTGAAATGTAGGTACTGATTTTATTCTGCATAAATTCTTGTAGAATTCCATGGCAAGTGTTGCGCACTCCACATTGTCTCTGAGAGCCATCCTTGAGAAGGATAAGCTCAGTGGGACAAATTATATGGACTGATATAGGAACCTGAGAATTGTTCTCAGGCAAGAGCGAAAGCTCTATGTCTTGGAAGAAGAAGCCCCCGAGGTGCCGACCGGGAACTCTTCCCGTGCTGAGAAGGATACTTATAAGAAGTATACTGACGATGCTTTGGATGTCGAGTGCCTTATGCTTGCCACCATGAACTCTGAGCTTCAGAAGCAACATGAGAACATGGGGTGCAAAGAGATTGACGAGCACCTCAAGAAAATGTTTCAAGGGCAGGCTCGTCAAGAGAGGTTCGACATCACTAAAGCGTTGTTTCAGTGCAAGATGGGAGTTCGAGACTCAGTAGGGACTCACGTACTCAAGATGATTGGGTATATAGAGAACCTTGAAAGGCTGGGTTTTCCTCTTGGTCAAGAGTTGGCCACGGATCTGATCCTGCAATCGTTGCCGGACAGTTATGAGCAGTTTGTCTTGAACTACAATATGAATGAGATAGACAAGACACTGCCCGAACTCCTAGGCATGTTAAGAACTGCCGAGATCAACATGAAGAAGGCCAAGCCTGCCAGCCCCATACTGATGGTGCATAAGGGCAAGGGCAAAGCCAAAGGCTCCAAGAAGACAAAGGTGAGACCTAAGTCATATCTTGAGCCCAAGTCTTCAGCACTGATCAAAAAGAAGAGCACGGTGAAGGAAGGGAAATGCCACCACTGTGGCAAGGCTGGTCATTGGCGGAGGAACTGTCCTTCGTATATTGAGGGTCTGCAGAAATTGAGGGGAGGTATGACTTCCGCTTCTAATGTTTACGTTATAGAGATAAACCTTTCTGCTCCTTCATCCTGGGTATTGGATACCGGATGTGGTTCTCACATTTGTACAAATGTGCAGGAACTGGGAAGGAGAAGATTGCTGAGTAAAGGGGAGGTGGACCTCCGCGTCGGCAATGGAGCAAGAGTTGCTGCTGTAGCCGTAGGAGTTTACCGTCTTTCTTTGCCCAGTGGGTTTGTAATAGAACTAGATAACTGTTATTTTGTTCCGGCAATAACTAGAAACATTATATCTATTTCATGTTTGGACATGATTGAATTTTCTTTTATAATTAAGAACAATTGTTGTTCTATATTTAAGAATGATGTTTGTTATGCTGTAGCCCAATTGTTTAATGGTCTTTACGTTTTGAACTTGGACCATCTGATCTATAATGTAGAAAACAATAAAAGACTAAGAACAAATGACTCGAACCCTACGTTTCTCTGGCATTGTCGTTTGGGCCATATCAACGAGAAGCGCATATCCAAACTCCATAGAGATGGACTTTTGGACTCATTTGATTATGAATCATTTGAGCGATGCGAATCTTGTTTGTTAGGCAAGATGACTAAAGCTCCTTTCACTGGTTATACTGAGAGGGCTGAGGATCTCTTGGGTGTTATACATAGTGATGTATGCGGACCCATGAGTTCCATGGCTAGAGGAGGGTATTTCTACTTTGTTACATTTACTGATGATTTCAGTAGATACGGATATGTGTATCTTATGAAGTGCAAATCCGAGACCTTTGAAAAGTTCAAAGAGTTCAAAAATGAAGTAGAAAACCAGTTGGGTAAAATGGTTAAAGCACTCCGATCTGATCGAGGTGGCGAATACCTGAGTCATGAGTTCCGTGATCATCTGAAAGAGTGTGGTATTGTATCACAGCTCACTCCACCTAGAACACCACAACATAATGGTGTGTCTGAGAGGAGAAATCGTACTCTGTTAGACATGGTACGTTCGATGATGAGTCATGCAGACTTGCATGTTTCCTTTTGGGGTTTTGCTTTAGAGACTGCTGCAATGACATTGAATCGCGCTCCAACTAAAACGGTTCTGAAGACACCATATGAGATATGGACTGGGAAGCGTCCTAGTATGTCGTTCATTAAAATTTGGGGCTGTGAGGCATACGTGAGACGTCAAATGCCTGACAAGCTGGAACCCAAATCGGATAAATGTTATCTGGTGGGATATCCTAAGGAAACGAAAAGGTATTACTTTTACCTACCGTCTGAGGGCAAAGTGTTTGTCGCAAGGACTGGTGTCTTCTTGGAGAAAGAGTTCTTATCAAGAAAGACTGAAAAGGTAGAGCTTGAAGAAGTTCAAGAGCCACATGTAGTGAATGAACCGGAATTGGATTCTGAGATAGGACTACAAGATGTTGTAGCTGGAGAACCTGCTCAGGGAACACAAGTCCTACGTAGATCTGGTAGACCGAGGTTTGAGCCTGAGAGATATGGATTTCTCGTGTCTCAAATATGTAATGTGTTGCTTATGGATCATGATGATGAACCAGCAACCTACCAAGAGGCTATGAATGGACCGGACTCCGACAAATGGCTTGAGGCTATGAAATCTGAAATGGACTCCATGTATGCAAACCAAGTTTGGAACTTGGTGGAACCACCTGAAGGGGTACGACCCATAGGGTGCAAGTGGGTCTTCAAGAAGAAGACCGACATGGATGGGAATGTACAGACATTCAAAGGGCGACTGGTGGCTAAGGGTTTCAAGCAAATTCATGGTATTGACTATGATGAGACCTTTTCCCCTGTTGTTATGGTAAAGTCCATAAGGATATTGCTTGCTATTGCTGCGTATTATGACTACGAGATCTGGCAGATGGATGTCAAAACGGCTTTCCTTAATGGAAACCTCCTTGAGGAAGTGTATATGACACAACCCGAGGGTTTTGTATCCCCAGATGAAGCCACTAAAATATGCAAGCTGAATAAGTCCATTTATGGACTGAAACAGGCCTCTCGAAGTTGGAATCTTCGTTTTGATGAGAAAATCAAAGAGTTTGGTTTCATCAAGAATGAAGATGAGCCTTGTGTTTACAAGCGAATCAGTGGGAGCATTGTTGTCTTCCTGATATTGTATGTAGATGACATACTGTTGATTGAGAATGACATTCCTACCCTGAAAGTTGTTAAGAACAACCTAGGGAACTGCTTTTCAATGAAGGATTTGGGTGAAGCGACTTATATACTTGGTATTAAGATCTATAGAGATAGATCGAAGAAGTTGCTGGGTTTGACCCAGAGTACGTACATCGAAAAGGTGTTGAAGCGGTTCAACATGCTTGAGTCCAAGAAAGGATTTTTGCCCATGTCTCATGCTGTGAATCTCTCTAAGGACCAATGTCCAAAGTCTTGTGAAGACAAGGACCGCATGAAGTTGATTCCATATGCTTCGGCAATTGGATCAATCATGTACGCGATGTTATGTACTCGACCCGATGTCTCCTTTGCTTTGAGCATGACTAGCAGGTATCAGTCAGACCCCGGTGAGTGTCACTGGATTGCAGTCAAGAATGTCCTGAAGTACTTGAGAAAGACTAAGGACGTGTTCTTGGTGTATGGTGGAGAGGAAGAGCTCGTTGTAAGTGGTTACACGGATGCTAGCTTCCAAACTGATAGAGACGACTCCAAGTCTCAGTCAGATTTTGTGTTTTGCCTGAATGGAGGAGCTGTGAGCTGGAAGAGTTCCAAGCAAGAGACAGTTGCTGATTCTACGACAGAGGCCGAGTATATCGCAGCAGCTAACGCAGCGAAGGAGGCTGTATGGATTAGGAAATTCATCGGCGAGCTTGATGTAGTTCCTAGCATTGTTGGTCCCGTAGTTCTCTACTGTGATAACAATGGTGCAATTGCACAATCTAAGGAACCTAGATCTCATCAGCGCTCCAAGCACATACTTCGGCGGTTTCATCTTATTCGTGAGATTGTCGAACGAGGAGATGTAAACATTTGCAGAGTGCCGACTGAGGAAAATATTGCGGATCCGCTGACAAAGCCTCTCGCACAGAGAAAGCATGATGGTCATACTAGATCGATGGGTATGCGATACCTAAACGATCAACTCTAGTTAGGATCTTGTGGATTGCATGTAAATATGTATTTTGTTGGCTGTTTGTTCATATGATGAACTGTGTACCTAGTTTTTCTTTTGTAATTAATGACAAATTCTTTTATTGTGAGTTTTTCTATATATGATAGTTAAATGTTAACATAATAGATACCCTTAGAATGTTCGCTTCCATAGGACATCAAGTACGTGACTTGAATGTGAGAGCCTATGATTTATTTGAAGCTTCATTCTTAAAGGTCCCTGGTCAAGTATCATCATAGAAGCTAAGAGTGATGATGATACATGAAGGCTAGCACGTGTGTTGACTGATGACTGGTTCTCACAGGTCATGATATTGTGATATCAAGTCATCACGTGGGTACTTGTTAGTGAACAAGTTGTACTGGACAGACCCAACTTGAGACTACTCTGTGGATTGTCATCCAAGAGTGTCACGAGTAGGTCTCATTTGACAATGGTGTTGTGGTCCTTTGACCTGAAGTCACAGCATTCATCAAGTGAGGAAGAGCGTGCTTTGATGCCATCTAAAGTCTTCCTTGAGAAAGGTTGATGATAAGAGTGGTTGTTGGGCATGTTACGAATCATTTGGGTGTTTGTGTGTGAGCAGATATGGAATTTGTCCTCCTGTATGACAGGAGTTGCATCCATGGGCCCCTTGATGGAACTGGACTGAGAAATGCATGGACCATGCTTGGTTGAGTCAATATGTGATATTGGACTCACCATTCTCTGGAAGTCCGTCCTGGATCAAGAAAACTTGGATTGAGCTATTACGAGGGTGACACGGTCCATGCCTCTAGTTCTTTCCGGATGTAAGGGACAAAGGGACAAAGACAACGCTGATACATTGGTCATAAAGGCTTATGAGTTATTAACTCTTATTGCTTGGGGAGCAATGATGCATTGCTAGATGCCGCTCATTGTTTGTGAGGTTTTTGTCTTGATACTTTCGAGATCAAGTGGGAGTCTGTTGGAGTCACCATGATGATCTGGAAGTGATCAAGCATGTAATCTCACTGCCAACGCGATATGAGCCTGCAGGGTCGCACATAAAAGATGTGGAGAAATTGGATGACTGACTGTGTTGGTAAAGGTTACCAATCACCGACCTGAATAGGGTTATGGGCAAATTGTTGCCTTATAGGATCATCGGGTTGGGCAAAGGTTGCCTTGAAGGGCTGGTTAGGTTCGTCGTCCGAGGGTCAAAGACATTAGTCGAGAATGGTCTTCTGATTCCCGCCGATCGGCGAGAATCGTCTCCCTGATTCTCGCCGATCGACGAGAATCGTCGAGAATCAATTGTTGATTCTCGACGATCGACTACCTTGACAATTGTCGTCGACCGCGGCTCGACGATCGTCGAGTATCATTATGAGTCGTCGAGCTCAGCTCGACGATCGGCGAGAATCGTCGAGTATTGTACTCTGATTCTCGCCGATCCAATATGATACTCGTCGAATGATTCTCGCCGAACCTGCTCAGTGATTCTCGCCGATTGTCGCCGATTCTCACCGATTCATACTCGCCGATTCTGAACCCTATTTTGAGTGGTCTGCGGATAGCGATTTTCCTGAGTTTATTTTATACTTAAAGTATAAATATAACACTTAGGGTTTTGGGAAAAAAAAAAATATGGCGATCTGTCTCTTCTGTGCGAATCGAACCCGACGGAAGGAGTTCCGCGTTCGCTCCGCCGATCCCGATCCCGCCGCCGGAACAGTTCCGCCGCCGTGTTTGCTCCGTTGACCACCTTTTCTCCGGCGATCGTCGCTGGCGCTGCAATCCCTGGCGCGGACCTAGCAGTCCGTGGGAAAGCAAAGGTGCGGTCTTCTCCTTTCCGATCTTCCGTGCGACGGAAAGCTCGGCGTTCTCCCGCTCGTGTGGACTTCTGCAGAAACGTGGATACTATTCCACGTAGAACTCGCCACCAGCAAGCAGACAAAGTTTGGAGCTTCTCCGTTGAGTTGTGACTCAACGCCACCGAGGTAATTTTTGCCTAGTTTCGTTAACTTCTTGATTCAACTGTTCATGACCCGATCCACATCTCTTTGAGTTTTTCTTGATGTTTTACTTTTCCGCTGCGTGCACAAGCGTTGTGCCAACCCTATAGAGAAACCCAACATAAACAAGGGCAAAGCGTTGATGATCACTGACGGGAGACCACAGCAGGGTCGAGATTTAGTGCAGCCCAGAGCTTATGGGCTTGGTCAGCAGGTGACAAAGGATCAGTAGGACGTAGTGACAGGTAAGTGTTTAGCTTACTAAATAAATTTTATTTAATTCCTCGTAGTGACACTCTCATCATCTTTTGTGAATCATTCATGTAAGCATCCTTATGATTCGTAATTTACCCTCCAAGATTCTGTTCGATACGAGCGCCTCTCACTCGTTCATAGCAGAATCTCTAGTGCGTAGGCTGAATTTAGAAGTGTCCAAAGACAGTACCACTGGAAGTCATGATGCCGAATGGATCCCTTCTGCAGACCAGAGATAAGTGCAGGGTACCAGTCCAGTTTGGTGATACCGAGATTATCGTGGTGGCCTTGCAGCTTCCTATTGCAGGTTTTAACTTGATTTTTGGAATGGACTGGCTTTCGGCAGTTAACGCCAGGATTGACTGTAGGGAGAAGCAGATACAGTTTGAGGGTCCCAAACAGACTGCATTTACCTTCCAGAGCTTGAAGGGAGTGGTGAAGATGATCATCTCCTCGGTCCAAGCTAGAAGGTGCATTTCAAAGGGTTGTGCAACTTTCTTAGTACTGATGAATGCTGAGGCTAAGGCTGACTTGTCGGAGGTACCAGTGGTGCAGGATTTCCCCGATGTTTTCCCGGAAGAGCTCCCTGGTGCCCCTCCAGATAGAGAGATTGAATTCCCGATAGACCTACAACCTGGGGCTACACCGGTAGCCAAATCCCCCTACCGGATGGCTCCAAGGGAACTCGCGGAATTGAAGAGCCAGTTGCAGGAGTTGCTTGACTTGGGCTTTATACGCCCCAGTACTTCACCTTGGAGTGCTCCAGTACTATTTCTGAAGAAGAAGGATGATAGTTTGAGACTGTGTATAGACTACCGTGAGTTGAACAAACTTGCAATAAAGAATAAATATCTGATTCTCAAGATTGATGATTTGTTCGACTAGTTGGTGAGATCGTGCACTTTTTCCAAATTAGATCTGAGGTCGGGCTACCATCAGTTAAGGATTCGGGACGTGGATATTCAAAAGACTGCCTTCAGTACCGGATATGGGCACTTCGAGTTCGTGGTCATGCCGTTTGTGCTGACCAATGCTCTTTCAGTATTTATGGACCTGATGAACAGGGTTTTTCGGGAGTACTTGGACCGTTTCGTTATCGTCTTTATAGATGATATCCTGGTGTTCTCAAAGAGTGCAGAAGATCATGCCTCGCACCTCAGGATTGTTTTGAGCACCCTCAGGAAGAACCAGCTGTAGTCTGTATGCCAAGTTTTCAAAATATGAGTTCTGGCTTTCAGAGATTGCATTCTTAGGTCACGTCACCAGTCAGAAAGGGGTTAGTGTTGATTTGAAGAAGATAGAGACCATTAAGAATTGGCCAAGGCCGACGACAGTCTCAGAGGTTCGCAGTTTTTTGGGTCTAGCTGGTTACTACAGGAGATTAATCAAGGATTTCTCAAAGATAGCCTTACCACTGACTTCCCTCTCCAGGAAGGGTAAGGGCTTGGATTGGACAGTTGAGTGTGAATTGGCTTTTGAGAACTTGAAGGGCAGATTGATGACCACACCGATCTTGAGTTTACCTTCAGGGTCTGACGGGTTTCAGATTTATAACGATGCGTCAGGTCAGGGTTTGGGCTGTGTTCTCATGCAGCATGGAAAGGTCGTAGCCTATGCCTCGAGACAGTTAAAGGTTCATGAGAGGAACTATTCCGTGCATGACTTGGAGCTTGCAGCAGTCATACATGCTCTGAAGATATGGAGACACTATCTCTATGGAGTTCATTGCGAGATCTTCACTGATCATAAAAGCCTCAAGTATATCTTTGATCGGCGGGAGCTTAATTTGAGGCAGCGCAGATGATTAGAGTTTCTATCGGACTACGACGTAGACATTCAGTACCATCCAGGAAAGGCGAACGTTGTAGCCGACGCCCTTAGCCGGAGAGGTTCGTGTTCGTCCCTTCTCACTCAGCAGAAGGATTTGGTGCGAGAACTGAAGAGACTGGACATCACCGTTGTGCCACGTTGTAGTTTTGGTTCTGCAAGGTTGAGTTAAATGGAGATTACATGTGACATTAAGGATAAAATCAGGACAGCTCTACCCTTGGATACAAAGATGATAGAGATTTGGAGCTCATTGCAGACGGGTCAGAAGGAGAGATTCACTATACAGGACGATTTATTATTGCATGATGGCAAAGTGTGTATTCCCGATGTTAGTCACCTTCGCGAAGACATTCTATTTGAGACACATAATTCCAGATATTCTATACATCCGGGCAGTACGAAGATGTATGCAGATCTCAAGAAGGTATTCTGGTGGCCAGGTTTGAAAGGTGATGTTGCCGATTATGTAGAGAAGTGCGAGACATGCAAGTTGGTTAAGGCCGAGTGCCAAAGGCCTGAAGGCAAGTTGCAGCCGCTTCCTATTCCTGAGTGGACTTTTGAGGATATATCCATGGATTTCATCCACGGTCTTCCAAGATCGCAGAGTGGAAATGATTCCTTATGGGTTATAGTGGATCAGCTCTCTAAGGTCACCCATTTCATTCCTCTTAAGAAGACGGATCAAGGTCCGAAATTGACACAGTTATACATAGACGAGATTGTTCGACTTCACGGTGTTCCCAAGACTATTGTTTCAGACCGAGATGACAGGTTTACCTCCAGGGAGTGGAGATACATTCAGAAGCGGTTGGGCACCAAGTTACATTTCATCACCGCTTTCTATCCCCAGACAAATGAACAGACTGAGTGCACAAATAGGACTTTGAAAGATTTGCTACGAATGTGCATACTGTACTTTGGAGGGAAGTGGGAGAAATATGTCACCCTGGTGGAGTTATTCTACAATAACAGTTTTCAGACAAGTATTGGGATGACACCGTTCGAGACCCTCTATGGTAGACGTTGTCGGACACCGTTGTGTTGGGCTGAAAGTGAAGAAAGATCTACCATCATGGAATCATGGATTGATAAGACCACTGAGAGGATCAAGCTCATTCAAGAGCGTATGAAGACAACTCAGGATCGCCAGGCCAAGTATCATAATCAGAAGCACATGTCAGTAGAGTTCAGTGTTGGAGGCTACGTTTATCTGAAGGTCAGACCAGTCAGAGGAGTCTCTAGAATAAAGCGGATGAAGAAACTGAGTCCCAGGTTCGTTGGTCCTTTTGAGGTACTGAAACGAGTTGGTGAGGTTGCTTACAGGTTGGCCTTACCTGAGGAAATGAGTTTTGTACATGATGTATTCCACGTCTCCTACCTGAGGAGAGCAGTCAGAGATTCCAGTCAGATCATCAGTACCGAGGAAGCACCAATTGAGACAGATCTTAGTATTGAGATTAGACCAGTCAGAATCGTGGATTCAAGGTTACAGAAGCTCAGGAATAGAGAGATTCGCATGGTCAAAGTCTTTTGGATGAACTGTGGCCGTCCTGAGTATACTTGGGAGCGAGAGGATGAGCTTAAGAACAATGCAAATTATACTTTCCTCTTTGATTCAGGTATGATTACAATTTTCGAGCACGAAAATTTTTGTTAAGAGAAGAGATTTGTAACATCCGTAATTTTGACGCTACGATTCAATTTGTGTGCAGGACTCGGTCGCGACCGTAATTGATTAAATAATCAGTACGTCAAGGTATGTCGCTCTAATTATTTTAGTTGCACATTAATAAAACTTATGCGTTGGCATTACTACTACGCTTCGACGGGTTTCGGCGCAAGATTATAACTCAATTTATTTAGAGCCGAGAGGAGTATTGTGGCATTTTAGAAGTGGTGTGCAAATATCAATTTCTCCTTCTAAGGGGTGTGAAAGGGGCGGTTCATTACATAACAGTGTGATAACCACACCTTGCCGATAACTTAAAACCCGCTCCCCGTAAACTTAAATCCCGTAAACCATGCTCACGGGAGAAAACCGCAAGCCCGATCCCGCGCGTTCCGTCTCCCGCAAGTGCCGAACCGCGACACCGCCGCATCCCGCTGCCTTTCCGACGCCCGTTCCTCCTCCATTCCTCACCGTAAGCTCTTCCTCCTTCCTCTACGGGCACCGGTGAGTGCTCTCCTTCATCCCTTGGCCGTGGAAGAACCGATTTCAACCCTAACCGGTGGAAACAAGAGTGTCGAAGTTTGTTTTGGTTCCAGTGAGTTTTGTTCTTCTCTAGTCTCCATTTCTTCGTGGAAATCTTTCTAGTTGGAGGTTTATTCTATACTAATTTCTCAATTTTTTTTATTGCCCTAGTTAGGGTTTGTAGTTCGTTATCCACCGCGAATTTGGAGTTAGTTGTGAGCCTTAATCAGTCCCACGTAGAGGTACTACACTATGTTGGTTCCTCTTTTGTTTACCCTAGCCGTTTGTGAGATTTTTTCCATCGAAAACCCTTAAGGGAAAAATATGTATTTTAGGTGTTGCTTGGATTTGCAGATTTTTGGTGGCCTCGAGGCAAGGCTTCGGAAGTCCGCAGTAGTCAGATTTTATGCACACACGTGTAAATTTCATACGAGCATCATAGTCAAGCACATAAAAGTGTTGCGGTAGGAAAAAGGTCGCGGAATTAGTTGTAGGGTAAACCCTTTTCCAAGACCCTAATAGCCATATCATCATATGCTAGCGTTAGGTACGAAACCTTACACGTTTACGCAAGTGTGAGAATTTATCTAAGTTAGGGCGTGAAAGTCCCTTCTAGTCGACCACAAGAAAAACAAGGGTCGCTCAGTAGCACACTTAAGAGAAGTCTCAAGCAGGGTAACATTAGACCAAAGAGGGTCAGTAAGCACATAAAAGTCTTCTTGTGCTAGGTAGAGACGCACTACCTTTCTCTTGGGGCATATGAAATCCCATGAGTTGTAGAGTCTCGGGAGTTGATTCCCCTTTGAGACAGTTTGTAGATTCAAGATCGTGTACATGCGACAGCAGAACAATTGAGTTCGTCAGATGGTCTCGGGTCGTCAGATTTCAGTTGCACGTTAGGAGCTACTTTGTCTGGAGTCTTTAAAGTAGAAGTGCAGGATAGAAGCCACCTAGAACCCAAACGTAGATCTGACGTGAGACAACACACTAGATAGTGAACGTCGGGGCTTGGGTAGTTGTGTTGAAAGTTCATGAATGTAGAATGAGTAGGTCTGTTGACCAGAAAGCATTGTAAACACATGTATGTCATCTAGCATAAAGATTTTAAGAACAAAACAATTTTTTTTCAAAGAGCATACATTTTCATTTAAGAAAAAATTTTTAGTGTCACTAGGAGAAGTTATTTTTCGTTACTCTGACCCCTCATGGACAATGTTTTTACAGGTGACACAGGTGGGAAACTACGGCTAGGATGAGCATCCTTGCGGTGTCAGTTTGTAGTTGTTTTCACCTTTCGGTTCTCTTTCTTTCAGTATACACCTGTAATCTTGGATCAGACTTATTATGTTACTTCAGGTTTTCAGTACTTTCATCTTAATTTGTGTTTAGTGACTCTGTGAATCCAGTTTTCAGCTATGTGGTTATCCTTAGTTTACTTTCTTAGCTTCCGTTGTAAGTTTTAAATTCTTAGTAGTTGCTTCTTTTTACCTGCTGTATACTAGTTTTGATGTTGTTTCTTATTTCTCTTTATATCGCTGACCCGGCCGGCTGATTATTGAAAAACTGGGAAGGGGTGTTACAAAGAGCGCAGTGACTGGAAGACGTAACAAAGGGCCAGCGGTTAGGCGAGACCACGGCGAGGAGAGGTCGAACGACCAACTGAAGCAGCCATAAACAGCTGACAGAGACAGTGACTGGAAGCAGCGACAAAGAATAACGGCAAGGAACAATGATTAGAAGCAGCGACAAGGAGCAGTGACTAGAAGCAGTGACAAAGAGCAGCGACTAGAGGCAACGACTAGAAACAACGACAAGGAGAAGCCCACAGCGGCAAGGAAACCAACAGCGGCTAGAAGAGAGAACAGCGGGAAAAAGTGGGTCCCACCAGGAAGATAGAAGAGAGCTATAAAAGCAGAGGGAGGGAGGAGTGGAGAGGTGGAAGCCACAGAGAGAGGAGGGGCGGTTAAAGAAGAGAAGGCCGCCGAACAGCAGCGAGGAGAGACGAGGCCGCACGGATAACAACGGCTAGAAAAAGGGTAGCCGCCCGAGATCAGATTCACTTTGATACCATGTAGAGAAACTGAGTATTGAAACCCGTGGACTATATTTCTTGTATTAACCTTCAAGTATGAGTACATATATATAGTAAGAGAGGAAGAGAGAAGTCCCTAAAAATACAATGTAGGACAAAACATAAGAGACACATGAGCTTATAAATGGACCACAGTTACAATGAGATTTTACGTATCTTTTTACTATCTTCTAACAAAACTAAACATGCGGTCACCAAATATAAAGTCTATAAAGTGTGAAGACTCTAACGTCGAGGGTGAGTGACCATCACGCTTAATGTCTGCGGGCTCAAATGCATGCGGCTGTAGTTGACTAGGAGGGTCAAAAAACGTGGAGATTTGAGTTTATATCATCTAAGATGAGTGACTCATTACTAGTTAATTCCGTCTTCGGGAGAATTGAGATCAATGCTATGTCATCCAAATTGAGTGTCACATCACTAGTAAGTTCTTCTTTCTGAAGCAGTGGCTCATGAATAAACTTGGTGACTAAAAATTGTGTTTCATTGTGAGCAAGTGAAATCACCATTTCAGTCCGGATGAGGAGATGGGGAGATGAGGAGGACGACACTCTTCTTCCTGTAGCTGGGCTCAGGAAGAAACTCCTCGACTGAAGGGAGTGCCATAGTGGAGATAAGTGCGGCCATAGTCCGTGGGGGAAACAACGAGTCTAGAATGATATCTATCAGTAGACCGAAGCCCAGTTTCCACTTGTTGATACAAAATTGGGAGGTAGTCATGAAAAACATATCGCTGCGCATTGTCACTTCAAGGTTATGTACAGAGGTGCAAATTCTATTCAGATTATGCTTGAAATCTGCAATGAGGAACTCAACGTTTTTCATTAAGGTTTTAATGCGTTCGTCATAATATGAGTGAATCCAACCTAGCTCTGATACCAAATTGATGTATGCTAAATCTAGATTTGATTTTAAATGATAAGACTTGGAAATCAATTTTAAAATACATGGTGTTGAAACCGAGAATCGACTTCTGTAGAGTTCAGATCATTGGGGAAGGGGCGACCACACACTTACTTCTCCTAACGAGCTTGACTGACTAAAGATTTAGAACTTAAAACTGACCCAAGGCTCCAACACGGAGGTCCCACCACACACCCGGAAAATCTTAGAGCACTTCCCCTCAGTCAATGCTGAGCTAAGGGCACCTCATAATGCACTGTAAGACAAGAGAATGAGAAAACTGGAAAGCTTGCCTTCTAAGGTATCCCTTGAGTCTATTTATAGTTTTCTGAATCTGGCATGCAAATAGCTCAACTTCGCTGTTCTGAACGGTTATACGCAGCCCAAAGTGGGTCTGCCAACAACAAAACTCCGCTGTTCTGAGGAGCTAAATGCAGACCTAATCACATTTGGCAGACCGAATTATATTAACCACGTGATATTTGCGCCCCACTCATTGGGGGAAATCAGGACCAGCTCGCCATTCAACTGGGACGACGCGACCCGTCTCTCGCAGCTCGCCTCTCTCTTTAGGCGAGCGCGAGCCGGGCTCCTGCGGCTCTCCTTCCCCCTACACGGAGGCGGGCCGGCGGTCCTGCCCTGGCGGTCACTTAGGCGAACGTGGGCTGGCGAGCCGGCTCGCGCTGTCCGCCCGCCTGCATGGCAGGGGCGGGCCGGCTGCCCCTTGGCCTCGCTCGCCCATTGAACTGATGCGGGCCGGCTGTCCTGGCTCGCTCGCCCGCTTGGCGGATGCGGGCCGACTTACATTGAGGGCCTCTCTTCTGCTTTGTTGGACTCACTCGGTGAACACGAGATTGTGCACATGGAGCTCGAGGATTTCACTCGAGCAATCTCTACTGTTAATGTACAACCTCGGGCTCGCAAAGAGCCCTCAAGAAGTAAGAAGGACGAGACAGGCAAAGGGTGCCAGGAGGGCCCACTCGCAAGCGGCGAGATGATGGGCTCTCTAAAGGGCGAGAGCGCCCCTCCAGAGGCGAACGGGCCCCCAAAAGCGAGAGAACCTCCAGGGGCGAGAGGCTCCGGCGAGACGGGCGGTGGGTCCTTCTCGCCGGCAGATGCCTTTCCACTCGCCAGGGGGGGAGAAGGTTTTTAGTCTTTCCTGTCAAAGCAGGGGATTTTTTACTCTTCTACCCCCGGTATTTTTACCCTTTTACCCTTGGTGGACTGCATATAGCTCCTCAGAACAGCGGGGTTTGGCTGTTGGCAGACCCGGCCAAGGGTACCCCAGTAATTTCAGGCCAGAGCAGTTTTGTTATTTGCAGTTCAGATTCTGAAATCTATAAATAAGCCCATAGGGGTTCTTCAGAAGACACCTTTTTTCAGAGGCTAGAGAGAATTGATTGGCACGGTCTTCTGAGGAACTCCAAGCCCAGCTTTTGGCTTTGGAGGGGAAGCTCTCAGTGACCTTCCGGGTAAGCGGTGGGACCTCCCTGCTGCGGCTTTGGGCCAGTTTTCTAATCCTTCACGACCGGTCGGAGGTCGGAGCTTGGGCCAAGTAGGAGTCGGCTACGCCCCTATTTCGTGAACATTCGTTGAAGTCAAATTTTGGCTTCAACAGTTCTGGTGCGGTGAGCGTGGAAGTAGCCGGTTTAAGAAAAGTTTGAGTTTGGTCCTATGACGGGAGGTGAAGGAGAGGGGTCTGGTTCTGGAGGTTCCCCCTCCCAGGTAGAAGAGGCGACGAGGAAAATGCTGGAGGACTTCAGGCGAGAAGTCATGCAAACCATAAGCTTGGCCTTCTCGGCAAGGAGCGAGTGGGCGACACCTCAGGTCCCAATCGAGGTGGTCCCGCTTTTGGGCGAGAACGCCCCTGGACAGCGCCCGAGAAAGGAGGTCCCCACAGAGGCTGGCGAGAGGGACGTAGCGGCGCGAGAGCTCTTCCCAGGCCAGCGCCCCGGGAAGGAGATCCCAGCAGAAGACGGCGAGAAGGAGGCAGCTGTGCGAGAGCTTTTCCCTGGGCACGGTCTCGCAGATCGGGCCAGCCAGCCGAGGCCGCGAGACGTGCCCTCTCGGCAAGCTGTCGGCGAGAGCCCGTTTAGTGAGCTTGTCATCTCGGCTCCGGTGCCAGAGGGGTTCCGGGAGCCCGACATGTCCTACTACTCGGGGAAGGATGATCCGGTACAGCATGTACAGTGGTTTGAGGATGTGGTTTCGATCAGACAGATGACGGATGCGTTTAAGTGTCGACTGTTTGCCATCACCTTGAAGGAGAAGGCGCGAGATTGGTTCCACCAGTTACCGGCAAGATCGATCTATTGCTTCGAGGATCTGCGGAGGGGTTTCTTATTGAGGTTTTCAACATCAAAGAAGCGTAAGAAGGAGGCGGAGTGCTTGTTCTCAGTAAGGCAGAGCCAGGAGGAGACGTTGGGTCACTACGTGGATCGGTTTCAGGAAGAGATCCTCCAGGTCCAGGAGGTCCCTGGGTATACGCTGATGCTCGCGTTCACCCTGGGACTAAGGCCAGGCTTCTTCAGCATGGAATTGAAAAGGGTGCCCCCCCTCTCTTTTGAGGAGCTCATGGAGAGGGCGGCAAAGGAGACGGATTTCGAGAGGGCCAATCCGGCGTTTGCAAGGAGATTAGCCAGGTTGGCGGAGGATGACACAAAGGAACCAGGAGTGGTGAAGCAGAGGGAGCAGAGGGAGCAGAGGGAGCAGAGGGAGCATAGAGAAGAAAGAAGGAAGGAGGAACCCCGAGGCCAGGGGCACCAGGGACAGATTCATCGGGGGGCCCGAGAGCCGAACAACCGGATAGGTTGGAGGCCTCATGAGGGTCGCCCCCAGGAGTTGGGAGGAGGCTTCCAGGGAAGAGATAATTTCCGGGAGCCAAGAAGGTTCGATCAACCAGCATGGAGACAAGGAGCGAGGGACCGTTTTCAGCATCAGCAGGAGGCAATGGGGATCGGTCGAGGAAGGGGAGCTCGAGGAGGAAGGAGAGGAAGAGGGGATGGAAGAAGGGGTGGGGTGGCGTTGCCTTTCTGTGACTTCCATCAGGAGAGAGGTCACGCTACAGCCACGTGCCCAGAGTTTTTGGAGATGAGAGAGGCTAGAGGTTTGAGGAGGCAGGATCCGCCGGTGAGGATTGAGGAAATGCAGCAGGGGGAGACGGAAGATAGGTGCGAGGACCGGGTGGATGTGGGAACCCGGGGGGGAATCGGGGCCATCCATGGGGGGATTGGGATCGAGGCCACCCGGAAAGGGAGCTTCCAGACTATGTTCCGAAAGGGGGTAGCCTCAACCTCCCAGACCCCACCCCCGCTAGAAAAAATTACCTTCTCTTCAGAGGATATGCCGGAGTACGAGGACCCATTCTGCGACGCCTTGGTGATCCAGACAGCGGTGGAAAACTTTACGGTCTCCAAGATCCTAGTGGATAACGGGAGCTCCGTAAATGTGATTTTTAAGAAAGCCTTCGACGAGATGCAGGTGGAAGCCAAGAGGGTGTTGGCCTCGGATGGACCGTTGTTCGGATTCTCCGGGGAGAGAAAAGAAGTGGAAGGGGGAGTAGGGCTGCACGTGAGGTTGGGGGCGTATCACGGAACTGCCGGTTCGTGATTGTGGATGCCCCGAGCAGCTACAGCGCCATCTTTGGGCGTCCCCTCATCAGCGCCTTTCGCTGCGTCCCCTCCTCTTTTCATCAATGTCTCAAGTTTAACAATGGAGGGGTGCAGGTCAGGGTCAGGGGAGATCCAAAAGTGGCGAGGCAGTGTTACGTCACGGCGGTTAACACCATATCCTGGATGGCAGAGGCGGAGGAGTTGGAAAAAGAGATGGCGGCGCAAGATGAGGCTACGAGGGAAGAAGAGGCGAGCCCAGAGGAAAAGGGAGGAGGAACCAAAAAGAAAGGAAGGGGAGAGGAGACCGGGAAACAACAAGGAGGTGTGCAGGAGGCTCAGGAGGAAGGTGAGGTCGAGCAGCAACAGGAGAGCCCGGAGGAGGCAATGGAGATTGAGAAGGAACAAAGGGGAGGAGATGCGCGGGAAGCCAGGAGGAGCGGAGAGTCGGAGCCGCGGGAAAGAATGCAGGAGAAAGTGGGAGAAGGAGGGGCAGAGGAAGAAGTCCAAAGGGACATGGAAATTGAGCAACAGCAGGACGAGGTGATAGAAGTTGAGGAAGCAGGAGGGGAGGAAGAACGGGAGCAGGAAGAAGAAGCAGGGGACGGCTGGGAACAGTCGCGGCTGGAGGTGGCCGAGGAAGTGGTGGAGGTAGAGGTCCGCACCAGCCAGGGGCAGGTACGAAGGGTGCGGATCAGCGGGGGCTTGAGTCCCGAAGACCAGGAGCGGATGCGGGTCTGCATCCAGAACAACGTCGACATCTTCGCATGGAGCGCGGCGGACATGCCGGGCATTGATGCGGATGTGGCCTGCCACCGCCTAAATCTGGACCCTCGGATGCGCCCCATACGTCAGAAAATGAGAGCCATCGCCACCAAGCTGGAGGAGCCCATCCGCGAGGAGGTCAAGAAGCTCCTGGAGGCGGGCTTCATCTCAGAGATCCAGTACCCAGGCTGGATCTCCAATGTTGTAATGGTGAAGAAGGGGGGAGGAAAATGGAGGATGTGTATCGACTTTTCATTATTAAATAAATCGTGCCCCAAGGATTGCTACCCCCTGCCTCGAATCGACGCGCTGGTTGATTCAGCCGTTGGTTTTTCTGTTATGAGTTTTCTGGATGCTTTTTCAGGTTACCATCAAATCCGGATGCACCCTCCTGACGTCAAGGACGTCTCCTTCATCACCAGGGAAGGGTGCTTTAGTTATAACATGATGCCCTTCGGGTTAAAAAACGCGGGGGCAACATACCAACGGATGATGGATCGAGTTTTCCAGGGCCAGAGGGGTCGGAACCTAGAAGTCTACGTTGATGATCTCATGGTAAAGAGCAAAGGAGTGAGCCTGCATCTCCAAGATTTGGAAGAGACGTTCGCCACCTTGAGGAAGTTTAAAATGAGGTTGAACCCCTTAAAATGTGTTTTCGGGGCAAGTCGTGGGAAATTCCTTGGGCACCTTCTGACCCCGGCAGGGGTAGAACCTAATCCTGATAAAGTAAAGGCCATTCTGGAACTAGAATCACCGCGAAACGCTAAAGAGGTGCAACGCTTGACAGGGAAGCTAGCCGGCCTTAGCAGATTCCTCTCCAGATCAGGGGAGAAATGCTCACCTTTCTTTAAAGTACTACGAGGGAACCAGAGGTTCGAGTGGACCGCGGAGTGTGAAGAAGCTTTTCAAAAGCTGAAGGAGCAACTCTCCCTGGCTCCTCTGCTTCAAAGCCCGAAGGAGGGGGAGGATCTAACCTTGTACCTAGGGGTGGGAGCAGAGGCGGTGAGCTCCGTCCTAGTCAGAGAAGAGGGAAAGAAGCAGCTGCCCATTTATTATGTCAGCAGGATCCTAAGGAAGGCAGAGCTTCGCTACCCCATCCTAGAAAAACTGGCATACGCCTTGGTCATTTCGGCCAGGAAGCTCCGACCATACTTCCAGGCCCATTCGATTAGGGTGGTCACGGACCATCCTCTCCGAAAGATTTTTGAAGGGGTAGAGCACTCGGGTAGGCTGGCCAAGTGGTCTATCGAGTTGAGTGAGTTCAACATTTCGTTCGTACCAAGGCTCTCCATTAAGGCACAGGTGGTGGCCGACTTCTTGGCAGACTACGTCGCGGAGAACGGGGCCGAGGAGCCACAGCAACCAGAAGCATGGAAGATAATGGTCGACGGGGCCTCGGGAAAGCACTCCCTTGGGGCGGGGGTGGTACTGACAAGTCCTCAGGGAGTAACCATAAGACAAGCGGTCGCCTTACATTTCCCCACAACCAACAACCAAGCAGAGTACGAGGCAGTGATAGCCGGCCTTCGCCTGGCCAAGGAGCTCGAGATCAAGGACGTTGAGGTTTTCACAGACTCATTGGTAGTGGCGTCGCAGATACGTGGAGAGTTCGAGGTGCGGGAGCCCACCCTTGTGAAATATTTATCCAAGGTAAGAACGATCATCGGGGGATTCCGGACGTTCTCCATCCAGCACGTCCCCAGAGAAGAGAACACTGCTGCCGATCAATTGGCCAAGTTCGGACCTTGGGAAGGAGGTGCCCTGACTGATTTATTCCATCCAGCGATTGAGGAGGGGGAGCTGATGGAGGTGGATCGGCGGCCCTCATGGGTAGATCCTTTCGTTACTTTCTTCCTGACAGGAACCCTCCCTGAGGGGGTCAAGGAGGCAAGAAGCTTCCGCCATAAGGCGGCTCATTATCTCATGCATGAAGGAGGACTGCACCGGAGGATGCTCTCGGGTCTCCTAGCTCGATGCATAATGGAGGAGGAGACCAGACACATTCTGGAGGAGGTGCACTCCGGGGAATGTGGTAGTCATTCCGGAGGGAGGACATTGGAAGCAAGGGTGGTCAGGCAGGGGTACTTCTGGCCCACCCTGAGGAAGGACGCGACAGAGTTTGCAAGGAAATGCCGGAAGTGCCAGCTCTACGCCCCACTCCAGCTCTTGCCGGCTCAAAGGCTCCGAAGCATCACAGCACCGTGGCCTTTCGCCATTTGGGGAATGGATCTAGTGGGGCCTTTTCCTCCAGCTAGTGGGCAAAGAAGATTCCTCCTGGTTATGATAGATTACTTCTCCAAATGGCTGGAGGTTAAGGCACTAGCAAAGGTGACCTCCCAGGTCATCAGGAACTTCGTCTGGGGGGAGATCATCTGCAGGCACGGGCTGCCTCAGGCCATCGTCACGGATAATGGCCCCCAGTTCGCTAGTGAAGAGTTCATCAGCTTCTGCACTCAGCAGGGCATTGACCTCAGGTTTGCCTCTGTCCACCACCCCAGGAGCAACGGTCAGGTGGAGGCGGCGAACAAGGTTATCGTTAACTTGCTAAAAAAGAAGGTAGAGAATCTGAGAGGGAACTGGGTAGAGCAGCTCCCCTCGGTCCTGTGGGCTCTAAGAACAACCCCAAACACGGCCACTGGTGAGACCCCTTTCAAACTTTCCCATGGTTGTGAGGCGGTCCTACCAGTGGAATTCGAGGTCCGATCCCCACGAGTTGCGGCCGCAGGTGATGGAGACGAGGCATGGAGAATGGAAAATGAGGAAGGTCTGCGCCTCTCGCTAGACCTGGCAGAGGAGTTGCGAGACGTGGCAGGCATCAGACAGGAGGAAATCAAGCGACGAATGGCAAAGCACTTCGATAAGCATATCAGGATAAAACAGTTCGCGGAAGGAGACCTAGTACTGAAGAAGGTTGATGCGGCAGGGAGGTCCGCCCCAGTGGGAAAGCTCAATCCAAATTGGGAAGGGCCTTATATTGTAGAGAGAGTGTTGAAAGGGGGGGGGGTACTACCTCCAAGATGTGGAGGGTAGGGCCTTGAACCACTCCTGGAGCGGGGATGATTTAAAACGCTTCTACCCATAAAAAGGGAGAGCGGTAGATGTGTATTTAAAGCATGATCAATATAATATGCTTCTCGAAACATCTCTTGTTTTTCTTTATCATGAAGTCCTAAAGATAGGTTTTGAGTTAAGATCTTCATCGGCACCCCGAGCTCGGCTCGGCCCCAGGTAGACCCGCTGCGCAGGCTCCCATCTAGCTGGCAGGTCCGAAGGCTCGCCTGTGGGGGATAGGCTTTGAGTTAAGTTCTTCATCGGCACCCCGAGCTCGGCTCGGCCCCAGGTAGACCCGCTGCGCAGGCTCCCATCTAGCTGGCAGGTCCGAAGGCTCGCCTGTGGGGGATAGACTTTGAGTTAAGTTCTTCATCGGCACCCCGAGCTCGGCTCGGCCCCAGGTAGACCCGCTGCGCAGGCTCCCATCTAGCTGGCAGGTCCGAAGGCTCGCCTGTGGGGGATAGGTTTTGAGTTAAGTTCTTCATCGGCACCCCGAGCTCGGCTCGGCCCCAGGTAGACCCGCTGCGCAGGCTCCCATCTAGCTGGCAGGTCCGAAGGCTCGCCTGTGGGGGATAGGTTTTGAGTTAAGTTCTTCATCGGCACCCCGAGCTCGGCTCGGCCCCAGGTAGACCCGCTGCGCAGGCTCCCATCTAGCTGGCAGGTCCGAAGGCTCGCCTGTGGGGGATAGGTTTGAGTTAAGTTCTTCATCGGCACCCCGAGCTCGGCTCGGCCCCAGGTAGACCCGCTGCGCAGGCTCCCATCTAGCTGGCAGGTCCGAAGGCTCGCCTGTGGGGGATAGGTTTTGAGTTAAGTTCTTCATCGGCACCCCGAGCTCGGCTCGGCCCCAGGTAGACCCGCTGCGCAGGCTCCCATCTAGCTGGCAGGTCCGAAGGCTCGCCTGTGGGGGATAGGTTTTGAGTTAAGTTCTTCATCGGCACCCCGAGCTCGGCTCGGCCCCAGGTAGACCCGCTGCGCAGGCTCCCATCTAGCTGGCAGGTCCGAAGGCTCGCCTGTGGGGGATAGGTTTTGAGTTAAGTTCTTCATCGGCACCCCGAGCTCGGCTCGGCCCCAGGTAGACCCGCTGCGCAGGCTCCCATCTAGCTGGCAGGTCCGAAGGCTCGCCTGTGGGGGATAGGTTTGAGTTAAGTTCTTCATCGGCACCCCGAGCTCGGCTCGGCCCCAGGTAGACCCGCTGCGCAGGCTCCCATCTAGCTGGCAGGTCCGAAGGCTCGCCTGTGGGGGATAGGTTTTGAGTTAAGTTCTTCATCGGCACCCCGAGCTCGGCTCGGCCCCAGGTAGACCCGCTGCGCAGGCTCCCATCTAGCTGGCAGGTCCGAAGGCTCGCCTGTGGGGGATAGGTTTTGAGTTAAGTTCTTCATCGGCACCCCGAGCTCGGCTCGGCCCCAGGTAGACCCGCTGCGCAGGCTCCCATCTAGCTGGCAGGTCCGAAGGCTCGCCTGTGGGGGATAGGCTTTGAGTTAAGTTCTTCATCGGCACCCCGAGCTCGGCTCGGCCCCAGGTAGACCCGCTGCGCAGGCTCCCATCTAGCTGGCAGGTCCGAAGGCTCGCCTGTGGGGGATAGGTTTTGAGTTAAGTTCTTCATCGGCACCCCGAGCTCGGCTCGGCCCCAGGTAGACCCGCTGCGCAGGCTCCCATCTAGCTGGCAGGTCCGAAGGCTCGCCTGTGGGGGATAGGTTTTGAGTTAAGTTCTTCATCGGCACCCCGAGCTCGGCTCGGCCCCAGGTAGACCCGCTGCGCAGGCTCCCATCTAGCTGGCAGGTCCGAAGGCTCGCCTGTGGGGGATAGGTTTTGAGTTAAGATCTTCATCGGCACCCCGAGCTCGGCTCGGCCCCAGGTAGACCCGCTGCGCAGGCTCCCATCTAGCTGGCAGGTCCGAAGGCTCGCCTGTGGGGGATAGGTTTTGAGTTAAGTTCTTCATCGGCACCCCGAGCTCGGCTCGGCCCCAGGTAGACCCGCTGCGCAGGCTCCCATCAACATCAAACAGACAAAGCAGAATTCCTTTTGGCTGAGTAGGGTGAAAAAATTCCCTGAAGAGGCACTACACCTTAGTATCCCCACCTAGTCCTAAAAGTACAAAAGTAAACTAAGGAAAAAGGGGGTGTGGAGTGGGGCAGGGGGGCACTCGCAGCGGATGGGTGTTAGAGATCGTCTCGCCGGTAGCGAAAGGGCACTCGCAAGGCAAGGCCTCGCGCCAATCTCGCGGATATTAAGCACGTCAAGAGCCCGTCTCGCATAAGATATAAGACAGAAAAATAAAAATACAGAAAAGTTGCACGGCGAGACGAAGTAATAGCACCATCCCGCAGGCAAAAAGCAAACCAGAGATTAACTTCACAAAGCATAAAAAATGAAATAGAGGACAGCAAAATGGAGCACTCGCTCATTACTTGGCAGATGCCACAAAAAATAATAATAGTTTAAGGTCTTTACATTAGGAGGAGGAGAGAGTGATTCTAAATCTTGGAGGCGGCACATCAGTCCTCCTCGCCGGATGAAGAATCATCGCCCTCCTCGCTATAGAGCTCGGGGACCAAGTCGCGCGCGGTTACTGCCTCAGAATCGTCCTTCACGACCCCCAGGTCTTTCATCATCTGCAGCACCAGTTCAGCCCCGCGTACACCAGCGTCTCGACATTGTTCCTCGACTTCCTCATAAGAATAGTGGGGCAGGGGAGTCTGGAAGGGCTCGCGGCGAGACGACGACGCAGCAGCCGCTTGGAGACGCGCGTTCTCGGCCGTCAGCGCCTGGACCTCCTCCTCCAAGGCCGCCACGCGCGAGCGAAGTTGTCCCGCCGTCTCGGCATCCTGTGGGATGACCTAGCAATTAGCCAAGAATCACGGAAGAGAAAAGACCCAAAGGAAAAAGGGGAGTAGCGGCTTACCACACCACCTTGGGCCTTCGCGAGAAGTGACTCGGCATCTGACAGCCTTCTCGCTAGACCAGCAGATTTCTCCTGCTCCGCCTCCAGGTTTTCCTCGCTGGCTTTCCATTTTGAATTAATATAAATAAGGCGGCGAGAGGAGCGGTGCGAGAACTCCAAGGCCCGCATCTGGTGGTGGCAGGTTTTCAGCACAAGGTCCTTAGTGGACTCGCTTTCAGGCGAAGTGGCGTCAAGGCCACCATAGAGGCCGTATCCGATGGCGAAGGCGTGGCTAGAGGGGACCTCTTGCTCCTTCCATGAAGGAAGGAGGGTAGAGATGGACACGCGGTTGGCGTCCCGCCCCCACAACAGAACAGGGTCGCCGACGGCATCGTGAACCACGGACCCAGATTGTAATTCATGTGAGAGGCGGGGGCGGGACGGCCAGAGGAATCGCCCTCGCGAGAAGAGGTAGCAGCGACCGTCTCAGGAGCAGCAGCTCGCGGGTTGGAAGCACCGGCGGGCAGGCTGGAAGCAGCAGCAGGTTGGCCAGGAAGCACCGTCTCGCGAATAGGCGAGACGGCCTGGTGATTAGGCGAGGGAGGCGGTGGAGTTTCTCCTACAGAGATAGGGCTCCCTGGGGGAGCCTTCTCCCTTTCCTTGGAGATAGCTACAACTTTCTTCATTTTCTTTTTTGGAGGGCTGGAGCGAGAAGGGACGGTGACATCTCCAGGACGCTTCGGCGGGATGACCGCAAGGGACTCTCTCGCCGCCTCTGCCGCTGCATTGGCGAGATCAAGACCCTTGGCAGGATGAATGTTGCTCTTATAAGGAGGGGATGCTGGGATAATTCGCTCACCTGGAAAAGCAAGCGGGCGGGGTTAGAAAAAAGCGAGACAACAAACAGCCAAGAGAGAGGAATAGAAGAATACCCTCGCCCGGGAGCACTGGAAGAAGCGAGTCGAGTCCTCGCCGCAAGAAGTTGACCTCGAAGTTCTTGCCAGCAAGGTACTCGCATAGCAGCTTCTCTGGCCCGCTGACTTGTGGGGTGGCGTAGAAGCTCTCTGGCGGAGAGACCGGCGCGAGAGGGACGCCGCCAAAGTCAGCCCGGTCTCCCCGGATGAAGACAAATCGGGTGAGCCAGTGATGATTCTTGTTAGGCGTCTCGCATACCTTGAGCCCTTGCCCAGTGAAATACGAGACGCCGTCGGCATTGGCGTGGTAGATGAAAAGCTTGCGGAAGGCCGTCAAGCTGAACTCGATGCGCTCTCGGCGCATGTAGCAGGCAAACGCAATCAACACCGAGATGGCGTTGGGATTGAACTGAGCCGGGACAACGCCAAAGTACTTGAAGACCTGCTTCACCTCAGGCCAGAGGGGGAGTCGCAACCCCGCCTCGAAGTGCGAGACGGGGAAGGCGAGTTCCCCAGGATAGTATGTGTTGATGCACTCGCCGACCTTAGGGGGACGCGACTCGATGCCCTCCCCCAGATACTCGCGGGCAAATTTATCATGATCTTCCCGAGGGAGCCTGCCGAGCGGGAAGTCGTGATCAGTAAACCTCTTCCCGCAGCGGCTGCGCCCCTCGCCCTCCTCCACTTTCTTCTTACCCATCTTCTTTGGCGAGCTGGTCCTAAGCGAGACGAAGGAGTTAAGAGGCGAGAATGGGCCGGCGAGACGGAGAGGTCAGAGGGCCGGGACTTGGTTAACGGTGAAGGCGGAAAGTGTGGTATCTAGTCCAGGACTAGGCATATTTATAACTGATGCAAGACCAATGATTAAAAGGGCGGGAAAAATAAGGGGGAAAGGAAGAGTCGGCGTTTTTCTCTCTCCTATACCTCGAATGGCGCGACCCGTCACAGTCAGCAAAAATTATAAATAAATATATATATATAGAGCATAAATTAAAAGAAAAGGCAAATAAGGAATGAAAAATTAAGCCATAAAACATACATATGTCCAGAAATCGTCCCGCAGGGACCAAACTCTCCGCATACTTTGGCGAGACTGCCATTATTAAAAATTTCGCGAAAAGAAGGAAAAGATGGATATTCGTCAGTATGGGCGCCACTCCCAGCGGCCGCCGCGAGCTCCCCCGCGAGGAGGCCTACTCCGCGAGTGGAAGGAACGGATGGTTCGGAGGCCACGCCGCGCGAGACGGAGCTGCATATCAGTCTCATTGATGATGGCCTCGGGGTCGGCGCCGTCGGCATCAAGCTCGGCATTGGCTCCAGAAGATAGACGGGCGCACTCGCCCTCCAGCGACTCGATGCGCTTCTCCGCAGCCTGTTTATCTAAAGTCAAGGAGTGAATGAGGCGCGCGTGCTTCCGGAAGAGCTCAGCCGTCTTCCGCTTCATCTCCACTGGATCCGAGGGATCGCCCAGATAATCTTCAATCCCGTCCGCAGGAGGAGGCGAGACGGAGAGTTTCTTTGGCTGCTCCTCAATGGGAGAGTTGGCTCGAGAATCTGCGCAAGGAGTGCAGGGGCAGGGTGGAAGAGGCACTCGCAGGAGAGAGTGAGAGTAGCGAAGGGGATTCAAAAGGGCGAGGGAGGGTCCCTTACCAGGATGGCGAGAGATATCGGCAGCCGGGGAGGGATCGTCCCCCCTCTCGCTGGGAGTAGTTGGAGGAGTAGATGAGGGTAGCGAATCAAGTTCCTCGCCATGGACAGAAGAACCATCTCGCGGACTCTTCGGGGACGGCGGAACCGCGAGAACCCTCTGAAAAAACGTTAGTCAGCAAAAGAGCACCCGGTCGCGGAGATAACAGTGATAAAAGCGAGTACCCACCTCTTTTCCCGTGGAAGGCGCGTGGGGAGTGGGGATGGTTTCCAAAGCGACGCGAGACAAATCTCCTGCGGCAGGTGATGGGCCCCCAGCCTTCGTCTTTTTCAGGCGAGACGATGGGGCGAGAGGGCGAACCAGAGAAGAGGTGAAAGCAGCCACGTTGGCCTTATGCTGCTCTCGCACCAGGGCGAGACGCTCGCAAAAACTTTGACTGTGCGTCATTCTGCAGGAACTCGAGGACAGGGAAGAAGAAGAATATGCAGAGCGGGGCATCAGGAGCACAGGGCACGAGTCACATATTTATAGACCCCGGTGGGGGCCTCAGAAGATTCCTCATAAATACATTTTTTAATGCACCTCGAATAACGAGCCTCGGTTGAACATTCTTTTTGAGCTTAGAGTAATCTCAAAAAGAGCGGGGATTGTGTACAACCTCGGGCTCGCAAAGAGCCCTCAAGAAGTAAGAAGGACGAGACAGGCAAAGGGTGCCAGGAGGGCCCACTCGCAAGCGGCGAGATGATGGGCTCTCTAAAGGGCGAGAGGGCCCCTCCAGAGGCGAACGGGCCCCCAAAAGCGAGAGAACCTCCAGGGGCGAGAGGCTCCGGCGAGACGGGCGGTGGGTCCTTCTCGCCGGCAGATGCCTTTCCACTCGCCAGGGGGGGAGAAGGTTTTTAGTCTTTCCTGTCAAAGCAGGGGGTTTTTTTACTCTTCTACCCCCGGTATTTTTACCCTTTTACCCTTGGTGGACTGCATATAGCTCCTCAGAACAGCGGGGTTTGGCTGTTGGCAGACCCGGCCAAGGGTACCCCAGTAATTTCAGGCCAGAGCAGTTTTGTTATTTGCAGTTCAGATTCTGAAATCTATAAATAAGCCCATAGGGGTTCTTCAGAAGGCACCTTTTTTCAGAGGCTAGAGAGAATTGATTGGCACGGTCTTCTGAGGAACTCCAAGCCCAGCTTTTGGCTTTGGAGGGGAAGCTCTCAGTGACCTTCCGGGTAAGCGGTGGGACCTCCCTGCTGCGGCTTTGGGCCAGTTTTCTAATCCTTCACGACCGGTCGGAGGTCGGAGCTTGGGCCAAGTAGGAGTCGGCTACGCCCCTATTTCGTGAACATTCGTTGAAGTCAAATTTTGGCTTCAACAGTTAACCGATCTTAGTTACGTGAATACTCATAAGAGCTTAACATTCTGGCATATTTACTAACATGAATTAATAACTCCACAAGTCAATTGGAAAGATTAAGAAGAGTTCTGATATTTCTAAAATAACGACAAAAGACAATTATGATGTTAAGGCAAGCTCTGAAATATAAAGATCATATAATATTAAACATATTTATTATTCTAACGCGCTGTGAGCAAAGAGAGGGAGTGTTATACCTCCAGGTTTTGTGGCCGCGTTGGAAACAACCCCTGCAAAAAATAAATTAGGAGGGTGGAGACTGGGCCGGCTTGGTTCAGGAGGTCGGTAGTCTTCAAGCCACAAGAGTGTGGACGCGGACAGTTCGCCGGAGCTTTCAAGGGTTTCTGCGATGGCGGAGAAGCTCTGGAAAGGGTCGAAGGGAGCGGAGCTCTGGAAGGTAGGTCGCCAGATTCACTGATTTGTTTCTTCGAAACCCTCAGAGGAGGAGCAGAGGGGATCACCGACGCTTGTAGAAGGTGGGACCGACGGTGTTGGGATCTGGTTGGTGGAGCCCCGTCGACTGGAATGGGGAGATTGATAGAATGGAGTGGTTGGCTATCAGAAAGAACAGAGACAAAAGTCTCGATCCTTTGGTTCTTCCTAGCCGCCTTAAATGAGGCCCGATTTACTTTTAAATAGAAGTGGGGAGTATTTTGGCAGTTTTGGTTTAATAAAACAGGAGTTTTTTTCTAAACTTTTATTTAATACAAGGATATTAAATAAAGTTGATAGTTTCAAAACATGTGGGTTGGCTGAGCACAATAGTAGAGGGGAGGTTTCAATTAGACATTCAATTGGTGTTTAACTCTCTTAATACTCTCCATTAAAACAGGCCCGCACTCGCCCTCTGTCCCTGGGTGTCAGCTAGTGCTGACCTCATCAGGCACTCGCCGCCCCAGGCGAGTGGTAGCCGCAGGAATCACTCGCCCAACTGTGTTTTTTTCCAGAATGTCCCTGTTGGCCTGCTAATAGCCCCTCCAAACAGCGGGGTTTCACTGTTGACATACCAACTTTGGGCTGCACATACTAGAACCAAAAGACGAGATTCCGCTATGTGCATGCCAGACTTGGAAAACTATAAATAGACCCTTAAGAGCACCTTTGGGGGGATGTTTTTTCTGGTGCTTTCTCCTATTTTGGTTAGCTTTGGTCGACTTCTAGTGCCCTCCAAGGTGTCCATCTCTAGCATTGGTTTAGGACGAGAAGTTCTCTTAGATCTTCCGGGTGTGTGACGGGACCTTCTAGCTTCAGCTTAGGGTCTATTCCTTAGTTCTTAGTCATCATTTAGGTGTCCTAGCACGAGAGAAGTAGGTGCGGGCAACAAGTGCAAACTCTGGTTGAGACTGATTTTCGGTTCCAACACTCTGGCTAGAAAAGGATTGACTTCTGCTCAATGTTCACCCACTATGTGCAATATGAAACATGGTCATAATTTTTAGCTGCTGCCACTAAGGTGAGCACTAACTTTTTCATTATGAGATTTTCTAACTTGGCATCCACAACACTTTACTTGCACCACAATATACTGGGATTTTTCTCTCTCTCTTCTCCGACGAGCACAAAGCTAATCGCCTCATTGTTGACTCAAGTAGAGAAGTCAGCTTGGTATTGGGTTTTGTAAGATATTCATTGAGGTATGCAGTTGTTTCAATTTTTAATACTTGGTTGCATTCATTCTTCCTTTGAAAGTGAGCTGCCTTCAGTAGAGCTTCGAAGAATGCGGACTTTTCTTCCCGTATCTTGAGATGAAGCGACTTAGTTAAGTTACGTGCCTTGCAAGACGCTAAAGCTCCTCGTCGTCCTCAAAACCGCCAAGCATGGGCTTTAGCCAATATTGCTACATCGAATGACAGAGAAATTTCCTTGTCAACAACTTGATGAGCATTAGCCTCCTTATAGAAATTTAAATAGCTGTTGAAGATTTGTTAAGATGAGGTGTCATTCGGATGCTTCAACAATGCAGATTGCGCATTCAACATTATTTACTTGTGGAGACGGGAGAATAGGCATGACAACTAATAATGGTTTTCCCAAGATTTATGAGACATATCTTCATTTGGCGGAACTCCTGCATCGTCTGTTACATACATGTGCGTAATTTCATTTATCTTGTCTTTATTTTATGATTATTGTTGTGAGCCCCCTCCCTATATAAGGAGGTGGTATTGGTGTATTATGCATCTTTTATGTTATTAGGGTTTGGGTTCTCCTCTTGGAGAAAGGCTTCTTGGAGGAACCAACCTCCAGAAGAAGGGCACGAGTATACCTCGTATCTTTGTTTCGATTAATACCTGTGTTCTCTCTTGTGGTAACATTGGTCCGACACTGCCGATCCGGCCTGCATATGCCGCCGGGTTCCGTCCACGCTTTCGCTCCCTGCGTCGACATCAACAGTCGATTACGCCGCCAACCGCGCCTTGCCTCTTCCGTCGTCCCCCGCCAGCAGCGCCTAGCAGTTTCCGCCGACCACTGCTGTGCCCTAGCAACTTCTGTTGTCCGCCGCAGCCGTCGCAACCACAATCTCGACCGCGTCTCCCCTTCCGTCGACAGCAGCGCCCCGATCTGGCCTTCCTTAGTCGGCCCCGACTGCTCCAGGCTAGACCCGTATGCCCCCTTGCCAGCTACGCCGGCTCCTGGCCATTTCCGCTTCTGTCTAGCAGTCCGCTCCTCTGTCTGCCGCTGTCCGCTCCCTTCTCCGTAGCGCCGATCAATTCTTATGCCAAAGAGTCGGATGGAATTCCGCGTGGAAGCCATCGAACACACCCTTATCAGCATCACCTCGCGTCTCGACGCCCATGCCGAGCAGTTTACATCGCTGATGACCATGTTTCACAACCTGCAACTCGGCCAGAACTTCGGGCCTACTACTGCTTTCGCCGCGGGATCCCCCGGTACAGTGGCCCCCGCTAATTCCGCCTTGGCGGGATTATCTCCACAGCTCACACGTCTCGACATCCCCACATTTCAACGGGACTGACTCACTTGGGTGGATTGCCCGCGCCGAACAGTTTTTGATATTCACTAAACTCCTCCGACGCAGCAGGTATCCACAACAATCGTCGGCATGGAAGGGTCCGCCCTCCATTAGGTCTGCTAGCTCCGCCTATCCTCCCCGGGCCTCACCTGGACGGCTCTCGCGGAGACCCTCATTCAGCGGTACGATCACCGCTACTCCGGCTCCATGATCGAGCGCCTTTGCGGAGTCCGCCAAACCGGCTCCATTGACTCGTACGTTGATATGTTTATTGAGCTGGTCACCCATGTCCTAGGACTTCCCCCCGATCATTACTTGACATACTACATGCATGACTTGCAACCCCATATCCGAGCCCGCCTCCGTACCCTTCAGCCAGTCACTGTTAACCAAGCCATGGACCTCTCCCTACTGGTGGAGGCCGAATTCCTCGCGCTGTCCGAGGACCTTCCTTCCTCACTGCCTCCCTCCAAACCTCCCTACCAGCCATACTTCCCTTTCCCGATGAAACAACCGCCACTGCCACCTCCTCTACCTCGTCCACCCATTTTGGGCCCACGCAACAACCGTCCTGTCCCCACTAACCGCCCATCCACCCAAGAGTACCATGATTTACGGAGCAAGGACCTGTGTTTTCGTTGCAGGCAACCCTACTCGCCTACTCATGATTGTCCTTTGAAGGAGCTCCGGTGTCTCATCGGGGAGGACGTGCACGAGCTCACCGCTGCTGACTTGGACGCGCTGACGATCATTGATGTACTTCCGGACGGCGCTCTGGGCACCTCTACGTTTGCCTCCCGCGAGCATATCACTACTAGTTGGAGGACGACGCTCCGGCCTTGAGGGTAAGGTCGTTTTTCTGGAGGGGTGTATTGTTACACACGTGCGTGTAATTTCATTTATCTTGTCTTTATTTTATGATTATTGTTCTGAGCCCACCTCCTTATATAAGGAGGTGGTATGAGAGTATTATGCATCTTTTATGTTGTTAGGGTTTGAGTTCTCCTCTTGGAGAAAGGCTTTTTGGAGGAACAGCCTCCAGAAGAATGGCCCGAGTATATCTCGTGATTGCATCCTTATTTCGATTAATACAAGTGTTCCCTCTTGCGGTAACATCGTCACAACTCTTACAAAATTTGAAGTTGAGGGAACTTCATTGGAGCCACACCTTTAGGGTGTTGGAATTTGATTTTTCCGTTGAAGATGCTAACAAGATTTTATTTGCCACCACCACACATCTGCAATAGAACGCTCATAAACTGCAAGAGGTGGCCAATAATCAAAATAGAATTTAATTATTTCGTAGAGGTCTCTCCTGTATCCTTGAAGATGAGAATATCGCCCCCTCTATGCACATAGATGAATTAAAAGCTTGGTTATAGATGCTAAGATCAAGAAAATTCTGATTCGTCCTTCAAATTTACAATTATTTATACATATAACAACTTGGAGGCTTCATGAATCGTACATGCATTGATGAACATTTAATGTGATGGACTATTGTTTCTTGGCGTATCCGTGTTGCAGTTGTTGCTTACTCCCTCGTGTTGATTTTAATTAGCGAGACAGTGTTTCTAAAATAGCTTGATTTATGTTTTGCTTATTTTGCCTTGACGATCTTTGTTGACTCATCATGAATGATGTTCAACAATATGTTGCTTCCTCATTTGTTGATGTGACTTCAATGTTGACATGTCTGAGTTGGGCCATTTATGGGTTTATAGAGATGGGAAATAGTAGAAATTTTTCCTTTTTGCTATTTGAAATTTATTAATATTAGCATTGCAGCCCTCTTTGGTTAAGTGGTTTTAGAATGAAGGCTTTGATTATCATAAAAATGAATTTTGTAGTGAGAAAGTATTTCATGACATTAGTTATTCTGATGACTTTTCTCCTGCTGATATTTGCCACTTCCACTTCAGCTTATTAGTTAGTATGTTGGCTTGTTTTCCTGCTGATATGTACCACCTTGTTTTTTAACATTGCTCTCTCATTTTTGATGTGATATTGCAGGAATTTGGTCATCATGTCAGATTGGCAACTCATGCTAACTTCCGAAATTTTGTACGGTCAGCTGGTGTTGACTTTTATCCTCTGGGAGGTGATCCTCGGATCATGGCTGGATGTAAGTTGCAGTAGCATGAAATCTAATGAGTTTAAACTAACAAAAGTGTTTCAATTTATCAAACCTCTGCTTGTGATATTTGAATAATTAATTTCATATTCATCAATGATCTCATCCATGGTAAAACTTTGTTTTCTTCTTTCCCTCCACCCTATTTGGAGATTCTTCAAGGTTTCAGGTGTTGATAAAGTCCTAAAAAAATTCAAGGACAAATTACACACATATTTTTTTCATGTATAAAGGCGCATTGTATTAGATCACGTTCTAAAAATTTTCAATGAAGTCTTGAAATTTAAAAGACGCTTTACTTTGGTCCTTGGTTAAAAAAAAGATTAATAGAGAATAATTGTAGCAAATGTCGTGATCTTGTCTAATTTTCTTGTTTAAAAAGTCGTGTAATCTTCTTTTGTCTTCTAGCCCATGTTTACAATTTGAAATAGCACTTAAGGCCATGATGAAAAAACTAAGAATAAGCTGGCAAAGGAGAGGGCCTCCAAGATGAAACCTTCCTAAGAGAAGCCCATTATAGGTAAAGTGCTTGCAGACTAAAGTTGACAACTGAAGGTGTTAATAAGGATAAAGATCAGATGTATATTTTATACTATGATTCTTAAAAAAGTTCTTGATTGAATATTACTTGAAAACTGTTAATTATCCAATGCTTTTTTGCTCAAATCCCAACATTTCCTGAAGATTATGACGCAAAAGGATTTTGGAATGGGCAAGATTTGTGATTTTTAATCTGTGTAATTTTTTGGGGCTTCTTTTTTTGTGAATTTTGATATAGAGAGGAAGCTGGCAGGAGAGAATGTAGCAATGAGGAGAGGGAAAAAGTTCCATCTTAGTAAGCATGCACACCAAAAGTTCGCGTAGGAGAGTGGTGGTCATATGAATTACTTTGGGATAGATGTTCTCATTGGTTTTCATGCTTGTCGTAGTCATATCAGAGTGATAGGGCTGTGGGATACTCAAATTTGTTTTTAGGTAAAATTTGACACCAGAGAATATCAAGGGACTGAATATTTTTTGCTTGCTTAAATAAAATATAATCTAGGGCCTCCTATTTATAGGTTATAAAAGCCAATTTAAATCTAAAATAAGTTGAATAATAATTTAAATTTAGTTGTGCCTAAATAGGAGTGTTAATTTCCAATCTTAATAAATAAATAAATAAATAATTTTTTTTACATGATTGTGTCACCGTACAAAATTTCAACAAATTTATATGTAAAGATTTAGATTGGTTATTTAATTCTATAAAATTTTATGTATTCTTATGAGACGATCATCTTATCCTAGGATTGATCCTTTGACCCGCCTGTTGTTAAGGTGATTTTCCTTTAATTGTGAGCGTCTTTTTGATGTAGACAGATGCTCATGGCGTCAGAATTTACTTTATGCATTTTATTTTATTTATGCCAGACATTTTTTCTATTTCACGCAATTGTTTCAAGTATTTCTTTCTGTATTTTTTATTGATAGAGAAGTTGTAGTTTTGTATTCCCTATGGTGCGATTGTGAGAATTTGAAATATAATAAATATTATTCTAGAGAATATAACTTATTACATGGAAGCTCCCTTTTTTATATAGAGTAGTGTTAAAAATTTGATATAACGGAAGACAGGAAACCAGGCGCAGGAATACTCAACCAATCCGAGCTCAAATAAACCAGATGCAAAACAGAAGAACAAAAATCTTGTACTATAATAATCTTTACAATGCGAGACATACATGACGAGACATGATTCGCCGATGTATACAACGGAAGCAGAAACAATACAAGTCAAAAACTCAAACCGCGCCGAATCAAAGAGTAGCCGCTCGAACTACTGCTGCACTACGAAGTCCACTGAGACCGGCAGGTCGCCAAACCGCACACCACGCCGCGCGGACTACCCGTTATTCCAATGCAAGCTCTACTCGCCGATCAACAAGCCGCCTAACCGTGAGGTCGCCTAGCCGTCTAACCGCGCGATCTGCTGCTGCCGAACTGAACAGGCCGCCAAAAGCGAACAACTTATTGAACCAGGAAACTAGTTGCCAAAGAGAAGACCGCCTGGTCGCTCCTCGCGACCTGCTGCTTACCGCCTGTTGCTAACCGCAGAGTCCACACTGTCCCTGACCAAAATCAGAACCAAGTCCTGGCTTTCCAGCGCTACCCACACAACCTACACAGCACAAACCGGTCAACCTTCAAACCACGCAGATATAATATCCAGTCCGCAACAACTTTCCGCGAGTTCACTTACTGTTCATTTGTCCTTATCATTGATGTGACATGAAGTCTTATTTATAGGCACGATGAGGAGTGTGGTAACCGCCCTAACCGATAGGATAACCGCCCTAGCCGATAGGATAACCGCCCTAGCCGATAGGATAACCACCCCATCTCCCTGACGAGCACCAAGTGTATCCGCAAGCCGCGGATGCACAGCCAGTCCGTCGCGACCTGTGCAAGATAGCCAGACCGCCAATAACATCACCAAGGCCGAATAGCAACCCTATCCGCCTTGTCGCCAAAAGGCCAAACCAGGACCAAGCCACCCGCAGAACTCTGCAACAACACCACCTGTCCGCATATCAGCGGACACAGCTCCAGCACGCACGCCTTGCGGACACAACTCCAGTCCGCGTACCCCGAGCCCGCAGTCAAGACACCAAGCTGACAATTGCCGGACTCGACGGACAAGGAGTACAGTCCGCATGCCCAGGCGGACACTGCTCCAGTCCGCACGCCTTGCGGACACTGCTCCAGTCCGCATGCCTTGCGGACACAGCTCCAGTCCGCATTCACCAAGCTCGCAACCACAACCTCAAGGCAACTGCTTCAGAACTTGGCGGACTGAGAAGCAGTCCGCGCTTGACCGCATAATCCCCCGGACTGAGCAAACCTGGACTTGGTTCAGAACCAACCAATCGCCAAAAGGCCAAACCAGGACCAAGCCACCCGCAGAACTCTGCAACAACACCACCTGTCCGCATATCAGCGGACACAGCTCCAACACGCACGCCTTGCGGACACAACTCCAGTCCGCGTACCCCGAGCCCGCAGTCAAGACACCAAGCTGACAATTGCCGGACTCGACGGACAAGGAGTACAGTTCGCATGCCCAGGCGGACACTGCTCCAGTCCGCACGCCTTGCGGACACTGCTCCAGTCCGCATGCCTTGCGGACACAGCTCCAGTCCGCATTCACCAAGCTCGCAACCACAACCTCAAGGCAACTGCTTCAGAACTTGGCGGACTGAGAAGCAGTCCGCGCTTGACCGCATAATCCCCCCGGACTGAGCAAACCTGGACTTGGTTCAGAACCAACCAAGTCCACACCACCGGCCACCAGGGCTAGTCTGCGCTTACTTGCGGACACTGGCATCAGTCCGCCAATACCGACGAACTTCAGCATCTGTCCGCTCTAACCGGCGAACCCTGCGGCTTCCACCAGCCACACCACCAGAGCTAGACCAAGGCATCTGCCATGCCGATCTGCCGAGCACTAGTCCAGTCCGCACCTTGCCGGACTCCGCGGATAGAGAAGCTATCCGCCCGGTTACCTTATGAGAACAAACTGCCTGCTGAGGATAAGCCGGCCTGGCTGGCCGCTACCTCTGTTCGCGCAGACCGCGCAAACAGACCGCCCAGGCCGCTAAGGAACAAGTCGACTGCAACAACTCTGCCGACCTGGCTAACCGCCAGTCCTGTTTGCATAGACCGCGCGGACAGGTCGTCCAGGTCGCCCAATCACCCACTTTTACTTCACCATTTTCAACACCCCCCTTGAAGTGAGAAGTTGTGAACAACCCCAGCAGTTCACGTAACCTCGCACATGGTCCCTCCAATAGCGCCATCGAGAAGGTGTCCGAGACATAGTTCTCGCCCCGCATATCCTGGACCATAAGGGATCCCTCCAGCATCTCCCAAAAGGAGTCATGCTTCCCTCTGCCTTCTTCTTCAGCTTCGACCTCCACTTGCATGCCACAGGAGTAACATCAATGACCTTGACTCAATATCCCAAGTCCCGTCTCCTCTGAGGGTAGTCACCTCCTAAACCTTGGCGTCATGCACCTCCTTGACTCCAGTGGTGTCATCACAGCTAGAAAACACTCGCTCGATCTGAGGACCTGCAAGGTAACATGAGACCGAGCTCACTGTGTTTCCTTCGCAAAATCGAGCTGGTGGGTTGATGATCCTCTTCGACCTCCGAAGAACCTGATCACGGCTAACCACCTCCGCTGCTCCTTCTGAACCAGCTCTGTTCCCGGGCAAACCCGGAACAATGCTCCCCTTGCTTCCTGAACAAGAAGCCACCACACTGGAACCAGAAGCACCGGGAACATCGCTCCCCCTGCTCCCTAAACCATACGCACCTGGAACATCGCTCCCCTGCTTCCTGAACCAGAAGCCACTGTCTTCGATCCAGAAGCACCTGGAGCATCGCTCCCCCTGCTTCCGGAATCAGACGTCTTTGCCCCGGAGCTAAAAACACCTGGAGCTCCTGGTGACACAGACAACTCCACCTGAACCTTTGCAGCAGCCTCCTTCTGCCCATCATCTGACCTGCTCACTTCTAGCTCCACAGATGAGCTACCCGAATACGACGTCATCTCATCGAAGACAACGTCTCTCGACACGATGAATCTCTTCGTCGTAGGATTCATACACCTCCATCTCCTTTTCTGCTCATCATACCCAACGAAGACTAGCTTTGTCTTGATAGCCCCCGGAGAGTGTACATAGCAGGTAGAACCAAACACCCGAAGGTGCTTCACGCTGGGCTTGACCCTGAACATCAGCTCATACAAAGTCTTTATGTTGATCGGACTCAGAGACATCCGATTGATGACATGTGCCGCGCAGACCATCCCTTCCGCCCCAAAAGCCTTAGGAATGCCTTTGCACTAAAGCCAACACTTGCAAGTCTCCGTCAAAAGACGGATCATCCGATCTGCAACACCACTCTGTTGTGGAGAATGTTCACGAGAGAGCTCCCTTCGGATCTCATGCTTCCTGCAAAAGTTTGAGAACACGGTTGAGCCGAACTCACCTCCGTTGCCCGTTCTCAACTTCTTGATCCGCAGGCCAAGCTGGCCCTCCACAAGCTTCTTGAACTCCACAAATAAGCAGAACATGTTTGACTTCTCCTTCATGAAGTATACCCAAGTATACCTCGTATAGTCATCAACCAATATCAGCATGTACCTGCTGCCTCCAAGACTGACGGTGACAGTCGGCCCCACCAGTTCACCATGGATAACCTCCAAAGGTGCCTTTCACCTGGACTGCGCCTTATCAAACGTAAAGCGATAAACTTCATCGTGTTGACATCCCGCGAAAGTTTGACCGTCGCCAAAGGATGACAACCTAGGCAAGCCTCTCACAAGGCTCCTTACAGCATTGTTTTCAGCTTGTCCATCCCCACATGCCTCAGCCTTTCATGCCAGACAGCTGCACTATCATTAGTCTACATCCGATCAGCATCAGAACTTGTTGTCAACCCAACCAAGTTATTCTCCTTACTCCCAACATAAGCAACGTTCACCGAGTGCAGGACAATCTTACACTCCTTCTTGAAGTGACCGAGCTGCTTGCATCTATAAATCCTTGGTCCTTCCTTTCTCTTCCCGTCACGCTTAGGAGAAACACTCCTCTCTTGCTGATCAGAAGTAGAGGGACCAACCTCAGCAGCCAACTTAACCTCCTTGTTGAACAACCCATCAAGGGAAGTACACATCTCCGCAGCTGACTGACATCCGCCAATGTGGTCCAAGAGCTCCGATGAGATCACCTGCTTGAGAACAACCTCTGCTTTCGCGTTTGTCTTCTTCCAAGCTCTCACCGCTTCAGCATTGCCAGTGACAGCAGTAACCTCTTGCCTTTTTGCTCCGCAAACCACCTCCCAGAGGTCCTCGCAAAGAAGATATCTTTCCATACATGACTTCCACTTACCAAAGTTAGTCCATGTAAGAAGCTTCATTCCAAGATCTCTTGCCAAATCACCTTCCAGTGCACTTAACCCTGGTTCACTTAGACTCACAGAAGCATTGAAGCAAGCTGTCGGTTGATCCACTGCTGAAGCCTCTAACCTTCTCTCTGATACTATGTTAAAAATTTGATATAGCGGAAGACGGGAAACCAAACGCAGGAACACTCAACCAATCCGAGCTCAAATAAACCAAATGCAAAACATAAGACCAAGAATCTTGTACTATAATAATCTTTACAATGCGAGACATACATGACGAGACATGATTCGCCGATGTATACAACGAAAACAGAAACAATACAAGGCAAAAACTCAAACCGCGCGGACTCAAAGATTAGCCGCTCGAACTACTGCTGCACTTCGGAGTCCGCTGAGACCGGCAGATCGCCAAACCGCACACCACGCCGCACAGACTACCTGTTAATCCAATGCAAGCTCTACTCGCCGATCAGCAAACCGCCTAACCGTGAGGTCGCCTAGCCTCCTGACCGCACGATCTGCTGCTGCCGAACTGAACAGGCCGCCAAAAGCGGACAACTTATTGAACCGGAAAACTAGTTGCCAAAGAGAAGATCGCCTGGTCACTACCCGCGACCTGCTGCTTACTGCCTGTTGCTAACCGCAGAGTCCACACTGTCCCTGACCAAAATCAGAACCAAGTCCTGGCTTTCCAACGCTATCCGCACAACCTGCACAACACAAACCTGTCAACCTTCAAACCGTGCAGATACAATATCCTGTCCGCAACAACTATCCGCGAGTTCACTTACTGTTCATTCATCATTATCATTGATGTGACATGGGGTCCTATTTATAGGCACGATGAGGAGTGTGGTCACCGCTCTAGCCGATAGGATAACCGCCCCATCTCCTCGACAAGCACCAAGTGTATCCGCAAGCCGCGGATACACAGCTAGTCCGCCGCGACCTGTGCAAGATAGCCAGACCGCCAATAACATCACCAATGCCGGATAACAACCATATCCGCCTTGTGGCAAAAAGGCCAAGCCAGGACCAAGCCACCCGCAGAATTCTGCAGCAATACCACCTGTCCGCATATCAGCGGACACAGCTCCAGTCCGCACGCCTTGCGGACACAACTCCAGTCCGCATACCCCGAGCCCGCAGTCAAGGCACCAACCTGACAATTGCCGGACTCGACGGACAAGGAGTACAGTCCGCATGCCCAGGCGGACACTGCTCCAGTCCGCACGCCTTGCAGACACAACTCCAGTCCGCATTCACCAAGCTCGCAACCACAACCTCAAGGCAACTGCTGTCCCAGGGCCAGTCCGCGTTTACTGGCGGACACTGGCACCAGTCCGCCAATCCCGACGAACTCCAGCATCTGTCCGCTCTAACCGGCGAACCAGAGCTAGACCAAGGCATCTGCCATGCCGATCTGCCGAGCTCTAGTCCAGTCCGCACCTTGCCGGACTCCGCGGATAGAGAAGCTATCCGCCCGGTTACCTTATGGGAACAAATTGTCTGCTGAGCATAAGCCGGCCTGGCTGGCCACCGTCTCTGTTCGCGCAGACCGCGCGAACAGACCGCCCAGGCCGCCAAGGAACAAGCCGACTGCAACAACTCTGCCGACCTGGCTAACCGCCAGTCCTGTCCGCATAGACCGCGCAGACAGGTCACCAAGGTCGCCCAATCACCCACTTTCACTTCACCATTTTCAACAAGTAGAAGAGAAGGATGAATTTTGCACTTGGAGATGTGAAATTAACTACAAGAAAGAAAATTTATAATGGATCCTTTTTTGGCTTTTAATTTTGGGCTTTAACACTCCTCAAGCTGGAGCATATTTATCGATCATTCTCAGCTTGACATAAATATCTAAAAAAAATGAATTTTGTTTGGTGAAGATGTTAGCCAACTTTTTATCTGAAGAGACAAACATAGCACATATTTATTTATGATAATTTTTTCTCTTCTGAACTGACCGTCAATATGTTTTGTTCTTTCATGAAACACTAGATTTGTAGATATGCACACGATATTTTCACAAAATATTGGTAGAGAATAATCGTACATTTCTCCAAAGTCTTGTAGAAGTGTTCTCAACTACTTCAACTCACAAACAATATGATCCTTACTTTTGTATTCGGCTTCTACACTTGACCTAGATACCACTGCTTATTTCTTATTTTCAAATGACCAGTTTTCCTCCGACGTACATGTAGAATTCAGAAGTGAATTTTTGATCTCTTTTATCATCTGCATAGCTTGCATCAGAATATGCTTTAATGCATAAATGATTATTTCTTTTAAACAATAATCCTTTTACCGGAGACCCTTTGATATATTCTAATATTTTTAAGTCAGTTTACAGATGACACTCTCTTGGGTCTGCATGAATTAACTGACCCTTCCAATAGCATATGAGATGTCAGATCTGGTCATAGTAAGACATGTGAGTTTACCGACCAGATTCCTGTATCGAGTAATATTTTGTAGAAGAGGAGATGTCTCATTCCCAAGTTTGTCAGCATGGAGTGATGTTATGGGTCTCTTATTCAGGCAGGTCTTGAACCCTTCACCTCGGCCGAGTCACACAACAGGGCCGCGATCCATACACCTCAACTAGCTCTCCGCACCGAATACAATCAATGCAGTAGATTGTTGAGGCTGAGGCTTGATCCCCAGACCTCCTTGAAGAGAGTCCTCATCTTGACTCTCTTTGCCAACTGAGCCCTCCTCCGACAACCTTTGAGAAAGCCCTTCATAACTTGGTATCAGTGGCAGTCATTTAACGTTGCATGCCCACTTTCTTCTTCACGCAAGCCGATGTCCTTGGCGATCCACAACCCCTATCGGAGAAGACTCGACACCTCAGCAACCACGCTCGACAACTTCGAGCCTCATCTTCTGTCCAACACACGTTCCATTTTGAATCTAGCCATCGAGTCCTTCGACAGAGACGACAACTGTCGTCGAGCCCCGCGACATCAACGTCAAGTCCGGCAGCCGACTTGGACGAACCTGACGAGTTCTTCGTCGCTTGCCTCCCTCATTCCAACGGCGACCCCGACGCAAGCTTCCACTGAGCCCGGGTTCATTTTCCGCTTCCGGTGCCTGCGACATCCCAGAACGGCGACGTCCCTGTCATGAAGTGCATCGTCCGCCAACAACCCTTCCTCGAGCCATCTGCAGACGACACTCCGTACGATGCCGTAGTTTCCATCTCTCCAGCCCTGCGACTGTCGAAGCCCTCCATTTCCATCGTCCCAACACTCACAGGCAGACAACGCCGCTCCAACATTCACACGCCATCCATTCCCGATTTACCACTCCCATATCGTTTCGTAGATTGTCAGAAGGTTATTTAATTCCACACTGCGACGTAATTTCAACATGCGTCAATCTGCTACCAAATTTAGTCGCAAAAGATTTAATTAAATCTGCTGTCTCGCCTGTCGTGAAATTAAACATCCAACCATTTCAAGGCAAGTAAGATCTCCCCTTTTCAAGCTCAGTGAAGTATTGGAATAACTTTTATTTCCACCATTCAGATTTGGGAAGCGTGGCAGATCTCGAGACAACTCCCAAACAGCCTCCTCCGAGCAATCTAGCTATCCCGTCACCCGCTCCTTATTCCGTGCTCTCCATCAACAATATGGGAGACTCGCCCGATTTCTTGGACGCTATGAACCGACTACATGCAATTATATCCGCCATGGATACACGCCTTCAGGAAGTTAAAGCACGCTTTTGGGACGCCAACGCACGTCATCAGGATGCCATGTCAACCCTGACCAATAAGCTTAATGGACTAACAACAACATCCCCCCATTGTTACCACCCCACCCACTGAACACGCCCGTTGTAGTCGAGTTCCACTACCGTCGCTCATCCGACTTGAGCCGCCACCACAGACCCTCTTGTGCCCTAAAGCTGCTATTTTGCCGCGCTATATCGAGTTGAAATTCCCCACCTATGATGGGAAAACTGATCCCTTGAGCTAGCTCATCAGGTGCGAGCAATTCTTTGATCATCAACAAACTCCGGCAGCTGAACGACTTCCTCTAGCCTCCTTCCACCTTCTTGACTCAGTCTTGCTTTGGGCCACTCGTGGTGTAGTGTAGACTACTTGGGTGCACGATTAACATGCAGTCCTTGGTGAAATGTCAGGGAAACAACTCGACAACCCTAAACTACTATATGAAGATGCAAGATCTGATGTCAAAATCAAATTAAGCAATAAATAATTAAATCGCACTTTGATAATTGAAGCAATGAAAAATTATTTCATTAAACGAACAAACTTTGATTTTCCTCCATGTGGAGGGCTAAGGCGAGAGTGCGGCGAATAGATTTGCAAGACTTATATTTCAACTGTGACGAGCAGCACACTCACGACCACAAGCGCAAACGACTTTTCTATCTGCATGTCGAGGATTCTGATGATGATAATGTCAGATAACGCAGACACCATTGATCTCCCTCGAGCTTGAGGACAAGTTCTTTTTGCAAAGTTGGATAGATGTTATGAGTCTTATTATGACATTATTTATTTCTGAATATGCATTTATTATGTCATAAGAGTCACGTTCTTATATGACATCGTTATTTATATCGCGTCTTTATGTGGTTTTCTTTTGAGTCGCATGTCCAAGTTTGTCATTTATTTCCATTAAAAGTCTGTTGTAAGTCCTATTTAAAGGACACTAGGGGTCTTGTATGAGGAGGCAATAAAATAGTCTATTTTTTCAAACCCTAAAAGAGATCTTGGAAGCTCTCTCTCTCTCTCTCTAGCATGCCTCACTTAGGCAGCAGCGGTCAAAACTCTGTAGTATCTCCGTCACTGTCTCTCCACCTTCTGCCATTCATCCGGCAACCTCCGAGTAGGCTTTTAACATAAGAGAACTATGAAGGGAGAGAACTATGAAGTTATTGCGTCGTGTAATTTCAATTCTCAAGAAGTATCTAGGAGGACTCATATCTTTTGTAACAAATATTCTTGAAAATGTTCCTTTGTTTTCTCTATTCCAGAGGAGTCATTTCTAGTAAGAAGAATGTTGTGTGCGTAGATAACACAAATAACTAGTCCATGTTTTGTATTTCGTATAAAGAGAGATCCAAAACAATGACATGGATGACCTCACTGAATTTGTCAAACAATACTCGTGGGATTTATTTAAGACCATAAATGACCTTTTGAAGTTTACACACCTAAGACTCTTCCTAAGCAACATAACCAAGAAGTTGCTCCATAAAGACTTCTTCGTGCAAGTCATAATAAATGAGGGATTTTTTGACATCTAGCTTACACATTTGCCAATTCCTGTTGATAACGACGGAGAAGAGTACCCAGATAGTACTGATATAAGAAACTAGAGAGAACACGTCAAAGAAATCAACACCATATATTCGTGTGAGCCTCTTGTGAACCGAGCCTTCTACCTCTATCAATGTTTTAAATGGCATCCGACATGTCATTTTTGTGTGCAAAACAATATGTTTTTCTAAAAAAATAGAAGCACGATGAGAACATCCAAGTCCGAGTCTGCTGCGGTGATGGAACCTTCCGAAGAGAAGAGAGTTGGCCTGAGAGCTGACGTCGGAGACACTGGACTGATAGGTGGGGAAGAAGGGCAACAATGATAATGATAAAGAAAAGGGTGGAAAAAGTGGTACGAGTTCAGGAGTTTGTGTTAGTTGTGGGATATCTGATGAAAGTGCTTGAATGATAGAGAATGATGAAATAGAAGTAGGAGGAAGAGAGGTGGTAGAGATAGGAGGACGAAACTTGAGAGTAAGAATCCCTCAATTTTTGGAGAAATGAGGGATGTACTAAAAAAGTGACATTTGTAGAGACATATTAGCGTTTGGAGATAGGACCGAATAAACGACACCTTTCTAAGTTGGAGAGTACACCACAAAGGTATATTTGATGACACTAACAGATAATTTGTCGCGGCCAGATGCACGAGTATGGATGAAAACAACACAACCAAGCACACGCGGGGTGAATGAAAAAGGTGTATCAACCGAATAGAAGTTACAAAAGTGCCTTACCCTGAAAATTAGAAGGTAGACAGTTAATTAAAAAACAAGTAATGAGAATCGCATGATCCCAATAGGAGTGCGAAAAATTCATTTGACACACGAGTGTCCGAACAACATCGAGGAGATGGTGATTTTTTCTTTTCGCCACTCCATTTTATTGGAACGTATACACACAACTGGTTTGATGAATAATACGTTGAAGGTGCAAAAGACTGTCGGCTCATTTATTCCTTCACATTATTAGTCTGAATATTTTTTAGTGGTGAACCAATATGTGCGAATTTCATTATAAAATGTAGAGAAGACAAAAAAAGTTCAGGGTGTTCTTTTAAAAGATATGTTGAAGTATATTGAGAGAAATCATCAATAAGAGTTACAAAGTACATACTTCCTCTGCCAATAGATATTGTGGGACTAGGACCCTAGATGACCGAATGAACAAGGTCAAAAGAATGAACAAAACTCTTACAAAGTTTAGCAGGGAAAGTAGTATGATGATGTTTTCCATATTGACAAACCTCACATTCTAAAGTAGAGTATGGATTTAAAGATGACGAGATCCGGTGGAGGAGTCGCTGCGGAGGATGAAAAAGACGATCATACTGGAGCAAAGAAGTAGAAACGATGGATGCAGGGAAAGTGGGAAGATCATCGAAGTAGTAGAGTCTGCGACGTTCAGTCACAGTAACAATTGTCCTCTTCGATTGAAGGTCCTAAAATAACATGTAGTAGAAGAAAATGAGATAGAGATTTGTAATTTTTGCGAAAGTGCACTGACAAATAACAAATTGTAAGGAAAATTTGAGATGAATAGAGTGTTGTCTAACTGAAAAAGAGTGGCGGTAATCACAACTCTAGTTCCACAAACTAAAACATGTGATCCATCAGCCACAAAGACCTGTGGTAACTGGTTATGTTTCTCGAAGTGAGAAAAGGCAAGACAGTTCCCAATCATATGATTGGTGGCACTGGGGACGATAAACCACTTACCCTGTATAGCAACAACACACTACCTGAAGAAGTTGCAATGAAGACAAATTGCTTGGAGGCACTAATGTGAGCGTCAATATCTGCCAAAAAGAACCATTGGTTGGACTCTAACGGCGGAGTGGACGGGGATGCAGACGGCTCAAACACAGTAGTATTGACATAAGCTTGAGGACAAAGATGAGGATGCTTCATAAAGCAGTTCTCAACAAAATGACTAAGTTGGCCGCATTGCGAGCAAAGAGGCAGAGGACCTCCGCGACCCCCAGTGCGCCCTCCTCAGCCACGACCCCCAGTGCGCCCTCCACGACCACGGTTAGATTCACGACCAGTTGCATACACAAAATTATTAGAGGGTGGAGGGGACAATCAAAGGTCACTGTAGAAGATTGGTAACAACAGAGATGTGAGCAGAAGTTGCATCCAAGGTGGGAGTATTAGGTTTTCTCAAGATCTGTTGGTGTATCATCTTGTAAGAATTTGGAAGACGAAGAGGATAATCGCCTACAAAGAGTTCTTGATTATGTTTCTACTGAGTGACACGGTCAGTAGGGAAGGAGCGTTGTTGAAAAAGTTTTGTGTTGAGAGATTGAACTTCCTGATATGCGATCTCGGGTGAGAGTGTTAGCCAATTGAAGAGATTACCAGAGAACCCTCGCCTATTTCTGCTCCACGACGCCTCCAACAACCTTCCCTGACAGTTTCAGTGGCTATTTCAGACACGTCCTCTGCCACGCTCCTCCTCCTTGACGGTTTCAGCACCTGCCCATGCTTCCGACCACGATCTGCCCTTTCTTCAGATCCGACAATTTTAGCATTTGTTCTGGAGTGATGCCCTATAAAAATGAATGTATCGGTTTATGTTTTTAGAGTGGAAAAAAATTGATGATTGCTTCGGTTGACAGTTGTTGAATGAATATTGCTTGTTGCTTGCTTCCTGTAAGAGTTGAAAGGAGATTTGGTTTTGTTTGCTGCTTCAATTAGGAGAAAACTAGTTTTCTCTTTGTGAGATTTCGTGGAACCACTTGTGTGTGAGTGAGCGACTTATTTCTGTGGTGCCCGTGTGCGATGGCGGCCGTCCACGGAGCGGGAGATCGAAGGTGACGAGAAATTCCTCGTGGAATCGCCGTCGACTTTGATTGCGGAAAGACGACTCTTTTCGTGGGTAATTTGCTTCTTCCCCCTTCTTTGCGTGTGTCTAAATTTTTTTAAAGATAATAAACTCATTGTTGGGCTTTCAATTGGATTTTGTCAGCGAACGCTGCGTCGAAACGCTAATCAAAAATGTAAATTTGAGTTCACGATTTTCGTTTGCTACGACAAGGGTAATGGAATGAAAGTTACAGAACTTCATTTCCAGATTTTTAAACTGAACTATTTCTTCAAGTGATTCATATTTTTGAAACAAACTAGTAAATTTTATGATTAATTTTTTTTAAAAGTTGTTTTTCTTTAGCAAAATTTATTCCAAACTCGCTCGAAATCTTTTTTGCAAAACTTCATTAATCATTGCATGCATTAGGGTTTCCTAGAGAAAAGCCGAAATGTGCGCAAACCCTACGCGCCGTCCTGCATCAACCCAACCTCCAGATACTTGACATGAGTTATCTCCTGATTATACCTTTCTTCTCGTTTAATGTTGTTAGAAAATTGTTTGAAAACGCTTATTTAGAGGCCCATTATAGGTCTTTTTACTTTCACATGTATGTCCCACATCTCGTATAAAGGATGATTCTCTCTCTCTTCTTCTTATATATTTGTACTCATACTTGTAATTTGAAATGCAAGAAGTATATACAAGGTTCACTCAATTCTTCTACATTGTATCAGAGGCACCGATCAACCTGGGCGAATAGTGTCTTTCCTAATCACATCTTGTTCTCCCTTGGCAGTTAGACTCTTCTAACCGCAGGTTTCCTGCCCGCATCTTGCGGCCTCTTTGCTGTGCGGATTCCGTTTTTCTATTCGTCGGTTTCTCCCTCCCGTGGTTCCACCCCTACTTCCCCCCTTCTTTCTGACTATATAGCTCCTTCTCTGGACAGTGGGGCATGCTTTTCCCTTGTCTGTTGCAGTCTGCTTTGTGGGGGCTTCTTGCTCGACTCAATCTGCTGCCGTCTCTTCTCGCCTTGCTGCCGAGGTTTGACTCTGTCCTCCGCGGTCTCTAGTCTGCCCGCCACGGTTTGCCTCAGCCCGCGCAGTTTGCCTTTCTTCTGTTCGCTAGTCGGGTGTTGCTACTTGCACATTGCTTCTCTCCGCTGTTCACCGCGGACTGCTCCTCTCTGATCGTTGCAGACTAGTTCTCTTTTCGATGTTCGCCGCGGACTGTCAGATTCTTTCCTACCCGCTGCGGCCTCTTTGGACTCGCGCGATCTTGTTCAGCCTTTCTATCAAGCGGACTGGTTTTTTTGGCTCCCTACCCGTTGTGCCTGTCCTCTGTCGTATGATGGCTTGCTGCTGTTCTACCCGCTGCGGGCTTGGCCCTGTTATATTTGCGGACTTGGCCTTGTTATATTTGCGGACTTGGCCGTGTTCTCTACCTGCTTCGGATTTAGTTTTCTACCCGCTGCAGGATTGACCCTGTTCTCTTCCACATATCACGTGCTCCTTTTTTTGATCGTGCAAACTGTTTGTCGCGCGGCCTAGTCCTTGCCTCTTCTACCCGCCTTGTCTCCTCAAGCCGCTGCTTCCCGCTGAAGACCGCTCTCTGCGGTTTGCTTTCTCTAACTACAGCGGTCTGCTTCTCTAACCGCCGCGGCTTGCTTCTCTAACCGCCGCGGCTTGCTTCTCTAACCGCCGCGGCTTGCTTCTCTAACCGCCGCGGCTTGCTTCTCTAACCGCCGCGGCCTGCTTCTCTAACCTCTGTGGTCTGCTTCTCTAACCGCCGCAGTCTGCTTCTCTAACCACCGCGGTCTTCTCTCTTTGTTCGCGCGGCCTAGTCGCCTTTGCCCGCTGTTCACCGGCCTCTGCTCCTTTAGCCAATCGCCTGCGACTTGTTGCTTTCTCCCTGTTGCTCCACCTGCAACTCTAGTTGTTGTGGCTTGCCCTTGCCGCCCTCCTCTTGTTGATATGGACTCCACGCCGACTTCCTCTCTTCCCGCTCGTGCCGTGACTCCCTCTCCTGAAGTCCGTGATGAGCTTCGAATCACCACCATCTCTCTCAGTGGGAAACACAACTTTGTGGAATGTGTGCATTCATTTGTCGTGTTCTACAAACTAAATGTCTTCTTCATCACCTTACCCGGGATGTTCCCATTGCTCATACTGACGAATGGTTGCGTGATGACGACCGGGTCCAATCTTGGATCCTCAATTCCATGGACACCGGCCCCTACCGCATGACCATGTATCATGAGACTGCCAAGGCAATGTGGGAGGAGCTTCACTCTCTATACTCCGGCAAAAACAGCTTGTTACATTTGTTCGATATCATCTCTGCGCTTCAAGCCTGGATCCTGAGACAACATGTGATTTGACCTCTTTCGTTGCCAAGGCCAAAACTTTGGTTGAGGCCTGGATACAAGATCAGCCTCCCTCCACGGAACTTGCTACACAACATGCGCAAAAGGAAGTTGTTGGGATTGCAATGATGATGGCCTGAGTTCCTCCTCACCTACACAGTGGCCGGACTCAGATTCTTTCCTCCACCACGCCCTCCTTGTCCGATGTTTGCTCTATGTTACTCAAAGTCACACTTCCTTCTGAGGCCCCTACAAATTTTTCACCGGCTCTCCTTCAGCACCCACTCTTACCCACTCCTGCTCCAGCTCGTGGCTCTTCAACTAGGGGAGGCCGCCACACGTCTCGGGGACGAGGACGTGCTGAGTGCTATTGTTTCAAATGTACTTACTGTGGTCGAGAGGGTCATCTTGAAGCTACATGCTACCGCACGCATGGTCTGCCTCCACACCTTGCTGCTTCTACTACAGATGCTCCTCCTCCCACAGGTGTTCCATGGGGTTCTGATTCTTCTACCAGACAAGATATCAATGCTCTCCGCGCCCAGCTTCAACAACTCCAAGGCGTCATCAGGCGCTCATTTGGCTCGATAACGTCTTTTTCTGAAGCTATATCTTGTCTCTCCCATAGCCCCCACTGGATCGTGGATTCGAGCACTACTCACCACATTACATCCCAGAGACCACCACAGTATATAAAATCTGCTTATCCCAAGTTCATCACTGTTGCTAACGGCGACACCACTCCGGTTGCTGACGCGGCTAATCTTCAGCTTACTACTACTCTCTCTTTTCTCAGTTCTCCATGTTCCGGGATCCTCCTTCAATTTGTTATCAGTTAGTCGTCTTACTCAGGAACTTGACTGTTGTATAACATTTTCTCCTTTCTTTTTTGTTGTGCAGGATCGCCACATGTGGAGTATCATTGGTAAAGGGCATTTGTCGAATGAGCTGTATCTTTTGGATGTTCCACCCACCATCCTCTCTGCTGTCACTCCTCTCCTGGGAAGATTTCAAGGTGAACTGCACCATCCGCTTCGGTCCACCCCTCCACAGCAATCCCTTGGGGGATCTCATTTCCATCCGGCAGACTGGTCCTATCGATGAATACCTCGAACAGTTTCAAGTCCACCTGGCCCGCACTACCTCCGTTCTTCCGACACAGCAGGTGTCCATCTTCAATACTTGATGTTATTATTCATCCACTTAGGGGAATTATACAGGAGTTACAACATGACACATAGCACCGATAGGCGGTGTGAGACTAAACCCAACTACTATTAAAGAGCGACATAATAATATAAGACTCATAAATCTCAACATTCCCCTCAAGTAGGGGGACCCTTTATCTTGGACACATCAAATAACGCTAATAGAGATAGGCGAAGCGGGACAAAACATCAGACAAGCCACCGGGGGAAATTCCACACCAATGAATCAAGTCGGGGACTTATCCACACACGACACAAACCCACACACGACGCAGGAGTCAGGACCCACACACGACGTGGACTCACTGGAATTAGGTCAGGCAACATCACCTACATACACAACATGCAAAAGAGAACGAAAGATGTGGAGCAAATCATCAACCAGGTAACCATGGATAATCCGTCGAGGATAATCCGCACAAAGGGCTGTCCCACGCGACACAGTCCCGCACAGCACGGTCCCACACAACACAACCCGCTGACATTAAAACAGCCAACATCAGTCGTGTCCCAACACAAGACTCAAAAGAAAACATGGGGAGACACATATGACAAGCCTGGAAGCCGTGTGGAACAAAGACAAAAAGTCGGTAAAGACCACCCGAGAGAGAGAGAGAGAGCGAGAGAGCGAGAGAGCGCGAGAGCGCGAGAGCGCGAGAGCGCGAGCGAGGGCGCGAGCGGGCGGGCGGGCGGGCGGGCGGGCGGGCGGGCGGGCGAGAGCGAGCAGACGGGCGAGCGAGCGGGCGGGCGAGCGCGGGCGGGCGAGCGCGGGCGGGCGAGCGCGAGGGCGAGCGAGCGCGAGGGCGAGCGAGCGCGAGGGCGAGCGAGCGCGAGGGCGAGCGAGCGCGAGGAGCGAGCGAGCGCGAGGGCGAGCGAGCGCGAGGGCGAGCGAGCGCGAGGGCGAGCGAGCGCGAGGGCGAGCGAGCGAGGGCGAGCGAGGGCGAGGGCGAGCGAGGGCGAGGGCGAGCGAGGGCGAGGGCGAGAGGGCGAGAGAGAGAGAGAGAGAGAGAGAGAGAGGAGGGAGGAGGGAGAGGAGGAGGGAGGGAGGGATCTTAGCCCCCATTTAGGATTTTTACCTTAATTGACTCATATCCTTAATTAACCTGCTTAATTTAGCACTAAGTTTGATTATATAAGCAGTAAGTACCAATAGATGAGTCTACAATTATAGTCACCAAATTAGGCAGGTCTAGTTCATATGAATAAATTTAAGGCCTCAGGAATCACTCGAATGAAATCATCAAATCAATGGTGACAAAGCTGAGGTAAGTGTAATCATGATATTGAGAAACAAAGGCAAGCTTTGCTATCAAATTTTGAATATTTACCAATAAAATTGAGGTCCAAAACCCATCAACATTGTAATTATGGGATACAAAACTCTTATTCCTTTGTGATGATATCAAATTTGTGTTAACAGATATGGCAAGAAGCAAGGGTTTTCTACTAGCCGGGCCTGCTGAGATATCCATACAAAGGAAGCAGTTAAAAGATATTATAAATTCTCTCCTTCCTGCATGTACAGAACCTGACTTAGAAACTGGAGCATCTTTCAGAGCTCAAGCACTTATTGCAAATCCTCCTGCTTACGGTGAGATTTATCTTGTTTATTTCCAAAATTAGATTGCCATATTTATTTTTTTCCTTGTCTATTCTATATGTTAGAAATCACGTGTGGGCCCCTCGTCGGGGACTCAGTCCAGATCATCGTGGCCGACTGCAGTCGAATGACTAATAATCATCCCCAACCAAATCTCCTGAGCGTGTGTGGGTCCCTTGTCGGGTACATGAACCCAGATCACGCGGAATAAATTCCCAGGTAGGTTGTTGAGGACCGGGATAGAACCCGGGACTTTTATCAAGCTCCTAAGCGGAGACTGCAGTTGGGTATCAAGTCTCCGCTTAGGAGCTTGATAAAGGAGGTCCCGGGTTCTATCCCGGGCCTCAACAACCTACCTGAGAATTTATTCCGCGTGATCTGGGTTCATGTACCCGACGAGGGTCCCACACGCGCCCAGGAGATTTGGTTGGGGATGATTCTTAGCCATTCGACTGCAGTCGGCCACGATGATCTGAATTTAGTCCCCGACGAGGGGCCCACACGTGGTTTCTAACACTATATTACACAAAAATTGCCTACGTTTTATTTAGATCACCCAGTTCCTGAGTACTGAATGCCATAGAAAGGGAAAAAGGAATAGTGCAGTACTGTTCATTTGCGTTTGAAGAAATATTCTTATGAATCCTCATAGACTCATAGTAGAATCTTGATAAAAATAATTTTGGTTTCAACTAATCGTGTTTTCATATGTAAAAAATTATCAACCTTTAGGTCAGACAACATGTGCCATCTCAAAGCCTCTGAAATCTGTAGCCAGTGATTAGTCATGTCTGACATTGTGTTGTATTCTTCAAGAATTACTACAAATGGATGAACCAATTGCAGCACTCTTGACCATGTCTGAAACTTGAAATAATACGTTGACATGTAGTTAAATAGTATTAAGACTAATAAGTGAGGAGGATCATGGCGCACCACCCATAATGATCTACATGCGCCGACCAAGGAATAGCTAGTGACGATCGCAGTCACTCATCTCGAGCGGATCATCAGTCATAGAATTTTAGTATTTTATTTTGTATTTTCTGAATTTTATTTAATATGTTTTTGGAAGTTATCATCATCGGAGAATCATGGCCGTTCATGACCCCTCCTAAGTCTATAAATAGAGGTAGAAGGCTCATTTGATGGACATTGACCTATATAAATAAAAATCCCTCTTTTGATCACTGATGTGAAAGCTGGAATCTGAGTGCGATGCTTGGAGTACCTCCTTCCCCACATCTCCCTTGGCCGGCCACCTCTCCTCTCCTTCTCCCAAATTTAGGCCACCACCCTACTTCCAAACCCATAGTCGACCACCATAGTTCCCACTCCACTCCGCTCCATCTTAGCCGGCCCTCCACAACCCCATTCCCTTTCATTTCAGTTTTCCGGCGACGACCACCACCACCAGCCACACTTGGCCGTCCACCCCTCCACAACCCCATTTCCATCCCCTTCAATTTTCTGGCAATCACCACCACCACCACCACCGGCCAGGCGGCCAACCTTGGCCGACCACCTCTCCTCACCCCATTATTCCATAAATCTCAAGCCACCTCCCTACTAACCCACCTCTCCACTCATAACCACCTAAAATCTATCACTCTTTTCTAAAATCACTCCCTTCCCCTTCCCCTCATCCCCACTATCCCATTGACTCCCTCACCTCCCCTCACGACAATCCCCAATTTCAGTTTAGCAGTCGGTCCAACTGGACTCAATTCCATCCGCTGGACTCACTTCCAGCACCTTCCCCTCCAGAATTCGTCCAAAGACCACCCACCATCACTTCTTCTCCTGTTCCACTTCTGGACAATCAAAGAACACTATTTCTGGGATCTGGAACTTCTTTCCAGCACCTAGGAACCCTTATTCTTGCATACCAACCCATACTCTGAGCCCCACCGACCTCTTAGGCCACCCCAAACACCTCCAACTCTCATCGAGCCCCTCGGCCCCTCCTACACTGGTTCTTCATTGACTGCCACCAAACCTTGCCGCTGGCCAACATAACCCTCCCAACCCATCTCCTGCAGCAGTTTTCCATCCCTCTAGGGTTGCTGCTTTTGGAAGTAACCCCCCAACACCACCAACAGAAATCCCCCATCACCTCCCACCTCCTTTTGCCACATCCCCTCGTCTGGACATGCCTCCCCGCCTAAGAATACTACTGTCCAGCAGTCCCAATCCGGATCATTGCTTCATTCCCGGCCACCGGTAACTCAACGGGCATTCACCAAGCCTTCTACCTTGTAAGCATTGTAGGTTTATTGATTGGTTGTATTTTCTTTATTGTCGAATCATGTGTTTATTCCTTGTTTTTAGTTCATTACTTTGTAATTGTGTTGAAGTCGGGAAAATCCCTACTACAAAATATTCAGATCAATGCAGTCTAAGGTTACTGATCCAACAGTCAGACTTGACGGCTTGACAGACTCAAACACAGAAACAGAGGAACAACTAAAAGGACCTCAGGTGCTGCGGCATGGAGGTCCCACCACGTACACGGATGCTTAGAAGAAGTTTCCCCTCCACAATCAAAGATGGCCGAGCAGGGTACAAGGTGGACACTAGCTGGAGACTATCACGACCAAAAGGATGATCACTGTCTCACGACTAAAAATCCATAAAAAGGTCCAGTCGAGATCTTTTGCATGTTTCTGAGGTCCATATCCTTGTACCATTGGGGTCCTATTTATAGGAAAACCAAAGGGTGGGGGGGGGGGGTCTTATTTATAGCCCAACCCTTACCTGGCGACTAGATGACTTATGGGGGAGCTCGCTTGGCTTGGGCGAGTATCTACCCGAGTCACCTACTTGGCGAGTATGCGAGGGGAGCTCGTCATACTCGCCCCGCGCCTGAATCTTCTCGCCCCCTTTTGGCGACTTCTCCCCCTGCCTCGAACCTTGTTGGGTCCCAGGCCCAGATGCAGTCAGAACTCGCTACTCGCTGCCTCACGAGATTAGCACCTCGCCTATTGTCTAGTTCTAGTTACCACCCTTTGATTGATTGTCGCCTTACTGATGGCTTTTTTGCTACTTGCAGTCCCACTGCCAACTACCGCAGCTTATAGCGAGCACCTGGATATACCCCCACTACAGTCAATTCCTCTGGTCGCGCTTGAGGCTTAACAGGAGTCGCGACCTAGCCACTTTATTCAGATCAGTGTTGGTTCGAATAAGAAGCGGCCGAAACCACAAGTTCCCGAGGCGAGGACCAAAGATATCCTCGCGAAGAAAACTTTGCGTTCCGGGACGAGCAAGGCCCCTCCTCCTGCGACGGGCTTGTCTCAGCTCTTGGAGAGCACTCCTCTGCCACCGTTGCCGCCTTTGCAGCCGACTACCTCTGTGCCTATTGATGCTCGTCCACAAAAGACCCCTGCTCCCTTGAACGCTTCCGCGAGCTCGTCGCAAAGTCGGGGAGGCAGATATTCACACTATTTTCCGTCGAGGACAAGAGGGCGAGATTCCGGAGGTCACGGCCAGGGACATGTCGCCGAACGCCCATTAAGCTCATCGTCAAGCAAATGAGATTCAACTCACCGCAACCCCCCCCGATATCGATCTCCTCGGCCGGGTAACTCGCTTGTCGCTGAATTGGTAGATCGCTTCTTTGTTGCGGCTTCATCTGACATGTGAAACTTTCCCTTTGCTTGACAGTTCGTCCTTCAACCCCGGGGGGGGGGGGGGGCTTCATTGTTCCCCTCTACCTCCCAGCCCACGAGTATGGCCAGGCAGCTGCTCGCGCTTACATGGAGTTGGAGGAGATGTTCGATCAGCTTGCCATCTGTAAACCTCATCGCCGGATCTCTGCACTGGAGGTTCGGATGGCGAAGATGGAGGAACTCTCGGAGAGGCTCGCTGGTGCTGAATCCTGCTTCCACATGATCAACGAGCTGGAGCGGCGACAAATCATGACCGAGCATCGCCAATAGCTTCACTACGAGGAGCTGTCGGGGATGCGAGTGAGCATGTGTTCTGCGGTGAGGCTGGCGGGGATGGAAGAACAGCTTCGTCGCGGCGACTGCGCAATGCGGTGGCGAGCGAGCACTACAGGCGCGCACGCGACATGGGCTGGGTCCGACGACATCCTCCTCTTCCAGAACAGCGACCTCCTAGAAACTAAGAATTTTCTTTAGATCTTTTTGTTCCTCTGTCGCCCGGGCGACTTTGTAATAAGAAACAATTTCGCGATTATTTATTGGATAATGACGAGCTTAGATTTCGTGCTTTGTCCGCGACTTTCATCTTCTTTGTGATGTTGTATGTCTTTTTCATTTTTTTTGTGATTTTCCGAAACTAACTGCGCAGGTCCTAGCGAGTTAGTGTCTTTCTAATTTAATCCTCGCAAGGTAGGACTTTTGCGACTTTCTTAGGTGCGACGGGTAGGTAGCAACTTTGGACGATACTCACTGCGAGAGACCCAATACCCCCCCCCCCCCCCCCCCGCCCCTGCCTATAAATAGAGGGGATAGGTGCGTCTTCATTACGTTGTCGCGATTTTCCTTCCTTGCTCCCGACCTTCGTCTCTCTCATTCTTGATACTCGCCTTTCTTCTTACTCGCGTTCCATGATGGTTGGAGACGATGTTGCTGCTCGCCGCATGAGGCACACGAGGAATTTCACTGAGGCGGTTTTTAAAAAGTTCGTCGCGGATTTCAAGAGGAGGTTCCTGCCAGAAGGATACTCGACAAGGCTTCCTACATGGGCTGAGCGACTAAACACGGTTCTGTACGGTGAGCTCGTACTCCCTCTCCGGCATTTCGAGGTCGGCCTGCGACTTCCCTTGTGGCCAAAGTACTGCCAGATACTTAGGTATTTCGGCATAGTCCCTGCCCAGATCAGCCAAAACGGCATGACGATGATCATGGGCTTCCTCTGCTTCATGCGATCAGAGAAAATCACATCCGATCTCTCCGTCTTCCGGAATATCTTCGCCTTCGCGGCGACTAGCGAGGGCGTTGTCTTGCTCAACAACCACGTCTGCACCTTGGTTGGCACAACGAACAAGGTTCATTGTTGGGGCGAATGGCTCGTCATAGTCGGTGGCGACTTTGACGGGGTACCTCACCGACCGCAACAGCCGTCGAAGACCGTATTCCTGCCACCTCTCCTAGAGGGGCCGCACGAGCAACTTGTTGAGGCCTTCTGAGGTCGTAAGTTTGATGTCGTCCACTGGCGACTTCATGCAAACGAACTGGGAGAAGTCTTCTCGGGTGAAGATAAAATGTCTTGGCGAGTTTTGTACCATAGTCGCTGTCCTTGGAGCGTATCAGGTCTGGTTGCGACGACTAACTGTTCTTTCTCTTCTTTGCAGCTTCTCGCATTCCACCGCGAGAACCCCTCCCACCGGCGAAGGAGGTCGCGCCAGAGCTCGGTAAATCTGCCAGCCGGTATCGAGGAAATACCTGACCCCTCGACTAACCCGTCTGCGGGCACTGAAGGTCGGCCGCGATTTGGCGGGCAAGGAGGTTCCAAGAGGCAAGACAAGGGGAAGGGAAATGTCAAGTCCCCAGAACAGGCGAAATAGGGGGCGAAGGTCTCCCGTGAGATCTTTGGCGAGAAAGAAGATCCCGTCGACGTCGGCGAACCTTACCTCCCAAACTTCGGGCTAGGGCGTGGCGGCAAGGATGCTTATGGTCACCCGTTGGTGACCTGGGACGAGTGCGAGCACCGGGTGACCTTGAGCACTAACCTGCCCTCTTGGTTGGACGACTGGGAGAACAAGGGCAATGCGTATGATGTCGCCTTCGCGCTCTACGGTCGCGCGGACGCCAAGTCGCTGCAGGATATCGGTGCACAGGATCTCGCCAACCAAACTTCTCGCTCGCTCCTGCGAGCTGCCGAGTTGGGTCATTACGCCTCAAAGAGACTGCTCTAGGCCAAGGAGCAACTTAGGGTGGTGATGAAGAAGATGCTGGAACTGGGGCTCCAGGCCGCCCAGTGTAAAGTATATGAGGTAGCTTTATTTTGAATGCGCGACTTTCAGATAGTCGCTCTTTGATAATCGCCTCGCTGATGATTGTTGATGTTACTCGCACGAAGCCGAGATCAATATGGCGAAGAAGATCTCCGAGTTGGAGTAAGAGTTCGCGGATACCAAAGTTGTGCTGGTGGCCGTCCAACTGCGGATTGTCGGGATGGAAATTCGCCTTGCCAAGCCGCATCTGATGATGCCGAATACTTCTGGGATGGGGAAGAAGATTTGCTTCCAAGGTTATGAGATGCCCGCGATTCGTCGCTGCATTGCGCGAGCGACGGGGGATGCCGTTCTCGCCAAGCTGAGGATGGGCAGCTACCTTGGCTCGGAGGCGGCCCACTTGACAGTGATGGACCTCATCCCGGGCATGCTCGCTGAAGAGTCAAACTCGCCTAATCGCGTCCTATCTTCCTCCACTGACTCCGGCGAGAATGAAGATGACGAGGATGATGAAGACAGCGAGGACGAGGAAGAGGGCGAGGATAGCGAGGAGTCTGAAGCTGACGTAGTGATCGAGGGCGAGGAGAGCAAAGCCAATACTGGCAACGCCAACACTTAGTCGACGAAAGACCTCTTGCGCATGATCATGTCATTATGTAAAAACAGATAGGATTTCTTTTGGATGAACCTTTGCTCAAGACGTCATTGCTTTTTGTATATGTAATGCTCGTCATATATAAAAGAAGAATTTTTGCTCGCTTCTATTCTTTTATGCTCGTTAGTCTTCAATACTTGTTATGCTCATAGGCGCGAGGATCTTGAGTGCTTGCTACACGTGTTTCATACTTGCATACTCGTACACGCATACTCGCACGACGTTGCTTGCACCCGCATTGTTGAAGCCAAAAATGACCTTTGTGGAGTTCGGGGTCCCTAGAAAGGGGTGACCTCACACCTACTACACCCGGAGGAATGTCACGGACCAAAGATCAAGAAGCTAGAAACAGACCCTCGGCTCTAGCGTGGAGGTCCCACCTCACACCCGGAAGACCTTTGAGATCTCCCCCTCCCTAGCCAATGCTTGAGCTAGGGTGCCTTGAAGGATGAAGGGAGAATGAAGAAGTGATCTTCTCCAAGGCACCCCTAAGGGTCTATTTATAGTTTTCCAAATCCCACGGACCAAAATGCCCGAAATGCCCTTACGACAAATATGCCTCAGGCCAATAGAAAATAGCCACCCCGGGGGGTAAAGGGGTAAAAACCACCCCGCCCCTCATCCACCTAGGGGCCGAGCACAGGGGCGACGAGGGCAGGGGCGAGACCCCCGGCCTTGGCCGGTCTCGCCCCACCAAGCCGCGGGCAGGGGCGAGACCCCCGACCTTGGTCGGTCTCGCCTCACCAGGCCGCGGGCAGGGGCGAGACCCCCGGCCTTGGTCGGTCTCGCCCCACCAAGCCGCGGGCAGGGGCGAGACCCCCGACCTTGGCCGGTTTCGCCCCACCAAGCCGCGAGCAGGGGCGAGACCCCCGGCGTTGGCCGGTCTCGCCCCACCAAGCCGCGGGCAGGGAGGGCAGGGGGGAGACCCCGACCACCCCAAAGAAGGGTCACTGGGGGAGGCCGATTTTTCCTCCCCCTACTAGTATATTCCAAGGGCTAGGCCAGAATTGACCATCAAGAGCTCAAACCACTCAAAAAGCTTAAAACCCAAAACCTGCGAATACGGGATTGTACACAATCCCCGCTCTTTTCGAGGTTGACACAAGCTCGGAAAGAAACGTGCAACCCAACGTATTCGCTGAGTGTAATTTTCTTGCGCGCCACTCCAGGGAGTCAACCTGTCATGTCAGTTGATGGGAGCCTAGGTGACGAGACCCCCTCCGGGTAAAAAATACTTCACCCCCCGGAGGGGTCAACCTGCCATGCCAGCTATGGGAGCCTGGGTGGCGAGACCCCCTCCGGGTAAAAAACACTTGGCCTCTACGAGAGGTACCACCAGCCCTGTCCAACTAGTGAGAGCCTGGCAGCGGAATCCATCTCGAGGTGAGACCTACCCCACCCTCCGAGAGATCAACCTGCCCTGCCAGCTAGGTGAGAGCCTGACAGCGGAATCCATCTCGAGTTGAGGCCTACCCACCCTCCGAGAGATCAACCTGCCCTGCCAGCTAGGTGAGAGCCTGACAGCAGAATCCATCTCGAGGTGAGACCTACCCCACCCTCCGAGAGATCAACCTGCCCTGCCAGCTAGGTGAGAGCCCAGCGGAATCCATCTCGACACCCCACCCTCCGAGAGATCGCTCTGCCAAGGTGAGAGCCTCCGGATCCATCTCGAGGAGACCTACCACACCCTCCGAGAGATCCTGCCCTGCCACCTAGGTGAGAGCCACCGGAATCCATCCGAGAGATCACCCTCCGAGAGATCCTGCCCTGCCAGCTAGGTGAGAGTCTGCCAGCGGAATCCATCTCGAGGTGAGACCTACCCCACCCTCCGAGAGATCAACTGCCCTGCCAGCTAGGTGAGAGGCTGCCAATCCATCTCGAGGTGAGACTACCCCCCTCCGGTGAGAGGTGAGAGCCTGACAGCGGAATCCATCTCGAAGTGAGACCTACCACACCCTCCGAGAGATCAACCTGCCCTGCCACCTAGGTGAGAGCCTGACAGCGGAATCCATCTCGAGGTGAGACCTACCCCACCCTCCGAGAGATCAACCTGCCCTGCCAGCTAGGTGAGAGCCTGACAGCGGAATCCATCTCGAGGTGAGACCTACCCCACCCTCCGAGAGATCAACCTGCCCTGCCAGCTAGGTGAGAGCCTGACAGCGGAATCCATCTCGAGGTGAGACCTACCCACCCTCCGAGAGATCAACCTGCCCTGCCTGACAGCGGATCCATCTCGAGGTGAGCTAGGTGAGAGGTCTGACTGACAGCGGAATCCATCTCGAGGTGAGACCTACCCTACCCTCCGAGAGATCAACCTGTCCTGCCAGCTAGGTGAGAGCCTGGCAGCGGAATCCATCTCGAGGTGAGACCTACCCCACCCTTCGAGAGATCAACCTGCCCTGCCAGCTAGGTGAGAGCCTGACAGCGGAATCCATCTCGAGGTGAGACCTCCCTACCTGGCAGAGAGATCGAGAGATGCCCTGCCAGCTAGGTGAGAGCCTGACAGCGGAATCCATCTCGAGGTGAGAGAGAGATCAACCTGCCCTGCCAGCTAGGTGAGAGCCTGGCAGCGGAATCCATCTCGAGGTGAGACCTACCCCACCCTCCGAGAGATCAACCTGCCCTGCCAGCTAGGTGAGAGGCTGACAGCGGAATCCATCTCGAGGTGAGACCTACCCACCCTCCGAGAGATCAACCTGCCCTGCCAGCTAGGTGAGAGCCTGACAGCGGAATCCATCTCGAGCTGAGACCTACCCACCCTCCGAGAGATCAACCTGCCCTGCCAGCTAGGTGAGAGCCTGACAGCGGAATCCATGTCGAGGTGAGACATATCCGACAGAGAATCCAGAGGTGAGACCTACCCCACCCTGCCCTGCCTGCTGCCAGAGCCTGAGGTGAGACCCTACCCCATTCTATCTCGAGGTGAGACCTACCCCACCTTCCGAGAGATCAACCTGCCCTGCCAGCTAGGTGAGAGCCTGACAGCGGAATCCATCTCGAGATGAGACCTACGAGAGATCCCCCCTGCCCGCTAGGTCCTGGCAGCGGAATCTCTCGAGGTGAGACCTACCCAACCCTGCCGCCAGCCCTGCAACCTCTCGCCTAGCCAGCTAGGTGAGAGCCTGACAGCGGAATCCATCTCGAGGTGAGACCTACCCCACCCTCCGAGAGATCAACCTGCCCTGCCAGCTAAGAGCCTGAGAGAGCTGAGACCTACCCCACCCTCCGAGAGATCAACCCGCCCTGCCAGCTAGGTGAGAGCCTGGCAGCGGAATCCATCGAGGTGAGACCTACCCCACCCTCCGAGAGATCAACCTGCCCTGCCAGCTAGGTGAGCCTGACAGCGGAATCCATCTCGAGGTGAGACCTACCCCACCCTCCGAGAGATCAACCTGCCCTGCCAGCTAGGTGAGAGCCTGTCAGCGGATCCATCTCGAGGTGAGACGACGAGCTACCTGACAGCGTAATCCATCTCGAGAGACGAGAGATCAACCTGCCCTGCCAGGTAGGTGAGAGCCTGACAACCCATCTCGAGGTGAGACCTACCCCACCCTCCGAGAGATCAACCTGCCCTGCCAGCTAGGTGAGAGCCTGACAGCGGAATCCATCTCGAGGTGAGACCTACCCCACCCTCCGAGAGATCAACCTGCCCTGCCAGCTAGGTGAGAGCCTGACAGCGGAATCCATCTCGAGGTGAGACCTACCCCACCCTCCGAGAGATCAACCTGCCCTGCCAGCTAGGTGAGAGCCTGGCAGCGGAATCCATCTCGAGGTGAGACCTACCCCACCCTCCGAGAGATCAACCTGCCCTGCCAGCTAGGTGAGAGCCTGACAGCGGAATCCATCTCGAGGTGAGACCTACCCCACCCTCCGAGAGAACCCTGCCGAGAGAGAGCCTCAATCCTGCCCTGCCAGCTAGGTGAGAGCCTGACAGCGGAATCCATCTCGAGGTGAGACCTACCCCACCCTCCGAGAGATCAACCTGCCCTGCCAGCTAGGTGAGAGCCTGACAGCGGAATCCATCTCGAGGTGAGACCTACCCCACCCTCCGAGAGATCAACCTGCCCTGCCAGCTAGGTGAGAGCCTGACAGCGGAATCCATCTCGAGGTGAGACCTACCCCACCCTCCGAGAGATCAACCTGCCCTGCCAGCTAGGTGAGAGCCTGACAGCGGAATCCATCTCGAGGTGAGACCTACCCCACCCTCCGAGAGATCAACCTGCCCTGCCAGCTAGGTGAGAGCCTGGCAGTGGAATCCATCTCGAGGTGAGACCTACCCCACCCTCCGAGAGATCAACCTGCCCTGCCAGGTAGGTGAGAGTCTAGGTCCATCTCGAGAGCCTACCCACCCTCCGAGAGATCAGCGCCAGATGAGAGCCTCCATCTCGAGGTGAGACCTACCCCACCCTCTCCCTGAGAGATCAACGGAATTGAGGTGAGACCCCCCACCCTGAGAGATCCCTGCCCTGCTAGCTAGGTGAGAGCCTGACAGCGGAATCCATCTCGAGGTGAGACCTAACCCAGAGATCCCTCCGAGAGATCAACGGATTCCATGAGGTGAGACCCCCCACCTGAGAGATCCCTGCCCTGCCAGCTAGGTGAGAGCCTGACAACGGAATCCATCTCGAGGTGAGACCTACCCCACCCTCCGAGAGATCAACCTGCCCTGCCCGCTAGGTGAGAGCCTGACAGCGGAATCCATCTCGAGGTGAGACCTACCCCACCCTCCGAGAGATCAACCTGCCCTGCCAGCTAGGTGAGAGTCCTGGCAGCGGAATCCATCTCGAGGTGAGACCTACCCCACCCTCCGAGAGATCAACCTGCCCTGCCAGCTAGGTGAGAGCCTGACAGCGGAATCCATCTCGAGGTGAGACCTACCCCACCCTCCGAGAGATCAACCTGCCCTGCCAGCTAGGTGAGAGCCTGACAGTGGAATCCATCTCGAGGTGAGACCTACCCCACCCTCCGAGAGATCAACCTGCCCTGCCAGTTAGGTGAGAGCCTGACAGCAGAATCCATCTCGAGGTGAGATCTACCCCACCCTCCGAGAGATCAACCTGCCCTGCCAGCTAGGTGAGAGCCTGACAGCGGAACCGAGGTGAGACCACCCCACCCTCCGAGAGATCAACCTGCCCTGCCAGCTAGGTGAGAGCCTGGCAGCGGAATCCATCTCGAGGTGAGACCTACCCCATCCTCCGAGAGATCAACCTGCCCTGCCAGCTAGGTGAGAGCCTGACAGCGGAATCCATCTCGAGGTGAGACCTACCCCACCCTCCGAGAGATCAACCTGCCCTGCCAGCTATGTGAGAGCCTGACAGCGGAATCCATCTTGAGGTGAGACCTACCCCACCCTCCGAGAGATCAACCTGCCCTGCCAGCTAGGTGAGAGCCTGACAGCGGAATCCATCTCGAGGTGAGACCTACCCCACCCTCCGAGAGATCAACCTGCCCTGCCAGCTAGGTGAGAGGCCTGACAGCGGAATCCATCTCGAGGTGAGACCTACCCCACCCTCCGAGAGATCAACCTGCCCTGCCAGGTAGGTGAGAGCCTCTGATAGAGGTGAGACCTACCCCACCCTCCGAGAGATCAACCTGCCCTGCCAGCTAGGTGAGAGCCTGACAGAGAATCTGAGACCTACCCCACCCTCCGAGAGAACAACCTCCCTGCCAAGGTGAGAGCCTGCCCCCCACCCTGAGAGATCCCTGCCCTGCCAGCTAGGTGAGAGCCTGACAGCGGAATCCATCTCGAGGTGAGACCTACCCCACCCTCCGAGAGATCAACCTGCCCTGCCAGCTAGGTGAGAGCCTGACAGCGGAATCCATCTCGAGGTGAGACCTACCCCACCCTCCGAGAGATCAACCTGCCCTGCCAGCTAGGTGAGAGCCTGACAGCGGAATCCATCTCGAGGTGATACCTACCCACCCTCCGAGAGATCAACCTGCCCTGCCAGATAGGTGAAAGCCTGACAGCGGAATCCATCTCGAGGTGAGACCTACCCCACCCTCCGAGAGATCAACCTGCCCTGCCAGCTAGGTGAGAGCCTGACAGCGGAATCCATCTCGAGGTGAGACCTACCCCACCCTCCGAGAGATCAACCTGCCCTGCCAGCTAGGTGAGAGCCTGACAGCAGAATCCATCTCGAGGTGAGACCTACCCCACCCTCCGAGAGATCAACCTGCCCTGCCAGCTAGGTGAGAGCCTGACAGCGGAATCCATCTCGAGGTGAGACCTACCCCACCCTCCGAGAGATCAACCTGCCCTGCCCGCTAGGTGAGAGCCTGGCAGCGGAATCCATCTCGAGGTGAGACCTACCCCACCCTCCGAGAGATCAACCTGCCCTGCCAGCTAGGTGAGAGCCTGACAGCGGAATCCATCTCGAGGTGAGACCTACCCCACCCTCCGAGAGATCAACCTGCCCTGCCAGGTAGGTGAGAGACTGACAGCGGAATCCATCTCGAGGTGAGACCTACCCCACCCTCCGAGAGATCAACCTGCCCTGCCAGATGTGAGAGCCTACGGAATCCCAGGTGAGACCCCCCACCCTCCGAGAGATCAACCTGCCCTGCCAGCTAGGTGAGAGCCTGACAGTGGAATCCATCTCGAGGTGAGACCTACCCCACCCTCCGAGAGATCAACCTGCCCTGCCAGCTAGGTGAGAGCCTGACAGCGGAATCCATCTCGAGGTGAGACCTACCCCACCCTCCGAGAGATCAACCTGCCCTGCCAGCTAGGTGAGAGCCTGACAGCGGAATCCATCTCGAGGTGAGACCTACCCCACCCTCCGAGAGATCAACCTGCCCTGCCAGGGTGAGAGCCTGACAGCGGAGCCTGACAACCTGCCCTGCCAGGTAGGTGATGACAGCGGAATCCATCTCGAGGTGAGACCTACCCCACCCTCCGAGAGATCAACCTGCCCTGCCCGCTAGGTGAGAGCCTGACAGCGGAATCCATCTCGAGGTGAGACCTACCCCACCCTCCGAGAGATCAACCTGCCCTGCCAGCTAGGTGAGAGCCTGACAGCGGAATCCATCTCGAGGTGAGACCTACCCCACCCTCCGAGAGATCAACCTGCCCTGCCAGCTAGGTGAGAGCCTGGCAGCGGAATCCATCTCGAGTTGAGACCTACCCCACCCTCCGAGAGATCAACCTGCCCTGCCAGCTAGGTGAGAGCCTGGCAGTGGAATCCATCTCGAGGTGAGACCTACCCCACCCTCCGAGAGATCAACCTGCCCTGCCAGCTAGGTGAGAGCCTGACAGCAGAATCCATCTCGAGGTGAGACCTACCCCACCCTCCGAGAGAACAACCTGCCCTGCCAGCTAGGTGAGAGCCTGGCAGCGGAACCCCACCCTCCGAGAGATCAACCTGCCCTGCCAGCTAGGTGAGAGCCTGACAGCGGAATCCATCTCGAGGTGAGACCTACCCCACCCTCCGAGAGATCAACCTGCCCTGCCAGCTAGGTGAGAGCCTGACAGCGGAATCCATCTCGAGCTGAGACCTACCCCACCCTCCGAGAGATCAACCTGCCCTGCCAGCTAGGTGAGAGCCTGACAGCGGAATCCATCTCGAGGTGAGACCTACCCACCCTCCGAGAGATCAACCTGCCCTGCCAGCTAGGTGAGAGCCTGACAGCGGAATCCATCTCGAGCTGAGACCTACCCCACCCTCCGAGAGATCAACCTGCCCTGCCAGCTAGGTGAGAGCCTGACAGCGGAATCCATGTCGAGGTGAGACCTACCCCACCCTCCGAGAGATCAACCTGCCCTGCCAGCTAGGTGAGAGCCTGACAACGGAATCCATCTCGAGTTGAGACCTACCCCACCCTCCGAGAGATCAACCTGGCCTGCCAGTTAGGTGAGAGCCTGACAGGGGAATCCATCTCGAGGTGAGACCTACCCCACCCTCCGAGAGATCAACCCGCCCTGCCAGCTAGGTGAGAGACTGACAGCAGAATCCATCTCGAGGTGAGACCTACCCCACCCTCCGAGAGAACAACCTGCCCTGCCAGCTAGGTGAGAGCCTGACAGCGGAATCCATCTCGAGATGAGACCTACCCCACCCTCCGAGAGATCAACCTGCCCTGCCCGCTAGGTGAGAGCCTGGCAGCGGAATCCATCTCGAGGTGAGACCTACCCCACCCTCCGAGAGATCAACCTGCCCTGCCAGCTAGGTGAGAGCCTGACAGCGGAATCCATCTCGAGGTGAGACCTGAGAGATCAACCTGCCCTGCCCGCTAGGTGAGAGCCTGACAGCGGAATCCATCTCGGAATCCATCTCGAGGTGAGACCTACCCCACCCTCCGAGAGATCAACCTGCCCTGCCAGGTAGGTGAGAGCCTGACAGCGGAATCCATCTCGAGGTGAGACCTACCCCACCCTCCGAGAGATCAACCTGCCCTGCCAGCTAGGTGAGAGCCTGGCAGCGGAATCCATCTCGAGGTGAGACCTACCCCACCCTCCGAGAGATCAACCTGCCCTGCCAGCTAGGTGAGAGCCTGGCAGCGGATTCCATCTCGAGGTGAGACCTACCCCACCCTCCGAGAGATCAACCTGCCCTGCCAGCTAGGTGAGAGCCTGACAGCGGAATCCATCTCGAGGTGAGACCTACCCCACCCTCCGAGAGATCAACCTGCCCTGCCAGGTAGGTGAGAGCCTGACAGCGGAATCCATCTCGAGGTGAGACCTACCCCACCCTCCGAGAGATCAACCTGCCCTGCCCGCTAGGTGAGAGCCTGACAGCGGAATCCATCTCGAGGTGAGACCTACCCCACCCTCCGAGAGATCAACCTGCCCTGCCAGCTAGGTGAGAGCCTGACAGCGGAATCCATCTCGAGGTGAGACCTACCCCACCCTCTGAGAGATCAACCTTCCCTGCCAGCTAGGTGAGAGCCTGGCAGCGGAATCCATCTCGAGTTGAGACCTACCCCACCCTCCGAGAGATCAACCTGCCCTGCCAGCTAGGTGAGAGCCTGGCAGTGGAATCCATCTCGAGGTGAGACCTACCCCACCCTCCGAGAGATCAACCTGCCCTGCCAGCTAGGTGAGAGCCTGACAGCAGAATCCATCTCGAGGTGAGACCTACCCCACCCTCCGAGAGAACAACCTGCCCTGCCAGCTAGGTGAGAGCCTGGCAGCGGAACCCCACCCTCCGAGAGATCAACCTGCCCTGCCAGCTAGGTGAGAGCCTGACAGCGGAATCCATCTCGAGGTGAGACCTACCCCACCCTCCGAGAGATCAACCTGCCCTGCCAGCTCGGTGAGAGCCTGACAGCGGAATCCATCTCGAGCTGAGACCTACCCCACCCTCCGAGAGATCAACCTGCCCTGCCAGCTAGGTGAGAGCCTGACAGCGGAATCCATCTCGAGGTGAGACCTACCCACCCTCCGAGAGATCAACCTGCCCTGCCAGCTAGGTGAGAGCCTGACAGCGGAATCCATCTCGAGCTGAGACCTACCCACCCTCCGAGAGATCAACCTGCCCTGCCAGCTAGGTGAGAGCCTGACAGCGGAATCCATGTCGAGGTGAGACCTACCCCACCCTCCGAGAGATCAACCTGCCCTGCCAGGTAGGTGAGAGCCTGACAGCGGAATCCATCTCGAGTTGAGACCTACCCCACCCTCCGAGAGATCAACCTGGCCTGCCAGCTAGGTGAGAGCCTGACAGGGGAATCCATCTCGAGGTGAGACCTACCCCACCCTCCGAGAGATCAACCTGCCCTGCCAGCTAGGTGAGAGACTGGCAGCAGAATCCATCTCGAGGTGAGACCTACCCCACCCTCCGAGAGAACAACCTGCCCTGCCAGCTAGGTGAGAGCCTGACAGCGGAACCCCACCCTCCGAGAGATCAACCTGCCCTGCCAGCTAGGTGAGAGCCTGACAGCGGAATCCATCTCGAGGTGAGACCTACCCCACCCTCCGAGAGATCAACCTGCCCTGCCAGCTAGGTGAGAGCCTGACAGCGGAATCCATCTCGAGGTGAGACCTACCGCACCCTCCGAGAGATCAACCTGCCCTTCCAGCTAGGTGAGAGCCTGACAACGGAATCCATCTCGAGGTGAGACCTACCGCACCCTTCGAGAGATCAACCTGTCCTGCCAGCTAGGTGAGAGCCTTGCAACGGAATCCATGTCGAGGTGAGACCTACCCCACCCTCCGAGAAATCAACCTGCCCTGCCAGCTAGGTGAGAGCCTGACAGCGGAATCCATCTCGAGGTAAGACCTACCGCACCCTCCGAGAGATCAACCTGCCCTGCCAACTAGGTGAGAGCCTGGCAGCGGAATCCATCTCGAGGTGAGACCTACCCCACCCTCCGAGAGATCAACCTGCCCTGCCAGCTAAGTGAGAGCCTGATAGCGGAATCCATCTCGAGGTGAGATCTCTAGGCATCCACGAGAGGTACCACCGGCCCTGCCCAACCAGTGAGAGCCTGGGCAGCGGGGACCGTCTCGGAACAAAAGGACTAAGCATCTCAATCAAATCTTACCAAATCCTACATCCTCAAATGGGAAAAATATGAGTTACATGGTCCCCTGACTCAGCTGGTCAGGGGTAGCACTTGTTACAAGTCAAGAAAAAGGAAAAAATACCGCAAGGCGAGGCACCCTCAGGGGGCCTGGGCATGATGGCCGTCTTCCGCTTCCTTCTCCTCGGACACTTCCATCTTGCTCAAGCTCTCCATGACCTTCTCCATCTCCTCTGCCTTGGCCAACCAAGAGATGGTGTTGACGACCGTGAAGTAGCACTGCCTTGCCATCCTGGAGTCTCCATTGACTCTGACCTGGATCCCTCCTGAGCTGAACTTGAGGCATTGGTGGAAGGAAGATGACAAGCAACGGAAGGCGCTGATGAGGGGCCTTCCGAAGATGGCGTTGTGGCTGTTTGGAGCGTCAACAATGACGAACCGACAGTTCCTTGAAGCCCCTCCCAACTTTACTTGGAGTCCTACTCCATCTTCGACCTCCTTCCTCTCTCCTGAAAATCCGAACAGGGGTCCGTTCGAGGCCAACACCCTCCTTGACTCTACCTTCATCTCGTCAAACGCCTTCTTGAAAACGACGTTGACGGAGCTTCCGTTGTCAACCAAGATTCGGGAGACGGTGTAGCCCTCGATGGCCGTCTGGATGACCAGCGTATCGCAAAACGGATCCTCATGATCCGGCAGGTCCTTCACCGAGAAGGTGATCTTCTCCTCCTGGGGCGGTGTCTGGGATGTTGAGGCGACGCTCCGTCGGTACATGACATGGAGGCTTGCCTTCCGAGTGGCCTCGATCCCCACTCCACCATGGATCACCGCTATACCGCCTCGGGGTCCGACATCGACCCGGTCCTCACACACATCATCCCCTCCTTCTCTGGGCAGAACCTCTTCAACCCGCACTGGTGGCTGTGGCTGGGCAGGGCCTCTCGCCCCCCTCACTTCCAGGAACTCGGGGCAGGTAGCTGTGGCGTGCCCCTCCACCTGGTGGAAGTCACAGTACGGTAACCCTACCCTGACCCTTCTCCTTCCCCGGCGGTTCCTCCTCTCCCTTCGACCAATCTCCATCGCTTGCTGTGGTGGGGGTAGGAGCTGCCTAGGGGCTTGCCTCTGGAAGTTGAACCTCCCTTGGCCCCCATGGAAGTTTCCCCCATCTTGGACGTAACCTCTTCCTGGACCCTGAACGGGTCCTCCCTGCTGCCTCCAACCTGGTTCTGGACCCTCCTGAGCTCTTCGTTCCTCTCTCCTTCTTCCTTCCTGAGGTCTCGAGCCACCTTGGTCCTTTGCCTCCATCTCTGTTAGCTTTGCCAATTTCTTGACAAATGCCGCGTTGGCTGCCTCCATGGCTATCTCCTCGGCCGCCCTTTCCATCAGCTCCTCAAAGGAAAGGGGCCTTTCGAGTCAGGCTCATCTTGAAGAATCCCTCGCGCAACCCTACCGTGAATGTCATCTGGAGGGCATACCCTGACATCTCTTGGACCTCCAGGATCTCCTCTTGGAACCTGTCTACGTAATGGGCCAGCGACTCCTCGACCCCCTGCCTTATCAGGAAGATAGACTCAGGACTCCTCTTCCGCTTCTTGGAGGTGGAGAAGCGAAGCTGAAAGCTCCGGCTCAAGTCCTCGAACCCATAGATCGACCTCGGAGGGAGGTTATGGAAACCAGTCCCTTGCCTTCTCCTTCAACGTGATCGCAAAGAGGCGACACTTGAAGGCATCCGTCATCGGCCTGATGGAGACGGCATCCTCGAACCACTGCAGATGCTGGACGGGGTCATCCTTCCCGGTATAGTAAGTCATGTCTGGCTCTCTGAACCCCTCGGGAACGGGAGCTGAGATGATCAGCTCGCTGAAGGGTGACCCCCTAAGGGGTGGTCTCGCCACTTCTACTCGCGCAACCTGCTCGCCTGGGAGGTTGGCACTCGCCGGGCTGGAGAACAACTCTCGGCCGGTGAGGTCTCGCTCGACCCCACCTCCCATCCTCTCCTTCCCTGGCCTTCTTCCTGGTGCACTTCCTTCTCCCCCTGCTGGGGTCATCTCGCCAAGACCCCTGAGAGTCGACTTGTCGAGAGGGGGGGGGGAGCTAGCTCCTGGGGGGTTGGGGTGGAGCTTCTACCCTGAGGAGCGATACTTCGCAGCATCTCCATGATGCCTTGGATGGAGGCCATGAACTCTTGCCTCCCCACAAAGGGTCCTAGGCTGGGGAGCTCGCCGAGATCATCACTACCTCCCTGACCTCCAGTCATGACACTCTCCCGAGATCTTCTGTGCTGGTCACTCTCCACGCTCACCGCACCAAAGTGTTGAAGCCAAAAATGACCTCTGTGGAGTTCGGGGTCTCTAGAAAGGGGTGACCTTACACCTACTACACTCGGAGGAACGTCACGGACCAAAGATCAAGAAGCTAGAAACAGACCCTCGGCTCTAGCGCGGAGGTCCCACCTCACACCCGGAAGACCTCTGAGGTCTCCCCCTCCCTAGCCAATGCTTGAGCTAGGGTGCCTTGAAGGATGAAGGGAGAATGGAAGAAGTGATCTTCTCCAAGGCACCCCTAATGGGTCTATTTATAGTTTTCCAAATCTCATAGACCAAAATGCCCGAAATGCCCTTACGACAAATATGCCTCGGGCCAAATAGAAAAACAGCCACCCCGGGGGGTAAAGGGGTAAAAACCACCCCGCCCCTCATCCACCTAGGGGCCGAGCACAGGGGCGACGAGGGCAGGGGCGAGACCCCCGGCCTTGGCCGGTCTCGCCCCACCAAGCCGCGGGCAGGGGCGAGACCTCCCGGCCTTGGCCGGTCTCGCCCCTCCAAGCCGCGAGGCAGGGGCGAGACCCCCGGCCTTTGGCCGGTCTCGCCCCACCAGGCCGCGGGCAGGGGTGAGACCCCCGGCCTTGGCCGGTCTCGCCCCACCAAGCCGCGGGCAGGGGCGAGACCCCCGACCTTGGCCGGTCTCGCCCCACGAAGCCGCGGGCAGGGGGGCAGGGGGGAGACCCCGGCCCCCCCAAAGAAGGGCCACTGGGGGAGGCCGATTTTTCCTCCCCCTACTAGTATATTCCAAGGGCTAGGCCAGAATTGGCCATCAAGAGCTCAAGCCACTCAAAAAGCTTAAAACCCAAAACCTGCGAATACGGGGTTATACACGCATAGTCGCACCTGCATACTCACACATCGCTCACACATGCATGCTCACACAAAGAACTCATCACACCTGTTTGTTTGTCAGTCAATGAATTCGCCCGAGAATATACTCGTTAAAAAGCAAAACCCTTTTTCTTCACTTGTTAGTTGTGATCCTTTGGACAAGGGAATGGTACTTGAGGGGTCTCGCAAGACGCACACTCTCGAGACTCACACTCTACTTCAACTGACAAAGAACTGATTGGGACCCAACGATAGGGAACGACAGTTGGGGGGTCCCGCAGGACGCGCACTCTCGAAGTCTTCATCCTATGTCAGATTCCACCTCCTGGAATGTCTTCGCTTAATCACTTTCCAAAGCATGGGGGGTTACCCCACCCAGGTACTAACCAGACGCAGAGACGCTTCCTGCCTCGCAGGACAAAAGATGCTAAGAGCGGACCTTTAGTCTTTTCAAAGACCGAATGACGCTTTTACGCAATGTGTCACTTTGTTAAGTCTACCTTTCGTCGAGTTTGAGAGGTTGGCGTTCAGACCTGTTCCTGATAGTTCCACCAGTCGGATGAGAAGTGCGATCGGGAGGTAGCTAGGTCAACATACAATATGAGAGCTGATCTCGACCGTCAATGCAGGAGCTTGGTCTTACAAGAATGCTTTAAAACCCGACACACCGTCCCATCACCCGCTCCGAGCTTTTTAGGAGAATCAGGTTGAAGGCAGGTTTCCCATACCGATCGCAGGAGATGGACTTCACTGTTTTTATCAATCTCAAGAGAACTTTTGAAAAAGGAAGACAACTCGCTCAGTCCCGTGTTTCAAGGGGAGAGAAATTTATTAAAACACGATCAACCTTTTACATATAGGCAGACATACCCCTTTCTTGCTATAAATAGAACTTTTTAGGTCATCACCGCTCCAGATGCTCTCAGTAGTTCTCCTTCTTGATTTTGCAAGCGGTATCCTCCAGTGGCTAAGGCTTCTTGGACGATGAAGGGCCCTTCCCAATTAGGGTTTAGCTTCCCGATAACGTCTGCCTTTCTTATTGCGTCCACCTTCTTCATGACGAGATTTCTTGCAAGTAATTGCTTGATGCAGACATTTTTGTCGAAGTGCTTCGTCATTCGCCTCTTGACCTCCTCCTGGAGGATAGAGGCTAGGTCCCGAAGCTCTTCGATGTAATCCAGAGAGCTTCTGAATGTCTTCATTCTCCAAGCGTCACTCCTCATCACCTTCTCCTGCCGCAATGACTCTCGAGCTTCTGACTTCGAACTCCGCTGGGATGAGAGTCTTAGACCCGTGAGATAACTTGAAAGGTGTTTCCCTCGTGGCTGAGTTAGGAGTTGTTCTCAGGGCCCATTGGACCGAAGGAAGCTGCTCTGTCCAGTTCCCCTTCAGATTGGCGACCTTCATCTTCTTCAGGAGGTTGATGATCAGCTTGTTGGCGACCTCCACCTGCCCGTTGCTCCGAAGACTATGGACACGGGAAACTCGAAGATCTATCCCTAACTGCCTGCAGAAGTCTTCCAGCTCCAGACTGACAAATTGTAGGTCATTTTCGATGATGATGGCGAGAGAAATCCCGAATTTGCAGGCAATCTCTCCCCAAATTAAGTTCTTCACGATCTGAGGGACATAGTCTTGGCAAGAGCTTTCGCCTCAATCCACTTGGAGAAGTAGTCGATCATGACGAGGATGAACCTCCTCTAGCTGCTGGCCTGGGGAAAACGACCTATCAAATCTATCCCCCGGATAGGCAAAGAGCCAAGGAGCGGTAATTGATCGAAGTTGCTGAGCTGGCTGCAACTGGAGGGGAGCGAAGAGTTGACACTTCAGACATTTCTTTGAAAAGGCTTCTGCATCCTTTCAAATGGTTGGCCAGAAGTAGCCATGTCTGAGAATTCTCTGTTCCAGAGTACGAATCCCAGAGTGGCTGCCACACTCTCCTGAATGGATCTCTCCAAGAACGTGGGGAATTTCAACTTCTGACACGCATTTGGCCAGGAGGCCTGAGATGATTTTGTGATAAAGCACTCATTCGTGCGGCAGGTAGTAGGCAACCTTGTATCAAAACTTTCTTTGGTCATCCTTCACTGGCAGGAAGCTGGCCTGTTGCTAGAAAGGTGACGAACAGATCCATCCATGAAGCCCGTTGTTCGATCTCCATCATCTCCCCTCTTCGATGGACGACCAAAACAACTCTGTCACGGTTCCACCGGCCCTCGGGCCGTACTTGGCTAGGCGGCCTGCTTCCGAATTCTCCTCTCGCGGCACATGCTCGACAAAGAAGGATTGGAAGCTCCACATCAAGCCTTTCACCTTTATCCAATATCTTTACAGGATGGGGTCGCGTACTTCGAACTCTCCTCTGATTTGTGACGTGATCACCATTGAATCTGTGAAGGTCTTGATATCCTGGATTCCCAACTCCTTGGCGAGACGCAAGCCTGCCACCTTGGCCTCGTACTCCTCCTGGTTGTTCGTGACGGGGAAGAGGATCTCAACTTCTTGCTCGATCCTAGTTCCTTGCGGGCTCACCAGCACGACGCCCACTCCCACCAAATCCTTCCCTGAAGCTCCGTACACAACATTTTCCAGGAGATTGGGCTTGAAGAGCCTTCGTCTCCTCCCGCCTCGGCTGAGAAGTCAGCTAGGAAATCTGCCACAGCTTGGGCCTTGATTGTGACCCTTGGTGAGAAAGAGATGGCGAACTCGCTGAGTTCTACCTCTCACTTCGCTAGCCTTCCTGAATGATCCACTCCATCCAAGATACTTCAGAGGGAATGATTGAAGACGACCTTAATGGAATGAGCTTGAAAGTAAGGTCGAAGCTTCCGCGCTAAAATCACCAAGACGAAAGCTAACTTCTCCATGATAGGATATTTCATCTCCGCCTTCCTGAGCACCCGACTTACATAATAGATGTGATGCCACCCCTTCCCCTCTTCTCTGACAAGCACCGAACTGACTGCTTCCGCTCCCACTCCTAAATAAAGGAGAATATTTTCGTCTTCTTTAGGGCCTTGGAGTGGAGGAGCTTGGGTTAGCTACTGCTTAAGCTTTCTGAAAGCCTCCTCACACTTCTCGGTGCATTCGAAGTGCTGATTGCCTCAAAGAGTTTTGAAAAACGGAGAGCATTTCTTTCTTGTCTTGGATAGGAAGCGGCTAAGACCCGCCAGCCTTCCTGTCAGCCTCTGGACTTCCTTGGAACTCATCGGGGATGCCATCTCCAAAATGGATTTAACTTTATCTGGGTTAGGTTCCATCTCCCTCGGAATGAGGAGGTGTCCTAGGAACTTTCCTCTTCCTGCTCCAAATACGCACTTTGTCTGGTTGAGTCTCGTTTTGAACTTTCGAAGTGTCACGAAGGTCTCCACCAGATCCTTAGTGTGTTCTGTAATGCTCCTGCTTTTGACCAAGAGATCATTCACGTACACTTCAAGGTTCCGCCTCTTTGCTCCTTGAAGACTTGATCCATCATTCTCTGATATGTCGCGTCTGCGTTTTCAGCCCGAAAGACATCATTTTGTAGATGTGGCAGTCATCACCAGTGATGAAGGAGACATCGCGGTAGTTAGGGGAATGCATCCGGATCTGGTGATACCCTGAAAAAACATCAAGGAAACTCATCACAGAAAAACTAACGGCTGAATCAACCAGTGCGTCGATTCGAGACAAGTGGTAGCAATACTTCGGACAAGCTTTATTCAACATAGAAAAATCGATACATAGCCGCCAACCCCCTCCAGATTTCTTCACCATTACAACATTGGAGACCCAACCTGGATATTGGATCTCCGAAACAAAATCTGCATCTAGCAACTTCCTTACTTCCTCCCTGATCGGCTCGACCAGCGCAGTTGCGCTCTTCCTTTGCTTCTGGAGGACGGGTGTGACCCTGGAGTCCTGATTAAGATGACGGCAAACAACCTTTGCATCGATCCCCGACATCTCCACGACTCTCCAGGTGAAGATGTCTACATTTTCTTGTAGGCACACCGCCATCTCCATCTTCCCTTCCAGCAACAGAGATCCTCCGATCTTCAGCAGTCCGGGCTCTCTATCCTTGGAAATTACCTCCACTTCTCCAGCTCCTCAGCAGCTTCCAGCCTGTCCTCTCCTTCCATGATCTTCTCCAGCCTTTTCGCGTCCTCCATCCAACTGATGGTACTGATAGCACTAAGATAGCCCTCCCGAGCAGCTTTAGGATCTCCCCTGATCCTCACTTAGACATCCTCGCGACAGTACTTCAGGCACTGATGGTAGGAGAATGAGACGGCCTTGAAGTAGTTGATGAGCGGCCTCCCAAAGATAGCGTTGTAGCAGCTTAGTGCGTCCACGATGATGAACTTGCACTTGATCGATGTGACACCAAGTGTTACCAGCAAATCTACTCCTCCCTCCACCTCCTTCTCTCCGGAGAAGCCAAAGAGGAGACCATCAGCCGCTATGACCCTGGACGCCTCCACCTGCAACCGACGAATGTCCTTTTGAAGATGACATTCACTGAGCTCCCATTGTTTGCCAGGATCTGGTCGACTGTGAAGTCTTTGATGACAGCTTGGATGACGTGGGCATCATGAAAGGAATTCTCATTCCCCAGCATGTCCTCCTCTGAAAAGGTGATCTCCTCCAGCTGTGGCGGTGCTTGAGAGGTCGAAGCGACGCTCAAAGACTTCCCTTTCGGGAAGCTCCTAGCCCGACTCCTCCATGAATCACCTCCACTTGTCCTCCTGCTGCTCCTTGGACCACTTCTCCGTGACCTCCCTGGTCGACCCGGTCCTCATTCCTCCTCCTCCCTGGAGCTTGGAATGTTGTCAGTCCTGCGGGATCTTCCTGCCTCTGCTGCTCCCTCTCCACCGCTCCCGCTTCCAGCCTCCTCCTTGTTTTCCAAAAATCTGGGCAAGCCAAGGTCCCGTGCCCCTCTACTTGATGCAGCTCGCAGTAAAAGAGATCTCCTCCGCCTGGTTCCTCGTCGGTTGATTCCTCCTACGATGCTTATTCCCTTGTTGGGCAATAGTCATCGCTTCATCGCGTGCTCTTCCCTGCCTCCTCTCCTGCTGGTTACCATTCCTCCTCTCCTGATTTTGGTACTGGGGTCTCCCTGCCGGCCTCCACTGGGGCCGGTTCACGGAATATTTGAACCTTCGTGCCTCGTCTCTGCTCTCCGGAGCCACTGCGGGCCTCCACTCTTCCTGCCTGTGAGGCCTTTCCTGCCTCCTTGGCTCCTCTCGCCTCCTTGGCTCTTCTCTCCTCATCTCCTCCCACTTTCCTGAATCTCCCCTGGTCCTCCTCTCTGATGTTCCTCCTTCCTTCTCGCCTCCCTGGGTCGCCTTATCCAGCTTAGACTGGAAGTCGGTGTTCGTCTCCTCCCCCTGCACGAACTTGTTCGCCCTCAAAATCAAGTCCTCGTAAGACGCTGGGGATTCGAGCCGACCTCCATACAGAAGAGACCTCGATTCGGGCCAAACGTCAGGGCCAGCTGCAAGGTAAAACCATCCACCTCCTATATGCCGAGAATTTCCTCCTGGAATCGGTCAATGTAGCGATCAAGCCTCTCATGCTTCCCTTGCGTGATATGGAAAAGAGCGGTGACCTCCTTCTGTCTTCTTTGACGTCCCAAACCTTGCCATCAGCCTTCGGCGCATGTCCTCGAAACAGTAAATAGAACTCCCAGAGTCCCAGATAGCTGATGAAACCAATCCCCGGCCTTCTCCTCGAAGGTGATGAAGAAGAATCTGCACTTGAACACATATGTCATGTTGCGGATGAACACCATGTCCTCGAACCACTGAAGATGTCTGATCGGGTCATCTCTTCCAGAATAATATCTCAGGACCGACTCTATGACGCCTTTTAGGACTGGGGATGACAACACTTCATCGTTGAAGGGGCTCCTCCCTCTACAACGATGATGGATCTCGATCTGGTGAGTATTACCTCCATACTCGCCAGCTGACTGAGTATCCTGGAATCTCGTCGGGTTCTCAACATCTTGGAACTTGATGCCCTGAAAAGCCGCGGGATAGTACTGGGACTGCACTAGTCGCTCTGGCTCTTCCGCGACATGTTCCTTCCCATGTCGCCTAGGGGGACCCTCTTTCTCCGACGGAGTCACGCGACGAGGCGAGGTCTCCGCGACGTCCGGACGAGGAAAGAAAGCTTCTCGCATGGTCACCTCTATCCTTCACACGAAGTCATCAAAAATCGCCACGGTCACATAGCCGTCTCCGCCCGCCAAGTTGCTGATTATCTCTACATTCTCGCCTGCGTCTGTCATCTTCCCTACTCTCCTAACTTTCTTCCTCTGCTACGATCTACACTCACCACACCAAAGCGTTGAAGCCGGAAAAATTCCTACTCCAAAATATTCGGATCAATGCAGTCTAAGGTTAACTGGTCCAACGGTCGGGCTTGATGGCTTGACAGGCTCGAACATAGAAATAAAAGGGACAACTAAAAGGACCCCAGGTGCTGCGGCAGGGAGGTCCCACCACGTACCTGGATGCTTAGAAGAAGATTCCCCTCCGCAACCAAAGATGGTCGAGCAGGGTACAAGGTGGACACTAGTTGGAGACTATCACAAGATGACGACCCAGTGGATGATCACTGACTCACAGATAAAAGTCCCAAAAAAGGTCTAGTCGAGATCTTTTGCGAGATTCTGAGGGCCATATCCTTGTACCTCTGGGTTCTATTTATAGGAAAATCAAAGGGTGGGGGGTCTTATTTATAGCCCAACCCCCACCTGGCGACTATGCGACTTCTGGGGGAGCTCGCCTGACTTGGGCGAGTATCTGCCCTAGTCGCCTACCTGGCTACTATGCGACTTCTGGGGGTTCTACTATTTTGAATGCTGACTCTGACTTTTGCCTTGACCTGTTGACTTTGACTTCTTGCTGTCCTGGTTTTGAGTGGGCCCCCTCGACGAATATGGGTTGTACCGTTATCTACAAGTCTTTTGTGCCTTGTTAGAAATTCTTTGCTTGTGCAGTTGTTTTTCTGCATATATATATATATATATAAGATGAGCTCGCCAGACATATCCAACAAGCAATACCTTGGTGTTTATTATTTGCGGATGATATCGTTTTGGTCGATGAGACGCACGAGGGTGTAAATGCAAAACTTGAATCTTGGCGAGACACTTTAGAAAAGAAGGGTTTTACGTTGAGCAGGGCAAAGACGGAGTATATGGAGCTTAAATTTAGCAGTGCAAGAAGAACGGATGACTTCGTTATTAAGTTGGGTGATCAGGATATTTCCGGTAACGAGTGTTTTAAATATCTTGGATCGATAGTTCAAAAAGACGGAGGTATTGATAAAGATGTGACACAGAGAATCCAAGCAGGTTGGTTAAAGTGGAGAGGCACGTCAAGGATCTTATGTGATCGTAAAGTACCATTAAAACTTAAGGACAAGTTTTACCGTACTGCAATTAGACCAGCGATGCTCTATGTTTCTGAGTTTTGGGCAGTGAATTGTGTGCATGAGCAAAATATGAGAGTTGCGGAGATGAGAATGCTTAGGTGAATGTGTTGACATGCGAGACTGGATAAAATTTGGAATGAATGTATCAGGGATAAGACATGAGTATCACCAATTACAGAGAAGATGCGAGAAGCTCGACTAAGATTGTTTGGACGCGTACAAAGGAGACCATTAGTGGCACCTGTTAGAAGTTGTGAGTCTATAGTCACTAGGCATGTTAAACGAGGGAGGGGTAGACCAATAAAGACTTGGAATGAAACTATAAGGAAAGACATGATGTACTTTCATTAGTGAGATTATGACAAAAGATAAGGCCAATGGAGACAAAGGATCAAACCGACCCCACTATAGTGGTATAAAGGCTTGAGTGTTGTTGTGTTTATATATATATATATGTATGTATGTATGTATGTATGTATGTATATATGGTTATTTACCGGGACTTTCCCTCGAACTTTGCGTAATTACAACATGCACCCCTCTAACTTTTGAAATTTCAAAAACCTCCCTCTCAATGTTTACATTCATGGCATCCATGTACAAATGTACCCCTTAGAGTACATCTTCAGGGGAGTCTTTTTGTTCATGGATGTTATGAAATGTAAACATTGAAGGGGGTGATTGTAATTTCGAAAGTCGCACACACGCACACACAGCCATCTTAGGACTACCCTCCGTCAATAAGATATTGTAAACATCCATATACAAATGTACCCACTTGGAGTAAATCTTCAGGGGAGTCTTTTTGTTCATGGATGTTATGAAATGTAAACATTGTGGGGGGTGATGTAATTTCGAAAGTCACACACACACACAGTCATCTTAGGACTACCCTCCGTCAATAAGATATTATCAATGAGTTAGCTTGTTTTTTGGAGTAATGATGTTTATTTAGTTACATTAGATTATTAATTGCATTGCACTACCGGAATTTTGATTGAGAAATATATTAAGAGCTTTCATAATTTATCATACTTGCAGGGCATACACATGTTGCTGAAGCTCTTGGTGTACCTCTTCATATTTTCTTTACAATGCCTTGGACGTAAGATATGAAATTTAATTAAGTTTTCCTTTTGATTTTTTTCTTAACATTTTTTTAGCAAGATTCTAACAGCAGAACTTGCCAAAAATAGGATATGGCTTAATTTTACTAGGTTCCATTTCTGATTTATTTTGTTATTTCTCAATACAAGCCTTCATATAGTGGTATCATTGCATGAATATTGGTACTCGTTAAAAGATCTCTTTATTTTGAGAATGCATTAATTTTTTGAAGTTGTGATTAATTAAGTCTAAGAATTTCATTTTACTAAGTGTAACTTGTGAATTTAATATTATTATTTATTCGTGTTAGTGTATCTATATATATACCTGCTCCACATTAATAAAATATGTATGAATTACCAGTTAAACATGGTATCTGTTGAAGCCGATAACCCGACCTCACCTAGAGTTCGGACCTAAAGTTGGAACTCACACTTACTCTTCCCGAACCCCCCTCTTGACGTGAGTCTTTGAACTAGAAACAGACTGCGGGCTTCAGCTTGGAGGTCCCACCTCTTATCCGGAAGAATTAGAAGTGCTTCCCTCCTTAGCCAGTGCTGAGCTAGATGCCTTGGAGGAAGAAGATATAAGAGGTTCAATAACCTTCTTCAAGACACCTTATCGGTCTATTTATAGGCCTCTGAGTTTGACCTGTCAATAACCAAACTGAACCGACCTGAAATTACCAAAATACCCTGGGCTGGGTCTACCAACAGTCAAACTCCGCTGTTCTGAAGGGTTGTACGCAGACCACAAAGGGCTCCAACCACCGAGTGAGCCTACAACCCTGATAGCTTGATGAGAGTCTGGTTAGCGGGTCTGCTCGGGGTCTCCTCTCTAAACAACCTCCAACCATTGAATGATCCTACAGCCCTGTCAGCTTGATGAGAGCCTGGTCAGCGAGTCTGCTCGGGGTCTCCTCTCCAAACAACCTCCAATCACCGAGTGAGCCTACAGCCCTGCCAGCTTGATGAGAGCCTGGTCAGCGGGTCTGTTCGGGGTCTCTTCTCCAAACAACCTCCAACCACCGAGTGAGCCTATAGCCCTGTCAACTTGATGAGAGCCTGGTCAGCGGGTTTGCTCGGGGTCTCCTCTCCAAACAACCTCCAACCACCGAGTGAGCCTACAACCCTGCCAACTTGATGAGAGTCTGGTCAGCGGGTCTGCTCGGGGTCTCCTCTCCGAACAACCTTCAACCACCGAGTGAGCCTACAGTCCTGCCAACTTGATGAGAGCTTTATCAGCGGGTCTGCTCGGGGTCTCCTTTCCAAACAACCTCCAACCACCGAGTGAGTCTACAACCCTGCCAGCTTAATGAGAGCCTGGTCAGCGGGTCTGCTCGGGGTCTCCTCTCCAAACAACCTTCAACCACCAAGTGAGCCTTCAGCCCTGCCAGCTTGATGTGAGTCTGGTCAGCGGGTCTGCTCGGGGTCTTCTCTCCAAACAACCTCCAACCACCGAGTGAGCCTACAGCCCTGCCAGCTTGATGAGAGCCTGGTCAGCGGGTCTGCTCGGGGTCTCCTCTCCAAACAACCTCCAACCACCGAGTGAGCCTACAACCCTGCCAGCTTGATGAGAGGCTGGTCAGCGGGTCTGCTCGGGGTCTCCTCTCCAAACAACCTCCAACCACCGAGTGAGCCTACAACCCTGCCAGCTTGATGAGAGTCTGGTCAGCGGGTCTGCTCGGGGTCTCATCTCCAAACAACCTCCAACCACGGAGTGAGCCTACAACCCTGCCAGCTTGATGAGAGCCTGCTCAGCGGGTCTGCTCGGGGTCTCCTCTCCAAACAACCTCCAACCACCGAGTGAGCCTACAACCCTACCAGCTTGATGAGAGTCTGGTCAGCGGGTCTGCTCGGGGTCTCCTCTCCAAACAACCTCCAATCACCGAGTGAGCCTACAGCCCTGCCAGCTTGATGAGAGTCTGGTCAGCGGGTCTGCTCGGGGTCTCCTCTCCAAACAACCTCCAACCACCGAGTGAGCCTACAACCTTGCCAGCTTGATGAGAGTCTGGTCAGCGGGTCTGCTCGGGGTCTTTCCATTCATCCGTTTCACCCTCATGCCATACAAGAAGATACCTGAGATTCCATTATATCAGAAGGTCACAAGAAATTTACAAGTATCGAAAGATGAAAAAATATTAGGGATAGAATCTTTTTAGGTCGCCGCCGCTTCGGGCACGATCGAGGGGCACACCGTCCACATCCTGGAGGTGGTACCCTCCTGACTTCGGGACCTCCTTCACCACAAAGGGGCCTTCCCAGTTGAGACCGAGTTTTCCTACTGAGGTTCCTCTACCCGCTGCATCTACTTTTTTGAGGACCAAGCCGCCCTTCCGGAACGGCTTGACCCTTATATTTTTATCAAAGTATCTTGCCATCCGGCGCTTGACTTCTTCCTGCCGGATCAATGCTAAATCCCTGAGTTTCTCCACCAGATCAAGAGAGAGTTTCTGCCCCTCCTCGTTCTCTGCCCTCCATCCTTTGTCTCCCTTCTTTCCAGTGGCTACTCTTGGAGATACGACCTTGAACTCTATAGGTATGACGACCTCCGAGCCATGGGAGAGTTTAAATGGAGTCTCTCCCATAGCGCTGTTTGGTGTGGTCCTCAAAGCCCAGAGAACTGAAGGGAGTTGTTCTACCAACTTCCCCTCAAGTTCTCCACCTTCTTCTTCAAAAGATTCACGATAATCTTGTTTGCCGCTTCGACCTGTCCATTGCTTCGAGGATGATGAACCGAGGGGAAGCGGAGGTCTATGCCCAGTTGGACACAGAAGTCCACGAATTCCCTGCTAGCGAATTGTGGTCCATTTTCAGTGACGATGGCCAACGGAAGCCCGTGCCTGCAGATGATCTCTCCCCATTTGAAATTTTTGACTACTTACGACGTTACCTTAGCCAATGCCTTCATTGATAGCCACTTTGAAAAGCAATCCACCATGACCCGCAAAAATTTCCTTTGGCCACTAGCTTGGGGAAAAAGACCCACCAAATCTAGCCCCCATATTGCGAAGGGCCAGGGAGCCGTGATCGTACGTAATCTTTGGGCGGAAGGAGTTGGAGAGGGACGAACTCCTGACACTTTCGGCATCTCTTCGCGAATTCCTCCGCATCCTTCCTGAGGGTTGGCCAGAAGTATCCTTGCCTCAACACTCTCCCCTCCAAGGTTCGACTTCCCGAGTGACTCTCACACTCTCCCAAATGAATTTCTTCTAGGACCCTTGGAATCTTTCCCTCAGATACGCATCGAGCCAACAAACCCGATAGCGTCTTTCGGTATAATATCTCATCCTTCAGCAGGTAGTATGCCGATTTATACCTGACCCGCTTCTTATCGAGATCCCTCTCGGGAAGTTGTCCCGAGGTCAAAAAGATGATGAAGGGGTCCATCCAAGACCCTTGCTGGTCTACCTCCATTAACTCTCCTTCCTCTATGGATGGCCTGAAGAGTTCCGTCACCATTCCTCCGGCCCGAGGACCGTATTTGGTAAGCAGGTCGTCCGGAGCACTTTTCCCCCTCGGGACGTGTTGAATTGAAAAGCTGCGGAACTGCCCGATGATGTTTTTGGCCTTCATCAGATACAACTGGAGGGTGGGTTCCCTTGCTTCAAATTCTCCTTTGATTTGTCTTGCTACCACCATAGAGTCTGTGGAGACTTTAATATCTTGTATGCCATGCTCCCGAGCTAGCCTGAGTCTCGCGATAATCGCCTCATATTCTGCTTGATTGTTAGTGATTGTGAAGTGGATCTTCAGAGCCTGCTCAATTCTGGTCCCTTCTGGACTCACCAAGATCATACCTCTTCCAAAAGAACTTCTTACAGATGCTCGATCTACCAGCATCTCCCAAGCAGCTCGAAGAGGTGCCTCAGTTTCTCCGACCTCGACCACGTAATCTGCCATGAAATCCGCAACCGCTTGCGCTTTGATGGCCAGCCGAGGGGGTAAATCGTGGTCGAACTCACTGAGCTCTATCGACCATTTGACCAACCTCCCTGAATGTTCCACCCCTTCCAGGATGCGGCGGAGAGGATGATCTGTCACCACCTGAATCGAGTGAGCCTGGATGTATGGCCTGAGCTTCCTGGCTGATATGATGAGTGCGAATGCCAGCTTTTCAAGGATAGGGTATCTGAGTTCCGCCTTTTTCAGGACTCTGCTCACGTAATAGATCGGGAACTGCTTTTTTCCTTCTTCTCGTACAAGAACCGAGCTTACTGCTCCGACCCCCACTCCCGGGTACAAGAGCAAACTCTCCCCTTCTCTTGGCCCTTGAAGTAGCGGTGTCTGGGTGAGTTGTTGTTTTAGAGCTTGAAAGGCCTCTTCGCATTCAGCGGTCCATTCGAATTTCTTGCCCCCTCTTAGCGTTCGGAAGAAAGGCGAGCATTTCTCCCCAGTCCGGGAGAGAAACCTGCTTAATCCGGCCAGCTTGCCGGTGAGATGTTGGACCTCCTTGGCGTTCTTCGGAGATTCTAATTCTAGGATTGCCTTCACCTTATCTAGACTGGGTTCTACTCCGGATGGGGTAAGGAGATGCCCTAGGAATTTTCCCCTGTTGGCTCCGAAGACACATTTTAAGGGGTTGAGCCTCATCTTGTATTTCCTTAAGGTTCCAAAGGTTTCCTCTAGATCCAGGACGTGAGACCTGAGATCTCGGCTCTTGATCATCAGGTCGTCTTCATAAACTTCAAGGTTCCGCCCCTTCTGCTCCTGGAAGATTCGATCCATCATTCTTTGATAAGTCGCCCCCGCATTCTTTAATCCAAAGGGCATCATGTTGAAGCAGAAACACTCATCCACCGTGACAAAGGTGACGTCCTTGACGTCCGGGGGGTGCATGCGTATTTGATGGTACCCTGAAAATGCTTCTAGAAAATTTATTAGTGAAAAACCGACGGCTGAGTCAAGCAGCACGTCGATTCGAGGCAGATGATAACAATCCTTAGGGCATGCTTTATTTAAGAGAGAAAAATCCACACACATCCTCCATTTCCCCTCTCCCTTCTTCACCATTACAACATTACTCACCCACCCCGGATATTTACATGCAGATATGAACCCCGCTTTGAGCAGCTTCTCTACTTCCTCCCTGATGGGTCCGGCCATCTTAGTGGCGATGACTCTCTTCTTCTGTTGTACGGGGCGAGCATTGGGGTCGAGGTTGAGACGGTGGCATGCCACGTCCGCGTCGACCCCCGGCATGTCAGTTGCACTCCAGGCGAAGATATCAACGTTCTTTTGCACGCACGCTCTGATCTCCTCCTGATCCTCGGAACTGAGCTCTCCACTGATTTTTACCTTCTTTTTCCTCCCTTTCTTGGTGAGGATTTCCATCTCCAGCACCTCCACTGCCGCCTTCAGCCTCGATGGCTCTTCCTCTTTCTCTTGCTCCCCCAACATATCCTCCTGTTCTCTGGCTTCACAGTCTACTGTCTCACGCTCCGCAACGGCCACAACCACTTCTCTCAGAAACTTCTCCACCTCTTCCTTGGTTGGGATTCCTTCTTCCAACAGCGAACTTCCCAACTTCTCTAGTCGAGCTTCCAACCTGGACGACTCCCCCACTTCCTCCATCTTTCTTTTCTCTTTCCTCCCTCCCTCTCTTTCCTTCGAATCCACCTCTCCTTTCTCCTCCTCTACCTCCATCTCTCCTTCCTTCTCTCCCGCCGTTTCCGGCTCCGCCGCAATACCTCTCTCCATCCCTGCCTCTCCTTCCTCTTCGACCTCCATCTCTCCTTTCTCCTCCTCTACCTCCATCTCTCCTTCCTTCTCTCCTGCCGTTTCCGGCTCCGCCGCAATACCTCTCTCCATCCCTACTTCTTCCTCTTTGACCTCCTGCTCCCATCGTTCCATCCTCTTCTCTATATCCTCGGCCTCTACTTGCCAAGAAATGGTATTCACTGCCGTCACATAGCACTCCCTGGCTGCCTTTGGATCTCCCTGTACTCTGATCTGGGTCCCCCCGACATTGAGCTTCAGGCATTGGTGGCAGGATGATGAGACACAACTAAAGGCACTGATCAAAGGGCGCCTATAAATGGCGTTGTAACTGCTGGGGGCGTCCACTATAACAAAACGACAATTCCTGGACAACCCCCCCGGAGTCACCTGGAGTCCTACTCCCCCCTCGACTTCCTTCCTTTCTCCCGAGAATCCGAACAACGACCCATCCGCTGCCAGCACCCTTCGCGCCTCCACCCTCATCTCATTGAATGCCTTTTTGAAGATGACATTCACCAAACTCCCATTATCGACAAGGATTCGCGATGCCGTGAAGTTTTCAATGACGGTCCGGATCACTAGTGCATTACAAAAGGGATCTTCGTGGTCTGGCATGTCTTTCCGAGAGAAGGTGATTTTCTCGTCCGGGGGAGGGGCTTGTGACGTCGAGGCTACGCTCCGACGATACATGGTATGAAGGCTCGCCTTACGGGCAGCCTCAATCCTCACTCCCCCATGGATCACTCTGATCTCACCTCGATCTCCCACATCTACTCGGTCCACACACCGGTCCTCCTCTCCGGTCCCAGTCACCTCCACTATTCGCACCGATAGCTGTTGTTCCCCTGCTCCCCGAGCTCTCTTCATCTCTAGAAATTCCGGGCAGGTAGCCGTTGTGTGACCCTCCTCCTCATGGAAGTCACAATATGACAACGCTACCTCCTCCCCCCGTCTCCCCTCCTGAGGATTCCTCCTTCCAGCTCCCGCTCCTGCTCTCCCTCTTTCTCTGCCTCTACCTCTCCCTCGGCCGATGACCATAGCTTGCTGAGACGGGGGCAGGGGTGGTCTAGGACCATATCCCCACCCCTGCTAGTTGAATCTTCTTGGTCCTCCCTGGTAGTTCCTTCCCCCCATGGGGAAAACCTCTTCCTTGCCCTTGGGCAGGGCCTACTTGCTGCCTCCAACCCAACTCCTGACACACCGGCGCCCTTGGCTCTTCCCTCCTTCCTTCTTGCTGTCTTGCCCCTCCCGGCTCTCTCGACTCGACCTCCGTCAACCTTGCCATCTTCCTGGCAAATGTCGGGTTTGCCGCCTCCATCGCTATCTCCTTTGCGGCCTTCTCCATCAGCACTTCAAATGACAGTGGCGTCTTCCGAGTTAGGCTCATCTTGAAGAAACTCTCCCGCAGTCCAACGGTAAAAGCTGTCTGGAGAGCAAATCCTGGCACTTCCTGAATGTCCAAGATCTCTTCCTGGAACATGTCTACATACTGGGCCAAGGATTCATCCGTCTTCTGCCGGAATCAGAAAAATCGACTCAAGATTCTTCTTCCTCTTCTTTGAGGTTGAGAAACGAAACTGGAAACTTCTACTAAGATCTTCGAAGTCATAGATTGAGCCTGCTGGGAGTTGATGAAACCAGTCCCTAGCTTTATCTTTTAAGGTGATGACGAAAAGACGGCACTTGAACGCTTCCGTCATCGACCTGATGGAGACCGCATCCTTGAACCATTGCAGATGCTGGAGAGGGTCGTCTTTTCCCACATAGTAGTTCATTTCAGGTTCTCTGAACCCTTCTGGGACTGGAGCTGAAAGGATCAACTCGCAGAACGGGGACCCTCTCGCCACGGGTCTCGCCGCCTCCACCCGCGCGACGACGTCTCCTGGCGAGACGACACTCGCGGGGCTAGGGAGCAGCTCCCTACCCGACAGGTCTCGCCCGCTTCCTTCTATCAGTACTTCCTTTCTGGGTCGCCTCTCAGGCGCGTCCTCTCCAACTCTTGCCGAGACGAGCTCGTCCTGATGCGCGAGAGCGGGCGCCTGAGGTAAAGGAGTTGTGCAGTCACCCTGCCGCGAGATCCCCTGCAACATGTCCATGATGTCTTTGATGGACGCCATGAATTCTTCCCTTCCTACAAATCCCCCGGGGTTCTGGGGCCCGTCCCCGTCTCCTTCTCCGAGATTTCCCGCCATGAGGTAGTTCAAGATTCTTCTGTGCAGGCTGTGATCCGCGCTCACCGCACCAAAAATGTTGAAGTCGATAACCCGACTTCACCTAGAGTTCGGACCTAAAGTTGCAACTCACACTTACTCTTCCTGAACCCCCCTCTTGACATGAGTCTTGGAACTAGAAACAGACCGTGGACTTCAGCTTGGAGGTCTCACCTCTTACCCGGAAGAATTAGGAGATCTTCCCCTCCTTAGCCAGTGCTGAGCTAGATGCCTCGGAGGAAGAAGATATAAGGGGTTCAACAATCTTCTTCAAGGAACCTTATCGGTCTATTTATAGGCCTCTGAGTTTGACCTGCCAATAACCAAACTGAACCGACCTGAAATTACCAAAATGTCCCTGGGCTGGGTCTGCCAACAGCCAAACTCCGTTGTTCTGAAGGGTTATACGCAGACCACAAAGGGCAAAAGGGTAAAATTACCTGGGGTAAAAGGGTAAAATTACCTGGGCTGGGGTAAGAAAGTAAAAACACCTTTTTCTTATATGGCGAGTGAGAAAATAACGGCGGGCGGGACGAGCCTATCTGGTCGTCTCGCGAGTCCCCCGCCCCGCGAGAGGCGTCTCGCAACAAAAGACCAGCACGCGCCGCTGCTCTCATCTCGCCCACGATGTTTTGTCTCTTTAAAGTACCTGCGAGTGGACCCTATGGTCCCACTCGCCTCTGCAGTCCACTCGCCCCTCTCACCCCTAACTCAGCACTCCTCCTCAAGTTGCTTCCTGTGAGCCCGAGATTGTACAGTATCAGAGCAGGACGAATCATTTTTTCCGCTCGTACCGACACGAATTCACTTTTTGGCTCTAGCTTGCGCTAGAACTGATCTTGATCACGCGTAACATCTCCTCATGCGACTTCTCTCCTGAATGCCTTGATCAATTTCTCTAGCCTCGACATCTCGCGCTACCTCCCGTGCAATCCCTCCTAGCTCTCGCGCGTTCATCCTACATCTTTTCCTAGGTCTCACACGACTTCACCTTGTGATAAACCTCTCGTCAGAACAAAATCTCTCGCCTGACTTCTATAGAGTCTCTCTCTCTTTCACGCTGTTTCATCCTAAATTAAATTACAATTTTGCCTCTCGTAATTCAGGATTCGCTTCTAACGATTACAATCGACTTCATCGGTGATCAAGGTATTTAGAATATTACGATAAAATTCTCATTCTAATCTTAATTTATTTAATTTAAGAATCTTGGCGTCGACGCGTTTTTGTATTGGTGCGAGGGCGTAGTGTATATATTTTTAAGTAGTAGAGTGGAATGACAATTTTGTAATAAAATTGAAATGCCTAATTCCCTCAAATAGAATCCAAGGCACGGTTTCCTTTTCTCTCTCCTGCGGTTTCCATAACCGCACCTATGCACGATTTCCCCTTCTATAGGTGTTCGATAAAAAGGAATCAACTGCTCAGTTCCTTCTGCACGGTTCGATTGAGTGAAAACCTAGAGACTCCTCTCGTTTCAGATACCTGACGACGTTGTGCTCCTTTGCTCGCTCTCGTCGACGACAATAAACTCGAGGATCATACTCCTCTCATTTCCATCGTCGACGCCAAGAGCAAGTCCTTCTGTCTCCTCTAGAAACCCTCAGCGCCATCTCCTTGCCCCTTGAATTGGCCCATCGATTCATTCCTGGGTGGATTGTCTCCCTCTTGGCATTTCTGTTTCCTTCAATTTAACCAGGTAAACCTCCATGCGTGCTCATGTATATTGCCTCTGTTTGATTCTCATTTCCCTTTCTCCTTTTGACCTAATGAAGATGACTAAGATTTCGTTTGGTTCTCATTTTCTCAGACCAAGAATTCTAGGATATCTCCTTTCCTCGACATCCCTATTAATGTCGAGATTTCTAGTCATGATCGCCTTCCCTCAGCAAACCCTCTTCAGATGTCGGTAGGTCCCTTGAAAATTTCAGTGTTTGCACTAATATGGACATCAATCAGAATTTTTGCTTAAGTCCTACTTTAATTAATGGATCTTTTAGGTGATCGACATAATCGACAATTTTAGATTTAGGCGCAACCGTCTTTGTTTCAAAAATCATTATCCTCCATTGTTAGAGTGGTAAGCCCTTTTACCCGCGACACGAAATTGTATCCTTGAAATTCTGGGGAGTATTGATTGAATGTTTAACGTTTTACTCTTTAGGTTACGTGAAGGGAATTGGGGTAAGAGAGCTCGTGATGAATCAAAAAGAAATTTTTGTGTGTTCTTCAAAGTAACCTAGACAGCTATTTCGTTGCTTCTTGTGTACAAGCGCCGCAATGCCACAGTAAGAAACTTTAATTTCTTTTGGCTAGACGTACCAGATAGTATTGCATAAAAATGTTTTTCTTTATAGTTAACAAATTCTTATAATTATAGAAACCCACAATTATTGTTATGCAATAATAGTTTACAATAGGAAGCTATATGCCCATCAAACTTTCAGTCGATATATGTAAATCATAAATATTATATGTTCATATTGGTCAGATCTCCATAAATTTATGAAAATATACAGAACATATCCTCACGTAAATATTTAGAATACGAGAATGACTAATCATATGAATATGAATATAAGTTGATTAACTAATAAGAGACACTACCTAAGGTACTCAGATGAATATGTCAGCAACACAACATCGAATGGAAAATAATTAGGAGGCACGATCGAGACTTTCTCTCATGAGAGATAAAGGCGCACTATCTTACTCATATGACGTAACAGATCGTATGAGCCGCAAGTTTGGGGAGATGACACCCCATTCAGAAGATTAATAGATGTGAGTCTGTGTTCGTGAGACACTAGAACACATGCATTCGTTAATAGGGACTCGGATCATTAGAATTGTGAATTAGAAACTACTAAACCTAGAATAAAATGAAGGACAAGAATAAGACACCTAGAATTCAAGTATATGTCGAAGTTTAAAAATCCCTATAGTTAACTATTTTTGGAACGTGAATAAATATGCATAAAATGATTAAACTAGAATTGATATTTATGTTCTCAGTATTTTTTTAGAAAAGTATGCATAGTATAACAACATATATTTCTCCTCAGTATAAAATTATTATTTCATGAAACATGCAATCATGTTCTTTCAAAATATTTTTAGTGTCACTAGGAGAAATGTTTTTTTCTTACTCTCTAGTAGGCTGACTCGTTTTCGGGCATTTCATTATAGGGGTCACAGCTGGGGAGTTGTGCCTAGGATAATCGTATGCGGATCTCCATTTATAGTTTGTGTTTGTTTAGTTATCTTTTCTTTCAGCACTGCACTATTTTTCTTTCGTGAACTCGATGTAATCTAAATATTTAAGATTTTCTATGTATCAGACAATATTTAGTATTTCAGAAATTCAGATATTTGGATCGTCTTTCTTTTTTAGTTGGCTCTGTAAATTCTGAAAAATTGAGGTACACTTTTACCCTTAGTTTCATTTACTACTTTCGTTGTAAGTTTCTTTTTTGTACTTTTGTATTTACTTGCTATGTACTAATTTAAATATTGTTGTTTAGTTTACTTCTTATCACGGGGTCCGACCGGGCTGCTGATTTGTTGATAAACTAGGTTGGAGTGTTACACACATGCCTGCACGATCTCTCTCCTGTAACCTACTGCACGATCACTCTCAGGACCTCTCACGGGCTTGTCTCTCGCCGATTAGAATTCTTGTGTGTGTCACGCCTTCACCAATTGAAGCTCTTATTGATCGCAACCTCTTGGGATACTCGCACACGTGCGACTCCTCTCGCCACATTGCAAATTTTTTGCGTGAGCTCATCCATTTTTGCACCCGAACCCAACAAAATTTGTCTTCTTTGTGCAACATCACTCGTGCTCTCTCTCATCTCTAGACGATTCTTTCGCTCATTTCTAGACAAAGATCTCATGCTTGTCTTTGGACTAAACTCTCTCTTTTTTCTTAGAGACCTGCTGACGCGGGACGGGCTATGAACGATTGTGGTTACGCTAATGCAATCCTATGTGAGGGTGTGTAATGGACGCAAATGAATCCAATGTAAATGATGCATGCATGTGTTTAATTAATTTGGAAATAAAATAACAACAATTATAATTATATAATTTTAGCAGTTAAGCAAATCTACACGATGTGATTTTGATTTTCAAGTGTACGAGTAATATCAAAAGTTTTGTCTACGAAGGTTCTTCAACCACAATTTGCACGAATAAGTGTCATGGACCTAAAAGAAATTGAACAAAAGCATTAACAATCACGATACCCAAGCAAATATTTAATATCTTCCAATATTTAACATCAAAAATTAAAATAATACATTAAATTAATACTCACAAACATAAAGATCCGGCAACGACAACTATGTTGAGTTGTTGGGATGTGGAAACCGATGGTTTCGTGTTTTGACCTATGGGAAATATTGCTGCAGTAATGGGGTAAGTAACGGGCGGGAAGCAGGGAGCTTTATTGCAAGGTTTACTTGATCGGGAAGGAGTGAAAGGGATTTTAGGAGAAGGTGATTCAGTTATAACAAGGGAGCGAATGGTTATGAGACTCGCCGGTGGTTCCACAATAGGGATAGGGATAAAGAGTGAAGGTTTGGCCGACGGGATTGAGGAATGGTGGGGTGGGGGCGGAACTTGTACACCGTCTATGAGGCTAGTGCAACCTTTGCCTGGCCAGGGAAGAACGACATGGATGGACGGAGAGGTTATCAGGCTCGATGGACTCAAACTGGATGAAGGGGCGTGTGGCAGGAATGGAACCTTTCAGTTCTCGAGGGAGAAGATTAGTAGGGTAGGGGAAAGTTAACAGTTAGGCGATGAATCGTGGGATGATAAGAGGTGTTCACTGGTGAACAAATCAAAAAAAGGGAAATGGAAAATAACCCGGGTTGTCGCTCCCCGAAGTCTCGCAGCGTCGCAGCTCGAATGATTACCGTATCTGGATTTTCTCACAAATTCAACAATGACTGAAAATGAAATCATTCGCCTTTATTTATAACGAGAGAGGCGGTTGGGCACCCAACATGAACAACTATGATTGGTTGTTATACCCGATGTTCAAAAACACTAAATACAAGTACAAATAAAAAAACAAAATACACATAAAAAGGAAAACGACGCTCCGGACGCGCTTGCGGTCTCGGATCGTCGATCTGATCAATACATCTCATACAAATATGCAAAAGCGGATCCCGCCGAGTGGTGACCCAATCTCTTCCATCGATCACGTTCACGCGGCTGATCCCCATCACCCCCCCCCAGATCTAAAGGCATTCTTCTCCGAGGAATGAAGATGACCGATCTGCAGTCGAAGATTGAGGGAAAGTCTATTAAGCTCCATCACAGATATCCAAGTATCGTGTAAGGTGGGGCTCCCACTGTATTGCACCAAGTAACCGCAAGGACTGTCTGTGTGGGTGGTGCACTCCTGTGTCACAATATCAATAATGCTCTCATCTCTCACCTCTCGTGGGGGTGAATCCAGAGGAATTGGCAGAATTATGGGAGGTGCGAGCAAGTCCACGAGTGCTCGTCGAACGTGATCAGGGGTAGTGTCAAGTTGTAACTGGGAGGTGTCAGAAGTGTCTCAAGGTATGGGACCCTATGTTTGAGAGGCTCAAAGTAATGTGCCAAATCTTTTGTATTAAATACGAGATGAATACCCGTATCTGCAGGAAAATCGATCTCGTAGGCATTTGTTCCAACTTTCTTTGTAACCCTATAAGAACTTATTTGCTTAAGTTGTGGTTTAGTAGCGACTCCTTTTGGTAGCCCCTCCTTGCAAAGTTTGACCATGACATGCTCGCCTACCCGATAATGTTGTTCACGTCTGTGCATATCTGCCCATACCTTATATAATTCAATATTGTTAGTGGTTTTCTTCCGGATTAATTCACGCATTTCATGGAAATGAAGCGAATTATACAACTGTGAATCATACATGAGTCATGCACTAAATGTAATGTAACCGGGATCGCGTGAGACCCTTGGATGAGACCTTCCCATGCTTCAGTTTATTTAGTCTTGATGTTCCTCCTTCAGTACCTGTAAACCAGGGCATACAATGAACATATTTGGCTTTGATTTTCTGTATTCACATTTCTTATAGGCTCTATCTACTAGATGAACAATTCTTGAGAAATTTATATGGAAGCTGTTGATTATATTGCCATCCCCGTCAAGTATGACCTGCATTGCAACTTCATTTTTGTTGGCTGGCAAAGTATATTTAATTTAATTTGCATACTATGTACTGCTATATGCTTTTGTATTTAGATAGTAACTTTCTTATGTCTTAATATGCAGGCCAACCAGCGAGTTCCCTCATCCTATGGCACGTGTTCCTCAGAGTGCTGCGTATAGGGTATATCCATCTCTTATTAGTTCTGTTTTTCTACAGTTTAGAAGCTTAATTTTCTATTTTTTGAACTTTTTTCAGCTTTCATATCTTGTCGTGGACCTAATAGTTTGGTGGGGCATCCGAGGGTATATTAATGACTTCAGGAAAAGAAAACTGAAGTTGGCCCCTATTGCATATTTCAGTACCTATCATGGATCCATATCACATTTGCCAACCGGTTACTTGTGGAGTCCCCACCTTGTGCCTAAGCCAAGTGGTGAGAATGCAGTTTTCAATTTTATGAGTACCCATTCTTTTCTGTCTTCCCTTAGGATTTTGAAAGAAAAATTTAATCTCTTCTTTTGCATCAAATTAAACGTATTACTACTTTATCTGCTTGCTAAAGCACAAATTTTCTAGATTGGGGTCCCTTAGTGGATGTTGTTGGTTTCTGTTTCTTGAATCTTGGAACAAAGTATCAACCATCAAAAGAGTTTGCTCAGTGGCTTCTGCAAGGATCAAAGCCTATATACATTGGATTTGGTAGCATGGTAAGGTCCTTGTTAAATGCACAATGTTGATAAGTAGATCTTCTTGCCACCAATTTTGTGCTGAAATGAATAAATCTTCTAAATTCTTCAGTCTTGATTTTCTGTAGGAATTTCCACGACTTAGTTCACAGCTGTCATATTTTTCGTTTTAATAGATGTTTAGCAGACAGTTTTGGTTGTAGTTTTTCTTTTTCTTGCCTGTCTAATTTTATTTTTGATGTTTCTTAGTTGCAATTATTGCCATCTATGTTGATAGGTGAACTGGTAATATCCTTTTAGCCTGACTAGATGTGTTTGTGTTTATGCAGAAATAGGACCATGCCTTGTTTGGCCTGTGTTTAAAACAGATGTTGACATCGGTGTTTGCGTAAGTTTATTTTCATGAATCAGCTGAACATGTCTTGTATCTATAAGTACTGGAGATTTTTAATGAATAAGAAGACACATTTTTTCATCTCTTAGCATGATATAAGTGAAGGGTTAACCTAACTCTAACTCTAGACAATTTCCCCTAACAATCTCCCCTTCTCTCACCTGTCACACCTTTCCGGCTCTCACATGTTCCCATTGTTGCATCCTCCCCCACACCTCCTCAAAGTTGCTACAACACCCCGAACATAATCCCCTACCAATCACCACAACATTCCCTCCTCTTGATCCCCTCCACCACCCTACTATCCTCCTTTTCTGCTCTATCCTACCACAATCATTACCTGTTTGCACCGATCTATTGCGCTCCCACCCTGAACCTGGACCAACCCCTCCACTTCCATTGTTCTCGCAGCAATTACTAGATGTACCTACCTCCTCTGGCATAGCTACAATTCCACCTTACCGCAACCACTGCTCCCTACAACCCCTCTATCACACCCCGAGTTGAATGCCATAGCGTCAGATCCCATTGTTTTAGGCAAACCACAAATTGCAAGCATCCCCTCTTACTTTCTAACTATCTGAACATCTTTTCTCCTCCATCTTGTTCCATTTTTGTAAAAGCTAGGGAATTACCATTTTTCTTCTTACAACTGAGATAATCCATAGATTCTTTTCCGTCTCTCTTAATGTGTTGTGAACTCAAACTTCTCTTCATGTGTTTTGGGTTCAAACTTCTCTTCATGTTATGGACTCAAACTGCTCATCATTTTTTATGTACTCAAACTATTGACTCAAAAAGCCTCTTCATCTTTGTTGGTACCATTAAATTCAATGATATCAACTATCTCCTGTTGTTTAGGACTTTTTCACTTGTCAGTTCTCATGATGAGCTTCTACGCAATCTTGATTTTGCTTATCAGTGGGACACCGTCAAGTTCTCTAGATGGTCTGTTCGACTATTATGTTCTTACCAAGCTTCTAATCGGCCATTAACGTTCTAATACCTCCATGGTTATGTATCAAGACTACCAAAAGACGTTGACTTCTTCATGCCACCTCTAAATTTTAAATTTTCTTTTCGACACTCTTTATTCAGAGATCTTTCTCTTTATTAGAATGATGATATGTTAATCTAAGAATATAGTTTTGATTGAGGGTAAAATGGGATGATTACTTTAGTGTCGGTCCATCACCACAGTTCAACAATTTGGGGGAAAACAGAATGGTGACTTCCTCGTTGCCAAAATTATTTGGCTTTGTACAATCTCAATGAATTGATCATTTTATGATTTCAAGCATTTTTACTGGTCTTTCTCTACTCCTTGTTATCGAGCTTTCACCTCCTACGACTACTAATCAGTCTTCCTTGGTCATTGACTATAAGGGTCTATATAGCACGGGGACGGAAATGAGATACGGGATACAATAAAAAACGGATTCGGGATACGTGAATTTTTAAAAAATAAGAATACGGGAAGCGTTTTTTTTAGTATAAGTATTAATTAATATAAAAATAGGATAATTAATAAACTATTTAGGGATGCAAGTAAATATGAGCCCAAATGAAAAATAACATATTAAAAAACCTGAGACTCAAATAATTTTAATTCATGCAGAGATTTAAGTAGAGGAAAATTTACTCAGGGTTTTGTCTCACAAATATTCAAACCAAGAAACCGTGAATGGAAAACATAAGAATTTCTCAAGCAAAAACCGTCAGGTCAGCATCAATACATACCCCAAACAATAATAGAAAAACAACAGTTTAGAAGGATGTAATCATCAGTACATAAGTTGATATTAAGCCCAATCAGTAACAAGGAAAACATCTCAAACAATAACAAGAAAATAGTAACAAATGTGGCAAGAATCACTCAACCAACATTAGATAGTATGCAACAGAAGACGAAGAAGAAGCAAAAAATGTGGAGAGATCAGTAAACTCATCAGAGAGGAGGGTTGCAGCGGGATGCGGGAGATGCAAGAGGCTTTCGACGCAAAGAGATAAGAACTTCAAGAGGGTGTGATGCAAGTGATGTCGGTGGCTTTCAACGCAGAGATATCTGAGAGCTTCGACACAGAGATGCCAGAGAATTTCGACGTAGAGAGCTTCGACGGCGTGATGCGGAAGACCTTCAAGACGCACGAAAGTTCCTTTCGTAAACCTAAACGTCGCATGAAATGAATAGGTTGCGTGAAATGAAATGAATACCCCTCCCGTAGCTTAGTCCCGCTGGATCTCCTTCAGTGGACGTGGTCCCAAGTGGAGCCGGGCCTGGGTCGTCACAAAAAAGTGCAATTTTTTGTGACGACCTAGACCCGACTCCACTCGGGACGACATCCACCAGGGGACACCCAACGACGTCATCCAGGCTGTATCCCAAGCACCCCAAAGCCTCTCCGCGCCTGTTTCTCGGTCGCGGTGCATTGTTGAGGCCAGGTCTCGAACTCATAACCCCCTTGATAAGGATCCTTCAAACAACTCCTCATCACCAATTGAGCAGTTCAATTGGTGATGAGGAGTGGTTTGAATGCTCCTTATCAAGGGTGTTGCAGGTTGGAGACCCGGCCTCAACAATGCGCCGCGGCCGAGAAACAGGCGCAGAGAGATTTTGGGGTGCTTGAGCTGCAGCCCGGACGACGCCAGTTGGGTCCCGCAGGGTCTCCCTTGGTGGACGTGGTCCCGAGTGGAGCTAGGCCTGAGTTGTCACAAAAGATCACCTCACGTTATGGAAAAGTTCACTGCTTACTTCAGTCATCATTGAAAGAGTTTTGTGAATCTCTTTGCTAAAAATTCAAAGTTAGTTCTGAGAGTCTCATTAAAAAGACTCAGATTGGTTTTGAGAATCTTCCATAAAAGATTCAGTGTTGATTTTAAGAGTCTCCTGTAGGATTTCACGTGTAGTGGTCGGGCGAATTTTTAAAAAAATTCTCAAACACCATACAATACATAAGGATCGGATATCCCAAAGCAATGCAAAACAGGCTTAGCAAAAATAAACCCTAACTCCTCACATCTAATCCATCACATGCGTTAGAAATTATACCTCTAGAGAACAATCTCTAGGCGGAAGAAGAAAACACGTCGGAGAAAAAGATGACGATCCCACCGCAACAACGAGGCCGATCGCCTCGCCTCTTGGTTCACCTTGAACCCGAACAACGACAAATCTCTATTCCGTTGACGGAGAATAGAAACACTAGCTCAGAACCTCTCTCCTCTTGCACCGATGACTCCAAGTGGCCGAACCACACTAGTCGCCGGGTAGGGAAGAGAAAAGTGGAGAAGGATCTAAAACCGCTGTGGAGAAGGAGCAGACTCAAGCTAGCACACAAGCTGGGGCCGACCGAGAAGGAACACCTAGGGTCGGCGAGCTGCAGGGCGATGGCGGCGGCAAACTTGTCCGGCGATGGAGCAGCGGACGCCAAGGCTTTGGCGGCGGCAAGCTTGCTCGGCGACGGAGCAACGGGTTGCGATGCCGGCGGTAAACTTGCCCGACGGCGGAGCGGGGAGCTGCGCGACTATCGGCGGCCGGAAGCTCAAGATCGCAAACCCTATTTCTCCCTGTTTTTGCGGCTAGGTTTTAGAACCGAGAACCTCTGCTCATCCTCTCGCCGGTTTTACTTGTCTATATCTATATATGTAAAATAATCTTATATATATATAAATCTATATATATTACATAAACATACATTTATATATATTTGTATATATTTATAACATATATATACATCTCATATATATAAATGCTTATATATATATATATTTATATATAACATAAAAGAATAAATTTTGCATGTGTGTATACAAAAGCACATACACATGCTACATTATATATAAAATCCCATAATACCAATTACTGTGCACTCCTACCAAAATAATTACGACGACTCGCTCCGTCATAATTTTTCTTTTGATAGTCGCACAGGAATTCTATCTAAGCATGTCGAGTCACGACATTAGTCGTTCGCACTTACTATAGTACTTGGATTAAATGTACCATAAAATCAAATACTCCAAATAAGCCGAACGGATGCTGTTCCCGTTCATTTGGTGCGACCTTAAAGAGGAACCATGTCGTCGAGACTATAATATAACTTCCTATATTATGGACTATAAGAGGCTTTGTCACTGCATTATAGTCGCCCCAACAACATGGTAACTAGGTAACGCAATGAACGACCTGTGTCTATTTCTTTGTCACATGATATCATAAATATTATGCAAATTGGGACTGTGTCATTTCACACTATATTTGTCTTTCTTGGTCTCACAAGTGAGTTGTATTTATAACTATGTTAGTTATAATGCATGCCATACAACCTCGCTCGGCCAAGGGGCCCGACTATATCATTACCAAAATAATTTGGGGACAAAATGATATTTCGATGTGTACATTACTTACGCGTAAGTATGAACAACGAATCATAGTATATATATCATTATCAGAGGATAGTATTCAACTATAATCACGTTGCCCACACTGACACGCTAAATCTACACATCTTGTATCTCCAACTAATAGACACGTTGTAAACATTATTGACACTTAACACATTCCACATAATGCTACAACATAAAATAGGTCACTCTCAATATGTATGAAATCACACGCATACACAGTCATATGATTAAACGATAATCATTTATCAATATTTATAGAACTCAAATGTACTTTAATCGATATGTCAATCTTAACTCGGCAATCAATGTTCATTTTTGATTACCACGATTGTGAGGATAACTTAAGATTACATGACTTAATAAAAACCATGGTTCTATGATTCAAGATCAAGCGCATCTTCCCAAACCTTATATGATACAAGTCATATAATCAAGGAACAAAATGTTACAACATTGTAAAACATGAACATAAGTAAATAGAAAAAGATAACTTTCAAAACACCACTTCCTTCAGTCTCCCACTTGTTTTCAAAATTTCTTAAATTATAGAAACTATAAAAGAAAAGGAGTAACCTTAAAATCATCCATCAAGCCACTCTCCATGGTCACGTAACCTCATGGATTCGAAATGAATTTCGCCCTTAGCTTGAGATAAAGGTTTGGTGAAAGGATCAGCTGTGTTGCTGTTAGTGTCTATCCATAAAAGTGCAATCTTCCCTTCCTCGATGAAGTCCCGCGTTATAAAATACTTTCTATCCATGTATTTTGTCTTGTGATGCGACCTTGACTCCTTAATTTGAGAAATGGAGGCACTATTGTCGCAAAACAATTTCAAGGGGGCTTCACTTGATGGAACAATTCCAAGTTCTTCGAGGAATTTCTTTATCCATACTCCCTCTTTGCTGGCTTCCGCAGCTGCCATGACTTCTGCTGCGGTGGTCGAGTCAGCGGTAGTTGATTGTTTCCAACTACGCCAACTCACGGCTCCACCATTCAGAAGGAAAACGAACCCAGATTGAGATTTCCTGTCATCTGGTTCTGTCATGAAACTAGCAGCCGTGTAGCCTTCTACAACTAGTTCCTTATCCCCACCAAAAACAAGAAACTTATTCTTGGTCCTTTTCAGGTACCTAAGAATATTTTTGACAGCGGTCCAATGATTAGGACCGGGTGAAGCTTGATGTCGGCTCGTTATGCTCAGGGCATATGCAACATCCGGTCTTGTACAAGTCATGGCATACATGATGGAGCCTATGGCTGAAGCATAGGGGACATTCTTCATGTATTCAATGTCCGTGTGCGTTGAGGCACAATGAGACTTGCCCAACTGTAAAGATGTCTTCATTGGCACATTTTCCTTCTAAGAGTTTTTCATATGAAAACTTTCTAAGACTTTGTCAATGTAAATACTTTGACTCAGGCCAATGAGTTTTCGAGACCTATCCCTATATATCTTGATCCCCAAGATATATTGGGCCTGTCCCATGTCCTTCATTGAAAAAATAGTTTTTAATGAGTCTCTTGTTTGTTCCATTATAAGTATATGATTGCCCATTAATAATATATCATCTACGTACAAAATCAAAAATATGACGTGACTCCCACTGACCTTCTTGTATACACAAGGTTCTTCCTTGCTTTGAATAAAACCGAGAGTTTTAACCTCATCGTCAAAGCGTTTGTTCCAACTCCTTGATGCTTGCTTCAAACCATAAATGACCCTCTGAAGTTTACATACTTTCTCGATATTTTCCGGATTTTCAAAATCTTGAGGTTGTAACATGTATACCTCCTCAACTAGTTTTCCATTTAGGAAAGCTGTTTTGATGTCCAACTGCCATATTTCATAATCATGGAAGACGGCGATAGCCAACATGATCCAAATTGCTTTGAACATTACCACCGGCGAAAAGGTTTCATCGTAGTCAATCCCTTGGACTTGACTATAACCTTTTGCTACAAGCCTTGCTTTGTAGGTTGTCAAGTTCTCATTCATGTCCATCTTCCTCTTGAAAATCCATTTGTTAGGAATGGCTTTCTTTCCATCAGGAAGGTCAACCAAGTCCCATACTTGATTGCCATACATGGATTGCATTTCGGATCTCATGGCCTCTATCCAGGCCTCTGAATCTTTCCTTCCCAATGCTTCTTCATAGGTCAGGGGATCTTCAGTGTCCATTACCAATACATCATGAAAACCCATGTAAAAGTCGGGCTTTCTTTTTACCCTGGTAGACCTTCTGAGTTCTCTTTGCTCATCCCGTTCACCTTGAGACTCTCGAATTTATTCTACAAGCTCATGTGGAATTAATTCATGTTCAACACGAGCCAAACAATTGTCTGGTGGCGCATTGCGAAGCTCCTCAACATGAATTTGTGGAGGTGGATTGGTCACACTCCCACTGAGCAAAGGAACTATATGTGATAGCTCGTGGTCATCTTGAATATCAAAATTCATATCATGATCACATCCTTGTAGGTGCTCTTGAGTTTCCTCAAGTATTATCCTACGATCACATCCCTTCATTCTTTCAAGAAACTCTTTCTCCAAGAATGTAGTACCTTTCTTTACAAATATAATATTTGTTGACTTGTGCCAAAAACTATACCCTTTGGTTTCTCTAGGGTATCCTATGAAAAAACATTTGTCCTCTTTGGGTTCTAACTTTGTCGATTGCATACGTTTTACATATGCCTCGCAACCCCAAATCTTAAGGAACGATAAACTAGACGGTTTTCCAAACCATGCATCATATGGAGTTTTCTCAACAGATTTTGTTGGAACAATATTTAAAGTGAGAGTTGCAGAAAGAAGTGCGTGGCCCCAAAAATATAAAGGTAGATTGGTCTGACATATCATGGAACGTACCATGTCAAGCAGGGTTTGGTTTCTCCTTTCGGAGACACCATTCCACTGCGGGGTGCCAGGTGGAGTAAGTTGTGGTACAATACCACACTCATTCAGGTAAGTAGTGAACATGTTGCTCATGTACTCACCTCCGCGATCGGTTCTTAAGATCTTAATTCTCTTGTCAAGTTGGTTCTCTACTTCATTTTTGTACTTCTTGAATTTTTCAAGGGATTCACTTTTATGCCTCATGAGATAAACATAGCCATATCGGCTATGATCATCCGTGAAGGTAATGAAGTACCTATAACCTTCTCTTGCACTCGTACTCATTGGACCGCATACATCTGAATGTATCGATTCCAACAAGTTATTCGCTCTTGCACCTTTCTTGCTGAAAGGTGTCTTGGTCATTTTTTCAGCTAAACATGATTCGCATGTCCCAATTGCATCTAAATCAAATGAGTTTAAAAGATTTGTTTGATGCAATTTCCTTATGCGTTTCTCGTTTATGTGACCAAGATGATGGTGCCATAAGAGTGTCTCATTCATATGAGATATCTTGAGTCTTTTGTTATTAATATTCATTACATGTTTATCCTCAACTATATTAAGCAAATACAAACCATTGTAAACAATAACATTTGCATAAAATAACCATCCTTCTTAATTGTCATTTGCGAATTAACAATCACAAAACGAAAACCTTCTGCATCTAAACATGATACAGAAATAATGTTTCTCAAAATAGAAGGGACATGATAAACGTTTTTCAAAGTTAAAACTAAACCACTAGATAAACGAAGGTCTAGGGTGCCAACTGTAACCGCGGAGATTCTTGCACCATTCCCGACCTTCAGCACAACCTCTCCTTTCGAGAGCGTTTTTCTATCCCTTAGTGACTGCACATTAGAAACTAAGTGAGCACATGATCCGGTATCAATTACCCAATCAAGGATAGTGGTGGTTAAGTTTAAATTCAGTTCAATAACATATATATCTTTAGGGCGCTTGCGTTCAATCTTGCCTTCATCCAAGTCCCGTTTGTACTTGGGGCAGTTCATCTTATAGTGTCCCTTTTCATGGCAATGGAAACACTCGGTGAGATCTGTAGGAGAGTTCTTCACCTTGCTTCCCTTGGAGTTGCTCACATGAGCTCCTCCCTTATTGCCTTTTGAAGGGAAACCTCTACTTGCATTTGTGATTGCACCTTTGCCTTTATTCTTAAAGGGTTTCTTGCTACTCAACGCAACGGCCAAGACAGAATTAGCCTTTGTCTTGCCCATGTCAACCTCAGCAGTTTTGAGGGCATTGTGGAGTTCATTCATGGTCATCTTCCTTTCACGCATATGGTAGTGCATAATGAAATCCTTATAGGAATAAGGAAGCGACCCCAGTATGATATCCTCAGCTATGTCATCGGGGAGTTGAGAATTTAGTTTCTCTAATTTCTCTAGATAGCCCTGCACCTTTAGGAAGTGCACTGAGACAGATTCACCATCCATCATCTTGCACCTTGTGAGTGCTATGGTGGTCTTATAGCGCTCTTTCCGAGCACTATCGGTGAACATCTTCTCTAATTGCGCTATGATTTCCTTTGCAGGAGTATCGAGAAATTTCCTTTGCAATTGATCGCCAATGCTGACCAAGATCAAAGTTTGCACAACACGCTGTTGTTCATTCCACCTCTTTTGTTCTTCCTTTTCAACATCGGTTGGTTTGTCTTTCTCCTTCACTTCTGGGCATTTGCCATCCAGAATTTGTTGGAGATTTTCCAAACGCAACACGATGTTCAACTTGAGGATCCAATCAGAATAGTTTGAACCGTCGTTTGCAAGAGGACTCTTATCAATCATGGAACGCAGAAAATTTGGAAGGGTTGACATGATTCTAAAGAAAAGAGAAAACAAAATTTTACTTGAAGTTCATATATAAAAAAACTGCTATTGCTATGACAAGAAAGACACAGCATCGCAAAAGATCCTTTTCGAACAAGCGGAGTCATCCATTCGTTTGTAAAGGTAGGTACAAGCACCAATCATAACCTTTAAGCAAAGCTTAACCCTTATGACTCTTGAACAACATATTATTTCATGTTCTGAATAATAAAGCACAATAATATGAAAACCTTTTCCCCAGATAATCAAGCCTAGATCTCGAAAATCTTGTTTAAGAAAACTCATTTTATTGGCCAACTAGTGTGGACGCAGTATTCCCACAAGAAGAGTAAATTGTGTCTCACACAGATTTAATCTCCTGTGGACTAATACCAAGCTCACACATGTTCCACCATATCTAGTGATTAGAATCACACTCATGCTCTTCCAGGATCACTAGCTTAGGTGGATAAAATGAGGAGGAAAGCTTCTTAAATCTTTCACTTCGCATTCCAACAGGGAATGGAAGAATTCCAAAAAAAATAATTTTACTCACGACATTCTAAAATTACATACATCACAAACAATTACATTCCAGAGTTTGCAAAATAAAAGGAATGCCAAAGAAGAAAAAAAAACAAAACCCGCTAGTCGGAACCCTAACATTGGATAAGCCCATGTACCCAAACCTACATGATTCATCCAGATCATTTTAAATCCAAAAAAAATAATCTCCTCATAATCCATACTAGGGTGGATTACGCAATATGAATCAAAAGGGCTAGGACATAGCAAATCCAAACCATTAGGCACCAAAACTAGCAACTAAGGAGTTACATTGAAATGTGATATCCAACCTCCCTCTGATACCACTGTAGGATTTCACGTGTAGTGGTCGAGCGAATTTGAAAAAAAAATTCTCAAACACCATACAATACACAAGGATCGGATATCCCAAAGCAATGCAAAACATGCTTAGCAAAAATAAACCCTAACTCATCACATCTAATCCATCACATGCGTTAGAAATTATACCTCTAGAGAACAATCTCTAGGCGGAAGAAGAAAACACGTCGGAGAAAAAGATGGCGATCCCACCGCAACAACGAGGTCGCTTGCCTCGCCTCTTGGTTCACCTTGAACCCGAATAGCGACAAATCTCTATTCCGTTGACGGAGAATAGAAACACTAGCTCAGAACCTCTCTCCTCTTGCACCGATGACTCCAAGTGGCCGAACCACACTAGTCGCCGGGTAGGGAAGAGAAAAGTGGAGGAGGATCTAAAACCGCTGTGGAGAAGGAGCAGACTCAAGCTAGCACACAAGTTGCGGCCGACCGAGAAGGAACACCTAGGGTCGGCGAGCTGCAGGGCGATGGCGGCGGCAAACTTGTCCGGCGATGGAGCAGCGGACGCCAAGGCTTTGGCGGCGGCAAGCTTGCTCGGCGACGGAGCAACGGGTTGCGATGCCGACGGTAAACTTGCCCGGCGGCGGAGCGGGGAGCTGCGCGACTATCGGCGGCCGGAAGCTCAAGATCGCAAACCCTATTTCTCCCTGTTTTTGCGGCTAGGTTTTAGAACCGAGAACCTCTGCTCATCCTCTCGCCGGTTTTACTTGTCTATATCTATATATGTAAAATAATCTTATATATATATATAAATCTATATATATTACATAAACATACATTTATATATATTTGTATATATTTATAACATATATATACATCTCATATATATAAATGCTTATATATATATATATATTTATATATAACATAAAAGAATAAATTTTGCATGTGTGTATACAAAAGCACATACACATGCTACATATATATAAAATCCCATAATACTAATTACTGTGCACTCCTACCAAAATAATTACGACGACTCGCTCCGTCATAATTTTTCTTTTGATAGTCGCACAGGAATTCTATCTAAGCATGTCGAGTCACGACATTAGTCGTTCGCACTTACTATAGTACTTGGATTAAATGTACCATAAAATCAAATACTCCAAATAAGCCGAACGGATGTTGTTCCCGTTCATTTGGTGCGACCTTAAAGAAGGACCATGTCGTCGAGACTATAATATAACATCCTATATTATGGATTATAAGAGGTTTTGTCACTGCATTGTAGTCGTCCCAACAACATGGTAACTAGGTAACGCAATGAACGACCTGTGTCTATTTCTTTGTCACATGATATCATAAATATTGTGCAAATTGGGACTGTGTCATTTCGCACTATATTTGTCTTTCTTGGTCTCACAAGTGAGTTGTATTTATAACTGCGTTAGTTATAATGCATGCTATACAACCTCGCTCGGCCAAGGGGCCCGACTATATCGTTACCAAAATAATTTGGGGACAAAATGATATTTCGATGTGTACATTACTTACGCGTAAGTATGAACAACGAATCATAGTATATATATCATTATCAGAGGATAGTATTCAACTATAATCACGTTGCCCACATTGACACGCTAAATCTACACATCTTGTATCTCCAACTAATAGACATGTTGTAAACATTATTGACACTTAACACATTCCACATAATGCTACAACATAAAATAGGTCACTCTCAATATGTATGAAATCACACGCATACACAGTCATATGATTAAACGATAATCATTTATCAACATTTATAGAACTCAAATGTACTTTAATCGATATGACAATCTTAACTCGGCAATCAATGTTCCTTTTTGATTACCACGATTGTGAGGATAACTTAAGATTACATGACTTAATAAAAATCATGGTTCTATGGTTCAAGACCAAGCGCATCTTCCCAAACCTTACATGATACAAGTCATATAATCAAGAAACAAAATGTTACAACATTCTAAAACATGAACATAAGTAAATAGAAAAAGATAACTTTCAAAACATCACTTCCTTCATCTCCTTATTAAAAGATTCAGACCTTGTGATGGGTAGTGTATTCCTACTGTGATAGCATAGAGGAGTACCCATGTTTGAGGAATCTCTATAAACTTATTGTGTCTTGTGTGTTGCTTTTACTTTATGGATTAGCTTTAATTTTCTGTTACGTGGATATATGATTAATCTGTTCAAAACTTTAATACTTTATTCACTGTTTTGAGAGCAATCTGTGTTAATATTCTCATTATTTTCCATACTTTCATAACCTTTTCTCTTGTACTGGCTCAGTAATGGGAATTCAGAAATAAAATTTTGAAAGAGAGGAATGATCAGCTATTTCTCCGTATGTTTGTCCTTTTATCTGGCAGCTGAAAGGAAATTTTTTATTTTAAAATTTTGGCTCCTATTGGAAGCCATCCATTCTTCCATAGGTGGCCATCAGAAATTAGTCAGACCAATGATTTGGCTCATTTTCATTGTCTTAACTTTTTCCAAAATATCGGATCTTTCCAAGATGGAAATAAATTCTGCAGAGCCTTCTTCAACGTTCACTTGATCGTTGATTGACACTCAACGGACGTTGAGTGAAGCTTCCACGATTTATGCTCCGAGTACTTTCATGGAGAGTCGACTTCAAACTCGTTAATTTCATTTGTGGTTCAATGGTCGACGGAAACTTTGAATGAAATCGTCGATTGTAGTTCTTCGTAATGAATCTACAACCACAATGTCATACTTGATTGTCGATTGAATCCTTGATAGGTACTCGATGATGGTCGACTTCAGCAAGTTGCTTTGCATTTTGTCTTTGATCTTTGAATTCTGGTAAGCATTCTCTTGATCTTCGAATAAGGCTAAAATTACATTGTTTTGATGCCCCTGTTAATACGTGGTAGCTATGCAATATCAAGAACTAGAATAAGGCACGGTATTTGCGTTACATGAAAGTAAAATATACAATTTGGGAAACACACTCCCGCCAAACACTTGGAGGTTGGGTCCTCCAAAGTACTTCCCTCTCTAAAGAAAGCCCAAAATACTAACACATCCAAAAATAGGATTCACAACCTAAGATGCTCCTTTATATAGATAGAGACCCAACTACGGGACAAATACATACAAGATATACATAATTAACTGTGAATATTATAATCCGTAACAGTCGTTGTGTCACCTCTTTCTAGGCATATGCATGTCATCACACCCGTCCAAAAAAGTGACATTGTCCCCAAGGTCGAGCCTATTAGGGTCCGATGAGCACGTCGTCGAGACTTGGGTGGCTCCTCCTGTGGGTGGTTCATGTGAAACCTCAGGAGTTTGGAGGCGTCGTTTTGGGCTGGTTGTTGTAGATCCTTGGTAATTTTTTCCAAGACTAGTGCAAGCCTCGTTATGGCAATGCCCGTGAAGTGAAAAGATGTCCTGCCTAATACTGACAAGAAAATAACGGGCTTTTGTAATTGTAGGCGCAAAAAAACTTTGTTGGGGTCTTTTGGAACCGAAGGCTTGGAAATAATTTTAGCCAAATAAAAGGGTTAATGGCTGAAGAGTGGTGTCCGAATGAATGTTGCAAGACGATCGGGCGGAAAGAAGTGGGAACATAAAATCCACAAGGAAACATGTGTTGTGTAGACGTGTGTCACATTGAGAAAAATTGAGGGCACGAGAAGGTGGAAGTATTGAGGGAGAAAGAATGAGGTCCAATAAATTGAAAGGAAAGTTGGGTGGAGATGTGGCTGAGGACATGAGAAGGCGAAATGGGGCATGGTCGGATGGTATTATTACGGAATGTGGGGCTCGAGAAAAGAAACAACAACAACACTAAAGCCTTTATCGCACTATAGTGGGGTCGGTTATATGGATCTTTTGTCGCCATTGTGCCCTATCTTTTGTCATAATCTCACTAATGCCTACGTACATCATGTATTTCCTTATAGTTTCATTCCAAATCTTTATTGGTCTACCCCTCCCTCGTTTAACATGCCTAGTGACTAGACTCTCACAATGACTAATAGGTGCCTCTAATGGTCTCCTTTGTACGTGTTTAAACCATCTTAGACGAGCTTCTCACATCTTCTCTGCAATTGGTGCTACTCCTGTCTTATCCCTGGTTACATTCATTCCTAATTTTATCCAATCTCGTGTGTCCACACAGCCACCTAAGCATTCTCATCTTCACAACTCCCATTTTTTGCACATGTACACAATTCACTACCCAACACTCAGAACCATAGAGCATCGCGGGTCTAATTGCAGTACGACAAAACTTGCTCTTAAGTTTTAGTGGTACTTTACGATCACATAAGATCCCTGACGCACCTCTTCGCTTCAACCAACCCGCTTGGATTCTATGTGTCACATCTTTATCAATACCTCCGTCTTTTTGAACTATCGATCCAAGATATTTAAAACACTTATTACAAAAAATATCTTGTTCACCTAACTTAATAACAAGGTCATCCGTCCTTCTTGTCCTGTAGATTTAAGCTCCAAATACTCCGTCTTTGTCCCGCTCAACCTAAAAACCTTCTTTTCTAAAGTATCTCGCCAAGATTCAAGTTTTGCGTTTACACCCTCGCGCGTCTTATCAATCAAAATGATATCATCCGCAAACAATAAACACCAAGGTATTACTTGTTGGATATGTCCGGTGACCTCATCTAAGATAAGGCTAAAGAGATGAGGGCTTAAAGCTGAACCTTGATGTAAGCCAACAGTGACAGGGAATTCTTGTGTTAATTCTCCAGATATCCTCACCCTTGTCACTGAATTTGTATACATATCTTTGATTATGTAATATATGAAACATTTACACCTTTCTTTTCTAAGACTCTCCATAAGATCTCTTTTGGAACTCTATCATAAGCCTTCTCAAGTTCAATAAACAGCATATGCAAATCTTGTTTTCTTTCTCGATAGTTGTCAATGAGTCTCCTCAAGAGATGTATAACTTTCATTGTTGACCTCCCATACATGAATCCAAATTGATTCTCCGAGATGTTAGTCTCCCGTCTTACTCTTATTTTTATTACTCGTTCTCATAGTTTCATGGTATGACTCATTAATTTAATTCCTCTGTGATTAGCACAATTTCGTATATCTCTTTTATTCTTATACAAAGATACCAAGATATTTTCTCTTCATTGATCTGACATCCTATTTGATTTCAGTATCTTTTTGAAAAACATGTAAGCCTCAAAATTCTTTCATTTTTTAGACATTTTCATACTTTGATGGGTATATCGTCCGGCCCAACCGTTTTTTCATTTTTCATCTTATTGAGAGTATCATTTACCTCTGATACTTGAATTTCACGATAAAACGTTATGTTTATATATTGCTCTGATTTACTTAACTCTTTCAAGTTCAATTCATTATTTTTTGTTTCATTATAGAGTTGATAAAAGTATCTTTTTTATCGATCTTTAATATCCACATCATTCGTCAAAATTATATCTATCTCATCCTTTATGCATTTTATTTGACTTAAATCTCTTGTCTTTCTTTCTCCAGTTCGAGCAATTTTATATATGTCACGCTCCCCATCTTTGATATCTAATCGCTTATAAAAAATTTCATGAACTTGACTACTTGTTTTACTTACTGCATGTTTAGCTTTTTTTGGCGACTTTATACATAACTAAGTTTTTATCATTCTTACAAGCGTAGAGTGCTTTATAGCTGACCCTCTTTGCCCTCACTGTGTCTTGCACTTCCTCTTTCCACCACCAATATTCTTTTTTTGGGGGCGCACGACCTTTTAACACTCCAAGTACGTTCTTTTCACTTATCCTTAAATGTGAAAACATAACTTTTCATGAGACATTATGATCAACGGGGGAAAAATTACGGTGCCAGAAGGACGTCAGATGAGGAGCTCGTGAGAGTGGAGCGCAGAAGGTGGAGCTCCAGGCAGATGAGGGAGGCCCTGGATCGGTAAATTTGTATAACAGGGAGTTGCAGAAAAGGAAACAACACAATTCTAAAGCAGGTGAAGGACATCAAGAACATTGGAGTGGTCAACGTTATTAGATGCGGGCGAGACCGTCTAGGGCGTGGGATCGAAGGGTGTCGGCTGGGAGCTAGTGTTGGACTATAGGTTTGTAGCGGGATGATGGTGGAAGCTTTAATCATGGGCGAGGACTGGTTCAGGAGGCCAGGATCGTGGTCATCGTTGGGGAAAGAGGAGATTGCATCATTTCCCATAGAGGATGGCACGAGGCGGTGGAAGGATTCACCAGAAGGGTGAGGGACGTGTGATGAACTTGTTGTTGGATGAGGTAAGGAGCATCAAGCCATTTTGGTACTATTCTTTGTGGAGGATTGGAAAGAAGTCGTCAACAAATCTCCCGCGCCATGGCCAGGAGATCGATCATCGTTGTCTTGCTCCGGTCGAAGTGAGCCCGCAGCAAGGTCGCAGCAAAGGTCACACTGGAAGGCACTGGCCAGTTGCGAGTTGATGTGGCTGAAACAAGCGACTGAAGATCGGTTGGTATCAGGGAGATCCAATTAGGGTTCCGTTAGAGACCCTAAATGAGCGACAAGTTGAACCAATTGATATGTGGTAGCTACGTTGCTTCAAGATTTAGAAAAAGGCACAATAATTGCATTACATGGAAGTAAAAGAAACAACTCGTGAGACACTCCCACCAAGCACCCAGAGGCTAGGTTCTCCAAAGTACATACCCTCTCCAAAGATAGCCCAAAAGACTATCTGATGTAGTGGCAGGTCGACTCGAAGCGGGATTTCCAAATACAAACCTAATTGCAAAGCGGTGTATGAAAGTGCACAGTGGTCCGCTCCTAAATTGAAGCAAATACTAATTTATTATATGACTATCAGCAGAGTTCGGCAAACACAATTAATTAATTAAAAGGAGAACAGAATATTAATTTTTCAAACCGTTGCGGCACAGACAATTTTAAGCGAGCGCAGGATAAACTCCGCAAGTCATACGAGCGGCGGTACTAATGACAAACAAGAATAATATCCACTACACAGAACATGTGCCAAATACCAACAATAGAAAATAATAACTGCATACCACAATTTGCACGAGCAGGCGGCAGGGCGGTTGTTAGTAGGAGCATCCAAGGTCGTAGCAAAAGGAGAATGCTGGTGGTAGGCGGAGGAAAACTACGGTTAACGAAGAAGAGTTACATGACTACGGTTAACCACTTCTTCTAGAATAACGCTGCTATGTGGGAGTCGACCTGCCACTGCATCAAATTGGTATCAGAGGGAGGTTAATAGGTGGGGAAGGAGAAGGGGTTGCGGCTTAGGAAAGTTGCAGGCAGGACGGAGGTTGATGGGAGAGGAGAAGCGGCGACGTCGGGTGTTGCAGATAGGGCTAGGGCGGGATCGACAGGGGAGATTTTGACGGAGGTGTTGGAAGGGCTAACCGGTGGGGAGAGGAGAGATAGAGGCGACGTCGGCGGCGCACCAGCGGGCAGGGAAGGAGGCAACTTGGAATCACACCAGGGGGGCGGGAATGGCTCCGGCGTCGCACCAGAGCAGGACCGAGCGCTTCTCGTTTTTGCGTAAAACCTTTGATGCCTTCCCGAACCGCCGCTACTCAATAAATATACCCGTTATCAAACTGCCAGCTGTAACTGCAAGCCTAATGAGAAAATAAACCTCCTGATCGGACGGCTAATACAGTTTTGGTCTGATCGGGGGTAAATAACACCTCAAAATAAAAAAAACATAAAATATGAAAGTGACTAGAAACGATCCTCCGGATGCGACCACGGGCTCTGATCGCCCGTACGGGAAGCGGATCACCACCTCCTGCAGGAATATACGTGCGTCGATCATGGCGCGCCGTCACAAACACATCCAAAAATATGATTTCACAACCTAAGAGGCTCCCTATATAGATGGAGACCCCACTACATGGCAAATACGTGCAATTGTCGCATCACCGCTTGCCAGGCGTATGCGTATCACATTTCTGATACATTTACATAAGAGCTTTTACATACATCATGACATCCACATATGATTCATCAAATCAAACGGATCTTCCCAACACTTATATGATTATGGTTCTATTTTATCTATAGTTTATTCGCTCCATGGTTTATCATTGACTTGTCGGGCTGATTCTAATTATTTATTCAATTTATAGTGCTCCAATCACACGTGTGATTCTAATCTTGTGTGTGTTTTCAAATCGCTCTTGATCAAGTGTGTTATTTGCTGAAGTTTTATAAATTTATTATTGTTTGCATCTTTTGCATGCTCACATCATTCTAGGGTTTGGCTAGGAATTCCTTGACATTGCATCTTTGGGTTTGCATAGTATTTAGTGTCGTCTCACCTCCCTACCCTGTGCCAATATGTATTGGTAAAGGAAGGTATTACCTTCATACTCTATCTGTTAGATTTTTTTATAAAGAACCCTCACTCATGTTTTGCTTAGATATTCTTCAATCTCCTTGCAACTTTATATCAAGAGGATTTGAAGTTTGAGTTATGCGCTCTTTATTTGATAGTTTCGTTTGTTCCTTTTCTCCTCCGTGGATGTAGGTCAAAAGTCAGTGGTGTTCCTATTTTATTTCATTTTAATTTCTTCCCAGTTATATTTTTGTGGTGTTGGCTTTTTTCTAGATTGATAGCGTTTATATATTTGGTGCCTTCAAAGAGGACTTTTGAATGATTTGTTCCATTTTTTTTGTTATAGGGTCAGTGCACTTTAATTTTGTATAAGTTTGGCTTTGAACGAAATTCCAAAGATAAGACATCAAAACCTCAGTTTTATTCCACTTGCCTGGTACATGTCATACGAGATAAATGATTTTTATCCATTATACCCATTTTTTCTTTTTGATTTGTTATTGTTATTAGTATTATTATTACTCTTTTTATAAACCACATTCACAAACATTCCATCGAGATGTGATAGTAATATACCAACTGTAACACCCCTTTCCCAGTTTTTCAATAATCAGTCATCCGGCCGGGTCAGCGATATAAAGAGAAGCAACTACTAATAATTTAAAACTTACAACGGAAGCCAAGAAAGTAAACTAAGGGTAACCACATACCTGATATCTGGATTCACAGAGTCACTAAACACGAATTAAAATAAAAGTACTGAAAACCTGCAGTAACATAACCAATCTGATACATGATCTTCCAAACATTAGCCAAATACAATATCCAAGATTACATGTTTATACTGAAAGAAAGAGCACTGAAAAGGGAAAACAACTACAAACTGACACCACAAGGACGCTCATCCTAGGCGTAGTTTCCCACTTGGGTCACCTGTAAAAACATTGCCCATGAGGGGTCAGAGTAAAGAAAAATAACTCCTCCTGCTGACACTAAAAACTTTTTTTTAAATGATGAATGCATGCCCTTTTGAAAAATAGTTTTGTTCTTTAAAATCTTTATGTTATGTTATGCATGCGTTTATTATGCTTACTGGTCAACAGCCCTACTCGTTCTACGTTCATGAGCTTTTATTATATTTACCCAAGCCCCGGCGTTCACTACTAGTGTGTTGTTTCACGTCAGGTGTATGCTTGAGTTCTAGGTGACTTCTAATCTGCACTTCTACTTGAAAGGTTCTAGGCAGAGTAGCTCCTAACGCGCAACTGATATCTGACGACTCGAGACCATCTGACGAACTCAATAGTTCTCGTGTCGCGTGGACACAGTCTCGAATCTACTAACTGTCTCAAGTGGAGTCAACTCCTAATACTCTACTACTCATAGGATTTCATATGCCCTATGAGAAAAGTAGTGCGCCTCTACCTAGCACGAGGAGACTTATGCGTGCTTACTGACCTTTTTGGGTCTAACGCTACTCTGCTTGAGACTTTTCTTTAGTGTACTACTGAACGACCCTTGTTTTTTCTGGTGGTCGACTAGAAGGGACATTCACGTCCTAATTTAGATAAATTCTCACACTTGCGTAAACGTGTAAGGTTTCGTACCTAATGCTAGCATATGTGATCTGGCTATTAGGGTCTTGGAAAAGAAATTACCCTACAACTAATTCTGCGACTGTTTTCCTATCGTCACACCTTTCTATACATGGTTATAGCGCATGTACGAAACTTACACATGTGTACATAAAAATAATTTCTCTATACGTCTAACTAAAAAGAATTAGAATTCCTTACAGTGGTGGTGCGGCGCTCGTACACTTGGCGCGACGACATTTGCCTTTCCGAAAGAGAAACTGACTACTGCGAACTTCTGAATCCTTGCCTCGAGGCCACCAAAATCTGTAATCCAAGCAACTCCTAAAATACATATTTCCCCTTTTTTTTCTTGGGGTTTTCGATGGAAATTTATTCCCACCCGCGGCATATGTCTGAATAGAGGAAATAATGTAAACCATAGTGTTACCTTATTCCAATTGTGAAGTGTCTACAAAATCTTCCAAGCCCTAACAAGGGGAAAACACCAACCCCTACCCCTTATGAAATAGCAAGGCAAACAGGGGTAATTTGCGCCATAGGAGTGAAGGAAACCCTAGGGTAAAAGGAGGAATAGCAAACCATACTCACCAGAACCAAAAAAATAACTTTGTACCCTTGACCTACACCGGTTAAGGATGAAAGCGGTGCTCCTACGGCACAGGAATGGAGAAGGAGGTTCGTCGGCGCCTGCAGAGGAGGGAGGAAGAGTCAGCGCTTAGATCCGGAGCGGGGGAAGCAGTCGGCCAGGGCGCGGGATGCGTCGCTTGCGGGAGACGGAACACGCGAAATCGGGATCGGCTGCGGTTTTTCTCCCGAGAGAAAGAAGGCTGCGGGTTTAAAAAAAAACTATCGGGTCTTGCGGTTTTGATAATAACCGCATGAGGAGAGGGGGTGAGACCTGCTATTGGCACCCCAAAATGTGTCACACGTCGCAAATATAAAATAGAAAACGTCACACGTCTTTACGACTGATATAAATTACTAATTAACAAACGTGATTTATAATCATACTGACATCGTACCTCAACGACGCGCTGTCTCGATCAAAATCCGTCGCGACTCGACCCTATAATTTAAATAAATTTCGCGTTAGTTACGGATGTTACACCAACTGAATTATTAGCTTGGGGTAACACACCATCGTTCTGATATTAAGTTAAAATTTCACAAGGGTACATATTCATGCATTTTGTTGGAAATGCTGGTTAGAAATACTTCACAAAAATAATGTAGTTTTGACATAAAGGCTGTCAGCATTGGCATAAACATACAGAATTGTGATATTCGATCGTATTTAATGACTTATTAAATGCTAACTTCCTTGTATTCCTTCTAACTCGCTTGCCATGACTAATGTACCATGAACTATTCTATTCATTTATCTCTAACAGTTCCAGCTAATCCAAAATTTAGCTCTGAAGCAAAGATCATAATACTTTAGAATAATCATCTGTCATTCTGTAATTTGCAGCACTATATTATCCAAAATTTGTTTTAATTTTTTCAAGCCTATCGAAAATACAAAGAAGATAACATGCATCATACTGGAGGCATTACGGGAGACAGGACAAAGAGGAATTGTTGGCCGTGGCTGGGGTGATCTTCACAGCAGTAAGTTTTCTTGCTCAAAGTTTTTACTGTAAGTTCCTTTTTGAATAACATCAAGGTGAAGAGTTGGATTTGCATGGCAATCAATGTATATCTTAGTGTTTCTGACCCTCCTTTGCATTATTCCTCCCTCTCCGTAACTTCATTTTCTAGACTGTTCACGAATCTTTTACAGCCTATCATAGAAGATTTTGTACTACTGTTGCACCATAATTAGTCTTTCATCCTTAGAGGCATTACCAAAGACTGAATATATCATTTATTAGTGTCACAGTTTGTTGCTCAGGAAAAGGCAATGTAGGTTCTACTGTTTATTGTCTACTGCAAACATGCATTGTTAAATTTTGGAAAATCATTTCGCTATAATTTATTCATTTTTTTGTTTTATTAAGTAATTCTTTTCAAATCTCATGAATGTATGTATGATTGCTGATACCTTAATATCACTCTGACTGTAATTTTTAGCAGCCCCTAAATTCTATTGACATTCCTCGAAAATCAGCTTTATTCTGATTTTTCAGAATTATTTATGCAGTTTCTGAAGTTCCTCGGGATATCTTTTTCGTAGATGATTGCCCTCATGACTGGTTGTTTCCTCGGTGCAGTGCCGTGGTGAGTGTCATCAACTATAGTATCGCCTATATATAGCAGTTATTTATCAAAATAAAAACTGCATGTTCCTTAGCGATAAATTTGTTTTTGTTGAAATACTAATTAGTAAATAATATAAATGAGGTGAGATAATTTGGTGGTGGTCAGAGGTGGAAAAGCCAGAGGTGGAAAAGGGAGGGAAAAGAGAGGGGAGGGTGTGGCGGCTAGGGGGAGTGGGGGAAGCGATTTTTTTTAATCGCCACAGATTTCCGGCTTCAGCACCGGTGATCAAAATGAGTAATTTCTCTCAATCTTTCAATGCCTTCGAAATGAGCATTACCCTATTTATAGACTAAGGGACCGGCACAGACGGTCATGATTCTCCGGTCAAGATGGTCTCCAAAATACATTAAAATAAAAATATAAAAAAATCGAAAAAATAATTAAAATTCATGAATCATCGATCCACACAAAATGAATGGCTTCGATCGTCTAGTAGACCCTTCCGTGATGCAATCCCCGTCTGAGTGTCAACTAGCTTTGTGGGATAGTTAAGGTCTTCTCTCATTAATTCTCCAAACTATCCCATTTCTACCTCATCTGACCAAATTCTGTAGTAAATGTTCATCAATAAAGTTTTTATTGCTTATATTCATCTATTTTTTTTCCAATTCTTCACTCATTTCAGCAATTGATCTGTTGTTCCTTCCACGGCATTTTGTTTCCTTCTCCTGGTGAACAAAATCTCTAAATTTTTTATCTCATGCCTTCTTTGTCTTTCTTCCATTATTAGCAGATGGAAAAAAAGTGTTGTTCTTCTCTGTCTAGCTCAGCACCTAAACTCCTCAACCACGCTTAAAATTCACAATAAATCATTCAAAATCTGAAATTTAAATTTGAAATTTAAAATTCCATCCAATTTTTTACTGAATTTCAATTCATAACCAAGTAAACCAACCCATCCTTTCCCAAAGTATCAACGCCTGTTCTGTTTACTATCAACTATGATTATTTTAGCTAAATTACCCTAGTTGTTGATGACCAATAAGATGTGCTCATACTCTGTTTCTTTGGAATGTTGAGTCTTCTTTGGGAAGATACAACCACGACGCAGGGTGCCGAAGAGAAGCCTCAAGTGGTCGAGGTGGGCGGCCTGTGTCTGGCTGTAGACCAATATGTCATCAAAGTATACAACAAGAAACTTGCCCATGTAGGGCCGCAACACCTGCGTCATGACTCTCATAAAAGTACTAGGGGCGTTTGAAAGCCCGAATGGCATGACTAGCCACTCATAGAGTCCATCCTTAGTCTTGAAGGCGGTCTTCCATTCGTCCCCTTCACGCACTCTGATCTGGTGGTACCCACTACGCAGATCGATCTTGGTAAAGATCTGGGCACCGGACATAATGTCCAATAGATCATCTAATCGAGGAATCGGAAAGCGGTACTTGACCGTGATCTTGTTTATGGCGCGGCTATCGACGCACATACGCCAACTGCCGTCCTTCTTAGGGGTAAGAAGAGCGGGAACAGCACACGGACTCATACTCTCACGAATAAATTGCTTCCGTGGAAGCTCGTCGATTTGTCGTTTGAGCTCGGCGTGCTCATCTGGATGCATACGATAGTGGGGAAGGTTCGGTAGGGAGGCTCCCGGAATCAGATCTATGGCATGCTGGATATCTCGCTGCGGGGGCAGCTCGTCAGGGAGCTCGTCAGGCATAATGTCTGCTAACTCATCCAGAAGGGAACGCACCGCTAGCGGGTGGTCAACAGAGGGGGCCTCGGATACCTGAGTGGCGGCGACAACATACATAATATCAGCCTCAATGCTGTCGCGGAGAAACTTGCCACGTCTCAGGATGTGTAATGGTCTCGAGGCACCCGTGCTCACGGAGGGCTCAATCACACTCTTCGATCTATCCCTGGGCTGGGTGGGTGTCAAAGTAATCTTCCGCCCCTTATCATAAAAGACACATGTGTTCGAGCGGCCGAAACACGTGACGTCACGATCAAACAACCAGGGGCGTCCAAGCAGCACATGTGCAACGTCCATGGGAATGACGTCACACCACACCCGATCCTGGAAGGACGCGATGCTGATCGGTACTAAGCAACCCTGGGTCACCTGGATCGCGGTCTTGTCGACCCAGACGACACGATAGGGGTGGGGGTGAGGCTCTGCCTTCACCTGCATACGCTCAAGCCCCTTCTGGGCTATGATGTTCACGCAGCTCCCACTGTCGATGGCTAGCTTGCAGGGTCCGCCTGCGCTAGGGAAATAGGTGTAGAAGATGGTAGTGCGGCGCCAATCCTCATCTGCACGTGGGGTGTGTAAGAGGCGCCTAATCACTCCCATCTCTAAGGACCTCTCGGCATCGCTCTCCCAACCTTCTTCGACAGTGGCTCTAATCTCTTCCGTGGCCTCTACATCCTCCTCTAAATCGTGCTCCTCATCCTCAATCAACAGATTTCGCGTGGGGCAGTGGGCCGCCACGTGTCCTCTACCTCCGCACCTAAAACACTGTATACCCCCAGGCCTCTGGCCCTCAGTAGCAATAGCCTTCCCCTTCATGTCAGGAGTGACTCGAGGGGGTGGGGTGGCTGTAGCAGTCTGGGTCGGAGCGGGCTTCCTAAACGTCGACGAGTCCGTTCGGGAAGGAAACTGCCTCGTACTAGAGGTGCGAAGGTACTGCTCATATTCCAGAGCGAGCTGGAATATCTGGCCTACCGTCTCTAAACAATGGGGAATCAACTCCCTCCGGAGGTCCAAGCGGAGGCCTGCCTTGAATCGAGAGGCAGTGGCGATGGGTTCCTCCGAAATATCGCTCCTAACCACTAACTCGTCGAATCGGGCCATATACTCGGCCACCGTGAGCGTTCCCTGGCGCAAGTTTTGTAATTGCTCGAATAGCTGATCCCGGTAGGACGCGGGGAGGTACTTCTCGCTCAGTCTCTGCTTCATCTCTCCCCATCTGGTGATAGGGTAGTAGCCGTCACGCTCTAAGGATCTCTCAACACTAATCCAATATACCTTGGCCTGCCCGACTAGCTTCATCTTGGCAAACCGGACACAACGCTCATCACTCATGTCGTACCAGTCAAAATAGTGGTCCATGTCAAGGAGCCAATCACTAAAGGCCTTCGGGTCCAAGCGGCCATCGAACGTCGGGGCATCGAGGCGAATCCGACGGGTGATGTCAAAGTCGCGGTCGCCTCTCCGCGGGTTAGGATAATCATCAGGATCATCGTCACGGTCATAATCGTGTCGAGCGGGCGGGGGTCCGCGCTCACGTCGACCCGGCGGGTAATACTCGTCACGACGCTGGTCGTGGCGACCGATCGGGGACACGCGGTTCCTAGGGCCAGACTGTCGTGGCATACGGTAATCCTCCCACGGGGGTGGGGGTCGGCCACGAGGTGGCTCTGGGTTCCGCCATGCTGGCGGGGTGGGGGCTCTCACGGGGTCTTCACGGTGGTAGTGGTCCGCAGGTGGCGGATCATCTCTGATCCGCTGCCCACGACGGGGAGAGTCGCCCGGGTCACCCGCCTCATGGTCGTGTAGGGGGGAGTACCTCTCGCGTGCTCTATCAGGTCTAGGCGACGAGTCACCGCGGCGATATCGTGACGCACGTTCTCGAACTGGGTACCCATTGCGTCAAAACACTCTAGAATAAGGCGTTGAAAGTCTGTGGTAGCGGTGCTCGAATTCGAGCCCGTTGCCCGGTCATTTGTGACGGGTGGATCTACCATGCTTCTAAATGTCCTACCACTACGGAGCATGCAAATGGCTCGACCTGGGCTCTGATACCAACTGATGTAGGGTAGGCTATGGAGTGCACCACTTAGACTCTATATGCAACACAACAATTGGTTCATGCGACGAATTATTAGAGCAATGGAAAATAACAACGCCACAAGCAAATAACTACAACAAGAATTAATTTTAATATTGGGTGAATTTCTTAGTTGTCTTTCCTCCGCTCGGAGGGCCAAAAGCGAAGCGTGCGGCGAAGGGATCCACCTGCAGGTTAATAATCAATCGATACAAAAATGCCCCAAACAAGCTCCAAGCAAATATGAGATCATCCAATATTAATATCAAGAAAATAGTACAACACAATCACAAAATAACTCAAGACTAGGGGCTGATTTCGGGCAATGGAAGTGGAAGGTTCAGGTGGCGTAGATCGGGTGCCGGGTGGTGGAGCCGGAGGTGGAGATGACGGGAAGGGGCTGTTTTGGTGGTGGGAGAAGGGATCGGGACGGAAAACGGATGGATCCGGATGAATATACGCGGATCCGGACTCGGGTGGGCGGATCCGGTAATAGATGGCCGGATCCGGTTTAGGGAGAGTGGATCCACGAATTTAGGGTAGGGGAAAGGGATTTGGCGGGCTGGTAGGGGGCGGAAAGGGGCTGGATGGCTGGCCGGAGTGAGGCGGAGGCGGGAGAGGAGTCGACCACCCCGATCTTGGCGGGAATGGGCCGGCGGCTGGCTGGTTCCAGGCGGTCGAACCAGGGCGGAAACAGGAGGGGGCTGGCGGCCTGGATGGGGAGGAGGAAGTGAGGGAGAGGAGGAGGAAGACTTACCCCAAGGCGTCGGCACCAAGGGTCCACGGCGTTGGCACCGCGGGAAGACCACCGGAAGTAAGGAAGAGAACTCTCCAACTTCAGCAATGAAAAACCCTAACCAGCCACTTGTCCTATTTATAAGAAAACAAGCATGAGGGCATCCCATCCAACGGCTATGATTGGCCGGTGGGTTCGCCCTTAAATAAACTAAGTACGTGTCCAAAAAAAATACATAAATATATAATTCTGCTTCGCGGCGACGTGCCGGACGCAACCGCGGTGTCGGATCGGCGATCCGATCACGTCTTCCGGCGGGAATAAATGAACGTGGGTCCCGCCCCATCATGTGCACGATCCGATGGATTCCCATCACCCGTCAACGTGGAGAGTCGGGTACGGGAACAGTTTTGGTCACTTGGCAACAACACCCTCACTCTGATGCGACGTGGTTGGGTTGCGATGACTTTCGCAGCCAATTTCCGGAATATTGCCTTAAGGACAAGACATTTTCCAGATGGGGGTATTGTTGCGGATGCAGAGGATAATGACCTAGAGGAAGGAGTATCATCGACGTGACGCATGTACTCTCGAAGGAGTATGCTGGTAGAAAGGACTACAACAACATGATGCTGCGTGGTCGTCTTTTGTTATGTTCTATTTTACTTGCCGTATTCTTTGTATCGTTTTTGCATTTGCCAGGAGGGGTTATATAACTCCCGGTTCCTTGTTTTTGGATTATCTTGTATCTTGAATTTTAAAATCAATTGGAGCCTAGGGCTGGCCAAATGGGACCTTCTCCTTGGAGTTTGTTTCTCTCCCCACCCTTAACATAGCCCACCTTACTTTTTTGTGATCTGTAAGATATCCTGATTGGCTTTCTCCTCCTTTCTCTTACTCTCCCAAATTAAAAACAAGAATAATCCATTTATGGCTATGGATGATTTTCATGTCTATGCTGGCTGATGCAGGACTAATGTCAGGAATTCAAAATAATGTGATGCGCAAGCAATAGTCCAACGAATAATCACAATAATTTATGAGATTATTAATAGAGTCCACAAGCATTCAGGCTTGAATTAGGCATTAGCGAAACATGCAAAATCCCGGTAAATTAAAGGAAAGTGCTTCAATTAAATGGTTGATGATTAAACCTTGCAAGTAGATTGATTAATGAGCAAATTTGGACGAAATAATATCTCAAATGATATGATAGTTCACCAAATAAGCAAAATTGACTTCAAATATGAACTTACACCAAAAATATGAGACCCGGGGTTGAATATCGCTGATTTCAAGGAGTGGACAGCCGTGCTGGACTAGTACAGTTCAGATTTTAGGATGCCAGATGGGTATCAGTGACTGATGGATTTGGAAGAGGCTGGATGAGGTGTTGATTGTTGATTATGGGCAGTTTGCGGGCTGTTTGGGGTCCAGGAGAGTGGGGCAGTGGTCTCGTAAGGCTGAATAAAACTTTAGAGGAGGATGGAGGCTGTAGGGAGGAAAATCCAGTGCTGGACTTTAATTCCAAGGGATTCTTGTTGCTGGACGGCAGTTTCAGGGTTTGGATCTTGGTTTTCTGTGCTGTCCAGGGTTGGAATAGAGGAGGAAATATAGAGCCAGCAGGTCCCCGGGCTTCTGGAAGAGAAGCGAAGGCCGTGGGGACTGTATAGTGCCAGTTAAAGCCTAGGAGGGGAGACACGTGAGTTTCTGGAAGTGGGTATAATGGACAAAGGAGTTGTTAGTGGTTTTTGTGAAGAGCAGAGAGCGAAAAAGGGAAAACAGTGGGGGAGTACAGCGTAGTGGGGAGTATTATGGGGTGACTAGTGGTATTACCATGAGTGTTTAATGGGAAGTGGGTGGTTGGCTAATGGAGGGAGTGTGAAGTGAGTGATTGCTTAGTGGTTGTGGGGGTTTGGGAAGTTATAAGGGGGGAAGGGTAGTTAATGTGGTGGTTAATGAGAAATGGGGGTGGTAATGGGGTGGTTATGGAAGAAAGAGCAGTTACCTTGGCTTCGGCACCAAAGATCCACTGAATCGGCACCGTTGGAAGATAGTGAGAGCTTGAAATTTTTGTCCAAAATCTGCAATATCTAAAAAACAGCCTCTATACCCCTATTTATTGTCTCACAACCCTCTACGGACGGCCATGATCAGCTAAAACATAAAACCACTAAATATACATGAATTACAATTACAAAAAAATACATAAAAATAGGCCGTCGTCCAAAAGGTGTGGGTGGGTTCCGATAAGGATCGGCCCACCCGTGAAATGTGATCCTATCACTGATGGTTCTTCCTGTGGGTAGAAAAATACACTTTTTGTGTAGTACGTGAGCTTCAAATCAACTGTTCTGATAGGGTCCATAAGGAATAAATAAAAATATACACCTTTTGTGTGGAGGCCCTAAACACTTCCTTCAACACACCTACATGTGCAAGGTATCAAAGTTCAACGAGAGGTCTTTCTACTTGGGAATAACTAAAAATCAGCTACGGACAACTAAATTAATATAAGCTATATGTAAATGTAAACGTAATTAAATAATTAAGAGTACAATCTTAAGCTCCTTATATCAATTAAAGATTAAATGCAGACAAAATTAAATATATTAAATCAATTTAACGCTCAACACTTCCCAAAAATGGGAAGTCTGCAATAAAAAGTAAATAAATAATTTAACCACTAGAAGTTTCCCTCAGAAAATAATCTAGGATCAACTAGTAGCTATAGATTAAATTGAAGTGTAAATCACTCAATATTGTAAGCATCTCACCAGCCAATGAAGTATGGTAGGTGTACTTGGCCTGAATCTAGGGAAAATTAGTAAGTCTTTAAAAAACACCGTGAAGAAGTGTGGAGGCGCAGAAAAATAGTAATAATGCACTTGTAAAAAGGATATAATAGGGAGGGGAAGAAGAGGTAAACACACATGACAAAAGTAAGGGGGAGGAGAAAGGAGAACAATCCTCAGGTTCTTTAACAATGCAGTTGACCATTCCAAGGTAAGTTTAAAGTTTAAATTTGTCGATTTTTTTTCCTGTGGAATACATTGAACCAAAGCATATAGGAGGTGGTAGCTAGTTAAGCATGTTTCTCACATATAGTCGTATGCTACCGAATAAAATTAAGGAATATAAGTATTACATTAAACAGAGCAGTTCAAGGATGTGGAATATTAAAAAAAAATTAACTTTGAAATTGTAGACTCTTTAATTTTAGAGAATTCAATTTTTGAGGAACCACATAATTTTCCACCCAGTTACCCCCTTTGGATCGTTGCATTACTTAAAGCCTACATTACTCTTTTTTTTTTATCTGGTGATATCACTCAAAAAGAGTAAGTAGAACGATTGGTGTCAAAATGCTATCAGTCCGGCTCATCGGACCAAGTGCAACCATTTTTTTCCAGTACTCCGTATTGCTCTTTTGTAAAAAGATGGGAGCTGACATTTTTGGGTCAATTACGGAGACAATAATTGAGCTACGGTTGCCAGCAAGCATCATATTTCAGTAATAAGAACTATTGGATGAACCCAAGGGCCACATGTTTCACAAAATTGGATTTGTAGTCCTGCTACAACTATATCCATGTCCATGTCGAGAAAATCCCCAAAATAATATTTTGCACCCACGATAGCCACTATGTGTTCCTTGTCATATCTTTTGGCTTCATGAATGGATCAATGACTTACCAATCAACATTGACTAACATATTTTGACTTTTATTATATATTTGTTAATTTTCTTTGGGGATATTTGTGTTTATAGTCCTTCATGTAAGGATCACCTTACGCGCCTGATCACTGATCACTGTGCTAGGTATTCTCCGAAAGCACAACTTGAAGATGTATCCCATGACAGTTTCCTTCAGTCAAATGGAGGTCGATTACGGATCGCCGGATTTTGGAAAAAGACACTCCAAAATTTGCAATCAAATAAAACTAGACCCCTTTCTCCCTTATTTATGTTAAACCTAGTTGGGCACTAATCATGGACAGCTATGATTGGTTGTACACGATTGGTGTCTAATCTCCTAACTAATACATCAAGAGATGAAGGAAAATACATAGAAATGTCCAAATGACACTCCAGACGCAACTTGCCACCCCATTGGGCGCTGGCCAGCACTCGAAGTGTGATCACCATTATTTTGGCTACTGAACTAATCTCAGCTCAGACACATCAAATTTGGTTAGTTAAACTCTTGTGGTACAATTTTCCGTGAAATTCAAAATAGTGCATATGAACTATGCTATTAACTCTCTCGCTCTCTCTCGCTCTCTCTCTCTCTCTCTCTATATATATATATTTATATATTTATATATATATGGTTAATTATCGAGCTCCCCTGGGAGTTTGCATAACTACATGTTGCACTCCTTTATCTTTCAGAATTACATTTATCTCCCCTCTAATTTTTTGCAGTTTACAAAATGTCCATTCCTTTAAAAATATGGATGTAAAATAATAAAATCAGCCAAATTATTTTATGATATTCAATTTTATCCTTTGTATTGACTCTTATTTTACCCTTTGATATTCTAATTTCTACCATTTGATCATTTTCCATCTACATTGAAATAATTTTACCCTTTGAAATATAGATGGAAAATGATCAAATATACCAAATTATTTTGTAATATTCTAATTTTACCCTTTGTAATAACTCTACATTGAAAAGTGTGCGTTAAATTTTACCTTTTGTTATGAATATAGAATCATTATAAAAGGATAAAAGTGAAATATCATAAAATAATTGGTTTTATCATTTTTCGATCCATATTTCTAACTGAAGGGATATTTTGTAAACTGCTGAAACTTAGAAGGGAGGTAAATGTAAACCGTGTTTTTGTGTTATTTGCGTTTCTCCATTTTTCTTTGTTGATTGGTAGATATGTTGTGGTACGGTCGTTGTTGGTTGTCTTAAATTCAACGCGTTATGTCGTGTGGGACCGTGTCATGCAGAACTATGTCGAGCGGACTACTCTTTATGTGTATTATACCCGACGGATTAGCCTCACATCTTTAGTTACCTTCCACATGTGTGTGTAGACTTTAGATGTTGTTGGTTGACCTGATTCTAGTCAGTCTGCAACGTGAGTGGAACCTGCGTCGTGAGTGGAACCTGAGTCGTGCGTGGGTTTGCGTCGTGTGTGGCTATGCCCCTAGTTTGATCCATGCGTTTGTTGATTACTTTTACTCGCAAAATTATTATTATTTTATCTCAATAATCTAGTTTGGTTTTTATAATAATAAAAAAAGATAAATTGCGAGAGAATACTCGTTCTAGAATCCCTCCAAATGAAATAAAACAAATTCAATTTACAACATAAGCATCTTACTAGAACATCTTGACCGTGGGGATTCCTAAATTATGATAACACTTCCCTCGAGAAATACTACCACCTAACCTAAATCGAGAGATCAAGAAGTGGATCATCATCAAGGAGCTAACATAAGTTGGGCAGCAAAATTGGGGGTTTATAGCTTCTAATGGTACTTATTGATCTTTAACTTTAAAATGCATGGTAGCTTTGCCAAGCATTATGTTAGGGAAAAACTACTAAGGAGCAACTAAAGAGAGAGATCTATGGATTAAGAGGAGATTTAGGGTTAGGAGGAAGAAGGAGGCTACCTGATTATACTTTGCATAAACACCTAAAGGGGGCTGCCCGGATATATATATATCCGGGCATGGAGGGGCCGGCCGGCCCCTCCCAAGGGGGCTGAACCCGCCTGGTTCAGCCCCTGGCCGGCCGGTTCACCGAGTGGGGGCTGAACCGGATGGTTCAGCCCCGTTGTTTAGCGCGTTCTTGCTCCTTCGAACATAGTGACGACCCGTAAAGCGTAGCGGGGGCGTAAGATTCCCCTCCCCATCAAGAACCAACTTGTCCGCAAGTGGGTAATCCGGGTAGAGCTCCTTGAAATCGAAGAAGTCTACCCAAGAGTTGTGTGCTGGCGGCAGATGCTTCCACTGGACCAAAAGCTCTGGCCGGTATTCCGTGCCCCGAATCTTCCACCGGTGCCGTAAGATATCCTCTGGGAGCGGACGCAGCTCGCCCGCAGGCGTAACCTCAGGTAAGAAGGAACTGGGCTGGACATGCGGACCCAACTTCCGCTTGAGCAAGGAGACGTGGAATGTAGGATGAATGCGGGAACCTTCCGGTAAGGCCAACGTGTAAGCTACCGGCCCCACCCTGCTGATGATCTGAAAGGGGCCGTAGTAGCGCGGGGAAAGCTTATGGTTGCCACGACGAGCCACAGACAACTGCCGGTACGGCTGGAGCTTGAGAAAAACTTCATCGCCCACGGCGAACTCCCGCTCCGTGCGGTGCTTGTCCGCCTGGGACTTCATGCGTTCCTGGGCCAGGCGTAGGTTCTCCCGAAGAGTGACTAACATACGATCCCGATCCAGAAGAGCCCGATCCACCGCCGGAAGGGCAGTGCTCCCGGGCTCATAGCTGGCCAAGGTCGGAGGAGGCCGTCCGTAAACCACCTCAAACGGCGTCATCCTGCTGGCTGAATGATATGACGTATTGTAACAGTACTCGGCCCAGTGTAGCCAGTCCGGCCAACTCCGAGGCTCATCCATCACAAAGCAACGAAGATATGTCTCGACCCCCCGATTGAGGACCTCCGTCTGACCATCCGACTGCAGATGATTGGCCGTGCTGAAGTGTAAGCGGGTACCCTGCAACCTGAATAGCTCCCGCCAGAACCCACTGACGAAGGTGGGGTCGCGATCCGAAATAATGGCCCGAGGAAGGCCATGCAGTCGAACAATTTCCCGAGCAAAGAGTACGGCCACAGACTCCCCGGTATACGGATGGCTGAGGGCCAGAAAATGGCCGTACTTTGAAAGCTTATCCACTACCACCAAAATGACTGACTTGCCTTTCGACTTAGGCAGCCCATCAATAAAGTTCATGGAGACTGTCCCAAATAAGCTGCGGAATATCCAATGGCACGAGGAGCCCGGCCGGAGAAGAAGTCTCATATTTCTGCCGTTGGCAGATGTCACAGTGGCGAACAAACTGCTGAATGTCCCGTCGCATTCCTGCCCAAAACACGTTTGCTCGCGCCCGCTGGAGGGTCCGGAGCACCCCCGCATGTCCTCCTGTGGGAGACGAGTGGAACTCATGCATCAGAATCGTCTTCCAAGCTGAATCGGCGGGAACGACCACCCGTCCCCGAAAGTATAGCCGGCCGTTACACAAGTGATAGCCAGTCGGCCCCGTCTCTCCCCGCTGTAAAGAGTCCACCAACGGCCGAAGCGAGTCCGACCGCAACACTTCCTCCTGAATATCCTCCAAAGAGTCAACCAACGGTCCCGAAATATTGGAGAGAGCAGCTCCTGGGAGGCGAGAGAGGGCATCGGCGACCACATTCTCTTTGCCGCGGCGATACACAATCTCATAGTCGTATCCCAGAAGCTTGGTAACCCATTTTTGTTGTAGAGGCGAAGAGACCCGCTGGTCCAGAAAGTGCTTCAGGCTCTTGTGGTCTGTCCTGATCTGAAAGTGTCTGCCCAACAAATATGGCCTCCACACAGCCACCGCGTGAATGATGGCCAACATCTCCTTCTCGTATGCCGAGAGACCCAAGGTACGAGGAGCCAGAGTCTTGCTGTAAAAGGCTATTGGCCGCCCCGCCTGCATCAAAACCGCCCCGATGCCGACCCCCGACGCATCGGTCTCCAGAACGAACTCCTTCGTGAAATCGGGTAGTGCAAGTACTGGTGTGGAGGTCATGGCCCGTTTGAGAGCCTGAAAGGCCTCTTCCGTCTCCTCAGTCCAAGAAAAAGAGTTTTTCTGCAGCAGCTGGGTCAATGGCCGGGCTATCTTCCCATAATCCTGGACAAACCGTCGGTAGTACCCGGTGAGGCCCAAAAAACCCCGCAAGGCCCGGACTGTCACCGGTCGCGGCCAGGACTGCATACTCTGAATCTTTCGTGGATCGGCTCGAACGCCCTGACCGGAAACCAAATGGCTCAAATACTCCACCTCCTCCTGCCCGAAGGAGCACTTGGAACGGTTGGCATAAAGTTGGTGTTGGCGAAGTCTCTCAAGGACCTGCCTCACGTGGTGCACGTGGTCCTCCCAGTTGGTGCTGTAGATAAGGATATCGTCAAAGAAAACCTGGACAAACTCTCGCAAGAAATCTCTGAATATCTCGTTCATGTTGGCCTGGAATGTCGCAGGCCCTCCAGTCAGTCCATTGGCCATAACCAAAAACTCATAATGGCCGTCATGCGTCCGGAACGCCGTCTTATGAACATCCTCCTGAGCCATCAAAATCTGATAATAGCCGGAACGAAGATCCAGCTTGGTGAATCGTTGCGCCCCATGCAGTTCATCCAGTAACTCTTCGATGTGAGGAATCGGGAAATTATCTTTGACAGTAGCGCCGTTCAAGGCCCGGTAGTCCACGCAGAATCTCCAAGACCCGTCTTTTTTCTTGACCAGAATGATAGGAGCCGAGAAAGAGCTCGTACTCGGCTGAATGATGCCGGCCTCCAGCATCTCGTGGACACTCCGTTCAATCTCCGCCTTTTGCACGTGTGGGTAACGGTACGACCGAACATTCGTCGGCTCAGCATCTGCCTTGAGCGGAATACGGTGGTCTCGAAACCTCGGCGGTGGCAAAGTACGTGGCTCCTGAAAAACATCAGCATAATCTGTCAGAAGTAACTGTAACTGAACCGGTACCTCAGAAGGCGTGGAAGTGCCGGTCTGGACCTCCCGAAGGACGGCCATCAGCTGTCCGTCCCCGCTCAACCGCTGCAAGCTGCGAAGAGAAACCTCCTTAACAGGAGATGACATGATCCCTTGCAGGCAGAACTGTTTTTCTCCGTGCACAAACTCCATAGTCATATGTTTCCAGTCAAACGTCACCCGCTGTAACTGGCGCAACCACTGAACTCCCAGCACCATGTCTGAGCCCCGAATAGGTAACAGGTAGACGTCAGTCCTGCCCACATAGTCACGTATCCGCATTTCCACTCCCCGCAGCACCCCCTCGCACTGCAGCCTGCTGCCATCCGCCACCATAACGTGAAAGGCAGCTCCCTTGTCAATCACGTGCCCAACTCGTCGTGCCACATCGGGATGTATGAAGTTGTGGGTACTCCCACTGTCCACCAGAATTGTAACTCTTTCTTGGGCAATCCAGCCCACCAGCCGCATAGTAAGCGGGGGAGCGCAACCCTCAAGAGCATGTATAGAAACCCCGAACTCAGTTTCCTCCAGATCTATCTCCAGCTCCTCATCCGGAGTCGGCTCGTCCGCGTCTTGATGCAACATGAACGCCTGTATCTTCTGGCATTTATGACCTGGCACAAACTTCTCGTCGCAGTTGAAGCACAGACCCTTCTCCTTTCGGGCGGATAACTCACTCCAAGATAACCGAGTCACAGTCGGTTTGGTACCCGTAGGCTGCTCCCGGCGTGTTGCGGTCGCAGGGGTCAAAGCCGGCCTACTCATGACGCGAGCCCTCTGCCTGTTGAACCTCTCCTCCTGTATACGAGCCAAGGTAATCGCGTGGTTCAATGATCGAGGCATGAGCGCTTGCACCTCGTCACGAATGTGCTCCTTGAGACCAGATATGAAACAGCTGTAGAGTGTCCTCTCTGACCACTGAACCCGATTTGCCAGCTTCTCGAACTCCGTACGATACTCCATCACCGACCCTTTTTGACGAAGCTTCTGAAGGAGGGCCTCAAAGTTCTCGTACTCCAATGGGCCAAACCTGGCCGAAAATCCCTCCACAAATTCCCCCCAAGGCACGTACTCCCGCCCTCGCAGGAACCACTGCGTCCACTGGAAAGCGTCGTCCTTCAAATGGAAGGACGCGAGCTGCACTCACTGGCCTTCAGGCACCTCCTGGTATTGGAAAAATAATTCCGCCTTTTGGATCCACTCCAAGGAGTCGCCGCCCTCGAACTCCGGAAAGTACATCCGAGTTAAGCCGGGAGTTAAACGGTGTCCCCCCTGACCTCCTTCCCGTCTTGCGGGCTCCCCTTGCTCGAAACCGTCGTAGCCTTGATGCGGACCTGCTCCCCAAGGAGGGGGTTGTGGCTGGCCGCCCCATCCTTGGCCAAAACCGGCCACTCCTGGTGCCCCAAATCCACGAGGAGGAGGGAGGAGCCCTCCCCTTGGCTGTCCCGTAACATCGGGTGGCCGCCGGAACCCACCGGGTTCTTCCCAGCCCCGGCGTACCTGGCCGCGACCCAGCCCCGTCTCGCCGAACCCGCCTGCCGCGAATCCGTGCGGAGTCGGCCCCGCCAAGCCCCCCTGCTGCGCTGTCGAGCCCCCTGCCGGCCCGTACGCCGCCCATCCAGGGCCACCGGACCCTCCTGCGCCGATTCCGGGCGGAATCGAACCCGCCAACCCGCCATACGCGGCTGCCGAGCCCGCGCCGTGTTGATTTCCGCCCGTTCCGCCGAGTTCGGCGCCCGATCCGGCCGAATCCTCACTAGCCGGGCCTTTTCCTTTCAACAACGCCTTCAACTCCTCCATCCGGGCCTCCATCCGCCCTTCCATGGCCGCCATCGAATCGGTTAGGCCAACAACGCTCTCCTCTAGGGTTTCAATCCGTGAGGACTCCTCTTGAGTGCGAGTGGTCACCATGGACGAATGCTCTGATACCAAATGTTAGGGAAAAACTACTAAGGAGCAACTAAAGAGAGAGATCTAGGGATTAAGAGGAGATTTAGGGTTAGGAGGAAGTAGGAGGCTACCTGATTATACTTTGCATAAACCCCTAAAGGGGGCTGCCCGGATATATATATATCCGGGCATGGAGGGGCCGGCCGGCCCCTCCCAAGGGGGCTGAACCCGCCTGGTTCAGCCCCTGGCCGGCCGGTTCACCGAGTGGGGGCTGAACCGGATGGTTCAGCCCCGTTGTTTAGCGCGTCCTTGCTCCTTCGAACATAGTGGCGACCCGTAAAGCGTAGCGGGGGCGTAACACATTATTCCTTCTCGCCCCCTAAATCAAATTTTATGTGACCTTTGGTCGATTTTTGCTTCAAGACCAATGCACGCAGAGAACACTCAATTTCTTCTGTATACTGTTGTTGAAGGTTAAAGTGACTTTTGTATGTTATATGCAATACTATTCTATGCCTAGAAAGTTAGGTTTTTCATAAAATATTACATTTTTGTACGTCTACCTTGTCAAAAATATTTACATTCTTTTTACAAAAAAATGTACATGTGTTCAACTAGGCCTGCCCAAAAGGCCCGATCGGGCCGGCCCGGACCGGGCCTGATCGGGCCCGGGCTTTTGCAAACCGGGCCGAGCCCGGGCCCTTTCTTTATCGGGCTCGGGCCGGGCCCGGGCTTTGACCCCGGGAAGGGGCCCGAGCCGGCCCCCCGGGCCAGGCCGGGCCGGGCCAGGCCGGGCCGGGCCGGGCCGGGCCGGGCCGGGCCCAGGCCGGGCCCTCTTAAGAAAAAAAAATACTTAAAAAATTTAAAAAAATGAAATAAAAATTAGAATAAAAAATTTTATTAATATTGAAATTTCAAAAAACAAAATTACACTTTTAAAAAAAAAATAGAAAAAAAAAAGAAATTTATTATTTTAAATGATAGTAAAAAAATTACATTTTTACAAATTCAGATTGTCCATCTCCTCTTCAATTTCCTCGGAGCTCTCCTCCAACGCTGAAATGTGTTGCTTCCTATTCGTAGCATCCAAATAATCCTTGTAGCAGATGCATAGTTCGAGTGATTCTTCATTTAGTCGGCTCCTCCGCGTGTTCAAAATCCTGCCACTAAGAGAAAAAGCGGACTCCGAAGCTACTGTACTAGCTTGAATTGTTAGTAAATCACGGGACATATAGGCCAAAATAGGATAGGTATTAGCTTTACCTTTCCACCACTTTAAGATATCGAAGTTTTCGATCTCTTCCGTAGTCATAAAATCACGAAATTGCGTTTTCGTATACAGTCCTAATTCGTTTAAATTACTCGATGTGCGTGTTTTTTTTCTGGAAGCTAATTCTAAAATTTTATTTGTAAAAGAATCTTTTGTCCTAGGTTGTGTTATTTCTTCTCGTGGTCGTGAGCCATATAAGTTGTCGTAATAATTAAAACATTCGGTAAAAATAGAATTAAATTTAGTAGTACTAACGTCGTCAACGTCATCGAAACTTATATTTATGTCTAAGTTAACGTTAATTTCATCTATTAAATTTTCTACGCCGTCTACAGCGAATAACGGGTTTAAAGCGGCGGCGCATGAAAATGCAGGAGGCATTTCTCTATAATATTTTAAAAAATTTTCTTCTATTACTTCAATTAAAGGAAGTCATCCGGAGTGTTGCTTAAAATAGTTAAGTTTTTGTGCGATATTTACAAAATTTTCAATTACTAACGAGCTAGTGGGATAATAAACACCAGATAAAAAAACAGTCGCCCTATAAAAACATTTTAATAAATCCATGTAATGAAATAGTACGTCCCAATCGTTATCAGTTAAATTATGATTATTTGTCATAGTGTAATATTCCATAAGAAGTGTTTTTTGTTGAAACGCTATTTTTAACATTTTATATGTGGAGTTCCATCTTACAGGCATATCAAATTGAGGTTTCAAATATTTTTGACCTTGTGCGATCACAAATTTTCGAAAATCTTGACTTCGCTGTTTGTTACAATAAATAAATGTAAGCATAGTACGAACTTTCTCAACATATGGTTCCATAGCTTCTAAACTATCCTGTACCACTAAGTTTAAAACGTGACACACACATCGAGTGTGAAAAAACGCACCGTTGAGCATTGGTTTTAATTCACGTTTTAACCACTCTACTGCGGTGTTGTTATTATTAGCGTTATCAAAAGAAATACTCATTATTTTATCCTTTATTTTAAATTCACGCAAACATTTAATAATTACCGAATATATAGCCTTACCCGTGTGCGGAAATTCAAAACCTTCAAAACATATTACGCGCTTATTTAAATTCCATGAAACGGGATCGATCCAATGAGCCGTTATAGAAATATAAGATAACCCTACCCTTACGCTACTACTCCAAACGTCGCTCGTTAAACTCACACGTCCCTCGAAAGTTTCAAAAAATTTTATTAAATCTTGTTTTGCGTCAAAATATAATTTAAGTGCGTCGCGTCTAATAGTGGATCTACTTACCTGTTGATATTTGGGCTGAAACCCTTCGTGTATATACTTCGTCGTCTCATCGTTGTCGTAGTGACTGAATGGCAACCCACGTCTGATGACGTTTTTCACCTGTAGGTCTCGCTGTCTTGCTTGATCGTACGTCCAAATTTGTCCTGATGCTGATATTTGTCCCTGACTGGACTCGGGAGCTTGCTTTGCAAAACAGGACTTAGCGTGTCTCGCTAGTGTTGAGTTGCCGGTAAGAGTTAGCAACTTTGAACACAACTTGCACCGCGGCTTGAATTCGTCGCCGACTTTAACCTTGTCGAAATGCTCCCAGACGGGCGCCCTCCGATTATGCTCCACCACTTCGGCCGTGCTTTGAGTCGACGACGCCGGCGTTGAGGACGACGATGCCATGCAGCGAGAGAGAGTAAGAGAGTAAGAGAGGGAGAGAATAAGTGAGAGAGAGAGTGAGTGAGTGGAAGAGAGAGAGAGAGAGAGTGGAAGAGAGAGAGAGAGAGGGGATCGGGTAGAGGGGGGGTTTATAAAAAAAAAAAAAATTAATAAATTTTTTTTTTAAAATAAAATATGGCCTAGGACCTAGGCTTTTGCCTAGGCCCTAGGCCAAAACACTGCAGCCCTCAGCCCTGCTGGCTGCAGTTCCAACGGCTCTAAGAGCCGTTGGATTTCCAACGGCTCTTAGAGCCGTTGGCAGCAGGTCCGGGCCGGCCTGCGGGCCCGGTCCGGGCTTCGCCCGGGCCCGGGTCCGGGCCCAGGCCGGCCCGATTTTTGGGCTTTGCCCGGCCCGGCCCGGGCCGGGCATCGGGCCGGGCTAGCCCCCAAAACCAGGGCCCTGTAAGGGCCCTGAGCCCGGTCTCGGCCCGGGCCGGGCTTTTTCTGGGCCGGGCCGAAAAAGGCTTTCGCCGGGCCGGGCTCGGGCCGGCCCACTGGGCCCGGGCCTTTTGGACAGGACTATGTTCAACCATATTCAAATTTTGCATTTTTTTTACAAAAAAATGTTGAGCGTTGTGTGCTGCACAGCAGCACTTGAACCAATGCTGGATTGAAATTTAAATTAGTAAATATGGAACTCGTAATGAATTCGCATACGAAATTTTGCTGTTTACATTAATTTGGGAGCTTGGATTATATTGTTGGAGATCTTCACATATCATACAGTCCTGATTTGAAAATTATTTACATCTCTGCGGAGTATTTATGTAATTAATTTAATCTGTTAATCCTATAGTTATTCTCTATTCTCTAGGAAGAAGTGCCTAACATTACTTTCTGATTAATACATATTTTTTGTGAAAATGTTTAGGTTCACCATGGTGGAGCAGGTACAGCAGCTGCAGGACTAAGAGCTGGGGTAATCTTCTTCTTTAGGAAATATTTATTTCTTCTTGTTAATATCCTTTAAATCATGCTGCCTGCCTCTCAGTACTTGTCTTCTTCCTTCAACATTTAAAAATAATAATAAAATGGCTTCTTATTTGACCATGTAATGCCCTACTAACAGTTTCAGTTAATCATAATCAATTAAGAAATAAAAATAAAAACTTATTCACTCAGTTTCTTCTCGACCGACTAAGGCTCACGAGATTTTTTTTGGCTCCGGTGAGTTTGGACATGACAATGGTTGACTGCCACCAAGAAAAAAAACTAGTTTTGAACATAAAGTGGATGTGCTTCCTTATGTGAGGCCGGGCGGTCACGTTCACGACCGTCACTATCGTGCCAAACGGAGCCTAAGTATGTGAATTAAGTTCCATTCAATTCCTTCAAACCAAAAAAGCATTCATCCTATGCATTTTTAATCTGTCGCCACGACATGAACGCGATCACTCAAATTTTTGTCTGTAATTTACAGTGTCCTACAACTGTCGTGCCGTTTTTTGGTGACCAATTCTTTTGGGGTGAGAGGATACTTGCGAGCGGAGTTGGGCCTGCCCCTATTCCCATATGGGAGCTCAGCGCCGAAGCTCTTTCCAACGCCATAAGATTTATGCTTAAACCAGAGGTTATTATTTTCACCGCTACCACCAATCAGAGCCTTCATTATGCTGCTACATATTAGTGTGCCCTAAAGTTTGTAAACATATATATATATATAATGTAGGTGAAACTGAGAGCAATGGAGTTGGGCAGGCTGATAGAGAATGAAGATGGGGTTGTGGGTGCTGTTAATGCTTTCCACAGGCATCTGCTGACCAAATTACCCCTGATGGCTACTGCTCCTGCCGAATCCGACCAGCCGCCGAACCCCATCAGGTGGCTTCTTACTCTAGTAGAGAGATGGTGCTGCCTTCCATTCACCGCTTTATAATCACAATAGTATTATACTCGCTGTACATATTTTTGATAATAATTATTTGTTATTATTTATATTTTGATCATTGATTTCTTGTGAATATGTATGTTGTAGTAATAATTAGGTCGATAGTTTCTAGTTTGGATTTAGGAGATTTGTAATATCGGCTTGTCCTTGTATAAACTGTTTGAAGCAAATTTTGTTCAAATTTATGAGATCTAATCATGTAGAGTGCTGCATATATTTTTTTATTTATAGATTGCAATATTTGCTCTCCCATGTTGGGGGAGTGCTTTATTTTTCCCATAATTCATCAGCATAAATATTGCCAAACAATATATCATATTATCATTTATGAAAGTGTATGGTATGATGTCCTGCAGATTGTCTTCTTTTGGCCCTGCTTATTTGCTCCGGTTAACATTAAGGGGGGGTGCAAAAATACCCGAAGAACCGAAACTGAATAGGGCGGTTCGGGTCGGTTTCTATTTCTGTCGGTCCGGGTACGGTTCCAAAAAATATAGAACCGATGGTTCGGTTCTCGGTTCCGATAGTCGAGTACTCGAGAACCAACCCGAATTGAATATTAATTACAAATTTTAACTTAAAAAAATATATGTATTATTACAAATTTTAATTATAAAAATTGGATCGGTGGGTGCTAACGTGAGTTACGGAGAATTTAATTGAAGATGTTATTTTACAATTTAACAAATCGTAAAAATTTCTTATTTTGATATTTCTCTTATAGTTCATTAGTTTCATGTTATGAACTGAGAATCGAATCGGAACGGACCCGACCCAAACGGTTCAGATTTGATTTCATAATTTAGAATTGTGGATCGGTTCCGGTTTTAAAAATTGGGAATTGAACCTATACGGGTCAGTTCTTGTTTTTATGTGGAACCAAACTGATCCAAGTTGCACCCCTAGTTAACATCATTATCATAAAATGTATGTTTCGCAAGAAGAAAGTTATGGCTGTTATTAAAGAAATAAACTAATTTTGAGCATAAATGCATGAATTTCTTTTTTGATTAGGTCGGGCAACAATGGTTGATAATCACCGCGTTCACAACCAGGCTTAAACACAACCAGGCTTAAACGAAGCCTGAATCGTAGTCTTGACTTTTTTATGAGGGGGTCTACAAATACTCATCAAAAATAGGCCACGCATGACAACTATTAGTTTATTTTACCATGGACTTTAATAAAATTTAAACACCATATGCTTAGTTCTGTGGGAAGGGGAGCATTGACACATTGGTTGAAGTATCGTCATGTGACCTTGAGGTCACAGGTTCGAGGCTTGGAAGCAGTCTCTTGTGAAAAATGTATGATAATATATGCCTATATTTCATCCTTGTGGTGAGGCTCTCCCCAGCCCCTCATCGTGCGGGAATGCTTTTGTGTGCCGGACTGCCCTTTTATGCTTAGTTTCCTGACAAGGTTAGGGGCGCAAGTGTACAGACCTGCCCATTTGAAAGAGAGCAATTCATTAAAAATTATCTCATTAATCCACTCATTTTAGATGGAAGAATAGCAAGTATATATGTATCGTCGGGATGACAACAAGCCAGCCCTTACCTCTGCCATTGAGGCTACAGAAATAGAGATTTAACTCTTCAGGTCCAAAAATTAAGTAGATAAAATCAGCTCCATTCCAAATGTTTGACGTGCCGCTCTTCATCTGTTCCCATTATGATTCAAAAAAACTCGTGCATGAGCATGAGTGAACATACCTGGGCAGAACATTCTCAATCAGCAGGAGCCGCGGATGTTCAAGAATAAGTTGGTGGGGGATTCAGTGAGACTACTCTTGCATGAAAAGACTGCTCATAATCATCACTGCAGCTTCACAGAAAGCCATTCAACTTCCTGAGGTTGCGAAAGGTGCTCCCCAAAGCAAGTGTATTGATGGCTTTGCAGGGAAACATTTCAAGAAGAAATAATGATCCATAAAACTTGACCAAATACATTATAATGGAAGTCATACTTATCCTGGTCCTTCCACTCCATAAAACGACGCCGTCATTAGAAAATTGTGAATTGATGTGACAAAAAATGATTTTCAATAAGGTGAATGTTATGTGCAAATCTATTTTGGCTATGGGCAAACCAAAATTTAAAATTAAATACACTAAATAATTATTTTATTATTAGGATTTGTTTGGATCCGGGCAAACCACTCCCCACAACCCCTATCCCGATTCCGCCGCTCCCCACCCGGCCTCTCTCCCGATTCCGCCCTACGCCCCCTTTCTCCCTGCATCGCCCGACGACTGCCTCTCTCCCCGCACACGCCGGCGAGACAACACCGTCACCTTCCCCTCATTCTCCCTCGTCTTCTTCGGCAAACACAGCAACACGCAGTTCCAGCTGCAGACGAGATCAGCAGCCAAAAGCAATGCCTGAAACCAATTTCTACATCCCGGCGAAGGAAGCTCGGGAGAAACAAAGCCGTGCCGCATCCGCAATCGCAGGGGACTGCAAGGGGGAGAGCCGCCTCTCGCGCTGCCGCCGGCAAGCAAGGAGCCATCGATGCTGCTCTTTCGCCCGCCGGTGCCGTATCCTTGACAGGGAACAACGGTGCCCGGTTCTACATTCTCCGCCGGTGCATCGTCATGCTCATATGCTCCAGCGACGGCTCCGACGACCCGTGAAGCTAGCTGAGACTCTCGTCACTTGACACAGGAGCAATATTGCTTTCAGATAGATGAATATTTGGATCAGGAGGCATCTCTGAAGTGTTCGATGCATGAATTTCCTTAGAGGCAGCTGCTGCAATTATTGGGGCTTGGGGAGGGGCAGCTAGAGCATCATGAGAAGCCATAGGTTCTGAAGATTTTTGAGTGTGAACTGTTGGAGTTACCCGTGGCATTACTGGAGAGTCAAATTCCTCCTTGCAGCGGTTTTGCTAGGTTCCTTCTTACACATACTCGGGCGAAGATTGTTCGTCATTGATTTTGTGAATGCATCTATGTAGAGTGTTTTCTGGCTCTGGTTTCGGCATCTCTAACAATTAAGAAAGTTTTTATTTTGGTTTGCCCATAATAATTTGGTTTGCCCATATAATTTTTTGGTTTGCCCATAAAATTGGTTTGCACGTATCCGAAAACGGTTTGCCCATAACAATCGCCTTCAATAATTAGGGATGATAAACGAAACTCCCCGTGCCCGGACCTTGTATATACATGACGCAATAATGTACAAAAGGATTCATATATGCCGTGTATTGGAGGGAACTCGGGTACAAGAAGGAACATTTATTACATTCTATGAGTTCTTCACCGGCCAGGGTCAAATCCGGGTTAATTTAAAACAAAGTCAGGTCATGAAGGTTATTGTGACCCCAACCAAGCTCATCAAGGATGTCAATTAAACCGGGTAGGCACCTTATGTGGTTCAACTGACCAAGTCAGAATTGAGATGTTACAGGGAATCAAGCTATTTTAGCACTAGATCTACAGTAACAATCACAAAAAACCATTTTGTCATGATTCTAATGTTAACTTGACCCCTCCCTCCCACTTTCTATCTATTTGTCTAATTATCTAGTTTATTCTCTATGCTCTTCTTATCTAAACTAAATATCATTAACATTTTATCAAGTCTCTTCTTATCTAACTTAAAGGCAAGTTTTATCGTACTGCAATTAAACCAGCGATGCACTGTGGTTCTGAATGTTGTGCAGTGAATTGTGTACATGAGCAAAAAATGAGAGTTGCGGAGATGATAATACTTAGTGTTAGAAAAGCCCATTTAAGGGCCCATGTTGTTTCTTATTTTCTCTCTTCTTGTATTAGTCCCACATCATGTATTAGGATTTCTCTCTTCCTTCTTCTCATATATAAGAGTGTGTATACCTGTAACTATTAAGTGGAATATATATATACAAGGTTTTGGGCCTATTTCTACATGGTATCAGAGCGAGGTTCCCGCTAGCTGCGGACTGCCTTTTCTGACCGCTCCCCTCTCCTGCGGACTGCCACTCTGTCCGCTCCGGTCTCCTGCGGACTGTCTTTCTGTCCGCCTCTCTGCGGACTGCCTTTTTTGTCCGTCTTCCCTGCGGACTCTCCTTTTTTTTCTGTCCGCTCAGCTCTCTGCGGACTGCCTTTCTGTCCGCTCCGGTCTCCTGCGGACTGCTCCTCTGCATCCGCCTCTCTTCTCTCTCTCTCCGTGGTTCCACCCTCCTCAGGCTTCTTATAGCCATCTTCTGCTCCGACTCGTGGGGCCCACCTCTTCTATCCGCTGCGGGTGTTCCTTCCTGTCCGCTGACCGCTCTCTTGTGTCCGCTCGAGTCTCTTTGCTCGCGGACTGCTCCACTCTAGCTCGCTCTGCTTCTGTCCGCTCGAGCCTCTTTGCTCGCGGACTCCCTATCCGCAATCTCTTGCGGACTGCTCCTGTCCGCTGCGGCCTCACCTCTTGTCCGTTGTGCGCTCTTCTTCTCTCTTGTTGCGGACGCTCTCTTTTACAGCCTTTTCTCTCTCCGTGGGACCACCTTCTTACCCGTCCGCTGCGGCCTCTCTCCTAGTCGCGGCCTCTCGTCAGTCCGCTCCTGCGCTCTTTGCTTGTTCGCGGCCTGTCTTGCCTGCGGCCTCTCTTCTGTCCGCCGCGGCCTCTCTTCTGTCCGCCGCGGCCTCCCTACTCGTCGCGGCGCTTCCTCTGCCCGCTGCGGCCTGTCTCTGCCCGCTGCGGTCTGTCTCTGTCCGCGCGGCCTCTCTCTTCCCGCTGCGGCCTCTCTCTGTATGCGTGGGCTCTCTACCCGCTGCGGTCTGCCCTACTCGCCTCGACCGACTCCAGTCCGCCGCGGACTGTTCCTGCTCGCCGTCGGCCTCCCTTCTGCTAGTCGCCGACTTCCTCTCCGCTAGCTGCCCGGCCTCGTCTCTGTCACTGCATGGCGCCTGCTGCTTCAGCTGTCACCTCTGTTGTGTCCTTCTCTACGGAGGGTATCACCTGCCTCTCTCATCATCCTTGTTGGATCGTTGATTCTGGCGCTACTCACCATATCTCCTCCCAGAAGCCCCCAGCGTATCTCCAAATGCCTCATCCTGCTCGCATCACTGTGGCCAACGGTGACACCCTCCCCGTCTTTGGCTCCGCTGATCTTCAGCTGACGCCAACCCTTTCTCTTTCCTCGGTTCTTCACGTTCCGGGGTCTCCCTTCAATTTATTATCCGTTAGTCGTCTCACACACGACCTTGACTGTTGTATTACATTTTCACCCTCTTCTTTTCTTATGCAGGATCGTCGCACCCGGAGTACCATTGGTCAGGGGCAGCTGGTGAATGGGTTGTACATCTTGGATATCCCACCAACTCTTCTCTCCACCATCTCTACTGTTGATTGGCATTGCCGTCTTGGACATGCTCCCCTTCCGATTCTCAAGCGGGCTCTTCCTGATATATCTTTACAAGAGTTCTCCTGTGAATCTTGTGTATACGACAAACAACATCGTTCCTCTTTCCCCCCAGCGTGTGCCAGGAGTACTACTCCCTTATCGTTAGTTCATTCTGATATTTGGGGTCCTTATAGGATCCCTAGTATTTTTGGCTTTCGGTATTTTGTCACGTTCATTGACGATTACTCCCGTACCACGTGGCTCTATTTACTACATGATCGCACTGAACTTCCCTCTGTCTTTTGCGCCTTCCTACTTGAGATGCGTACGCAGTTCGCCACTCCTCTCAAAATCATTCGCACCGATAATGCTCGGGAATATACGGGTCGTGCCTTCTCCACTCTCTGCACTGACTTTGGTGTCATCCATCAAACTTCTTGTGCGTATACCCCTCAGCAAAACGGGGTGGCCGAACGCAAAAATCGTCATCTTCTCGATGTTGTCCGCTCTCTTATGTTCCAAATGCACGTTCCCACCGAATATTGAAACTTTGATGTTTCCACCGCCTGTCATCTCATCAACCGCCTTCCCTCCTCTGTCCTTGACTTTGCCTCGCCCATCCAACTCCTCTATCCCTTCATCCCCCTCACCTCTCTCCCACCACGGATCTTCGGGTGTGTTTGTTATGTCCACCTTCTTGGCCCTCCTTCCGACAAACTTGCTCCTCGGGCCGCCAAGTATATGTTTGTTGGCTACTCCCGCACTAAAAAGGGGTACGTCTGCTACTCTCCTACTACCGGCAAAATGGTCGTTTCTGCGGATGTCACCTTCTGCGAAGACCAGCCCTTCCACTTACCCAGCACCACCTCGTCTTCTACTCCCTCGTCTTTTGCTCCATCTCTTCCCCGGCCCGTTGTCCCGGTCACGCCATTTGTGTCGTCTTCTTCCTCCTCCCCACCCGTTCCTCCTCGGGTTCTTCCACCGCTAATCCGTGTCTACTCTTGTCGCCCATCCAAGGATGCTCCCGTGCCCCAGCTCCCTGCTGCCAGCGATAGTTCGACTGCGGTCGATCACGCTCCCGTCTCTACAGCTCATCCCTTGGCCAACTACGTCTCTCTACATCGGCTAACACCGCCTCACTACGCATTTGCCACCTCCCTTTCCTCTCTTTCTCTTCCTAACAATGTGCAGGAGGCGCTTCACCACCCAGGATGGCGGGCTGCTATGCACGATGAAATGCAGGCTCTCTGGGCTAACCAGACCTGGGATCTGGTTCCTCTTTCTGCTGGCCACACCCCTGTTAGCTGCAAATAGGTCTTTGTCATTAAACATGCGGCGGATGGCACTGTCGACCGTCTGAAGGCCCGTCTTGTGGCCCGGGGGTTTACTCAGCAACATGGCCTTGATTACGAGGAAACATTCTCTCCTGTGGCAAAATTGAACACGGTTCGCGTTCTTCTCTCCTTGGCTGTTCATCGTCACTGGCCCCTTTATCAGCTGGATATCAAGAATGCCTTCCTCAACGGCGATCTACAGGAGACCGTTTTTATGCAGCAGCCTCCCGGGTTTGAGACCACGGGGGAGTCTTTGGTCTGTCCTCTTCGAAAATCCATTTATGGTCTCAAACAGTCCCCGCGTGCGTGGTTTGAAAAGTTCAGTAAGGTGGTCTGTGCTAGTGGCTTCACTCGGAGCTCGGCTGATTTTTCTCTCTTCACCCGACATCGGTCAACTGGGACTGTGATTCTTCTGGTCTACGTTGATGATATCCTGATTACTGGCGACGACACGGCAGGAATACAACAGATCAAGGCACAGTTGAATTCTGTCTTTCAAACCAAAGATCTGGGCAACCTTCGGTACTTTCTTGGGCTTGAGGTCGCCCGACGCCCTGATGGTCGTGTGATATCTCAAAGGAAGTACTGTATGGACCTCCTTCGTGATGCAGGTTATTCTGGGTGCAAACCTGCGGAGACTCCTATGGACGCAAATCACAAGCTCTCGGCCCATAGCTCTGACTCTGACAAGCTACTTACAAATCCGGAATATTACAGACGCTTGGTTGGGAAGCTGATCTACCTTACGGTGACTCGACCAGACATCTCATTTGCTGTAGGAGTTGTGAGCCGTTTCATGCACGCTCCTCGGACATCTCATCTTCAAGCTGTCGAGCGCATCCTTCGATATCTCAAGATCGCCCCCGGACAAGGACTCGTGTACAAGCCATCCACATCTCTATCTCTTGTCGCGTATTCTGACGCTGACTACGCAGGATCTATTGATGATAGACGCTCCACAACTGGATTCTGCACTTACTTTGGTGGACACCTCATAACTTGGCGTAGCAAGAAACAGAATGTGGTTGCGCGTTCCTCTGCCGAAGCTGAGTACCGGGCTATGGCTGCTGTTGTCTCTGAGCTAACCTGGCTTGAAGGCCTTCTGGGAGACTTAGGTGTTCGTCTCTCATCTCCGGCAACCTTATTTTGCGACAGTCAAGCAGCAATTCATATTGCCAAGAATCCGGTTTTTCACGAACGAACAAAACATATCGAAGTTGACTGTCACTTTATCCGGGAAAAGGTACAGTCAAAGAAGATAGATTTGGAGCATGTTCCTGCTACCGACCAAGTTGCGGACATCCTGACGAAAGCTCTCTCCAGGCCGCTATACTATCAGTTCTTATCCAAGCTTGGCGCCTACGACTTGTACGCTCCAGCTTGCGGGGGAGTGTTAGAAAAGCCCATTTAAGGGCCCATGTTGTTTCTTATTTTCTCTCTTCTTGTATTAGTCCCACATCATGTATTAGGATTTCTCTCTTCCTTCTTCTCATATATAAGAGTGTGTATACCTGTAACTATTAAGTGGAATATATATATACAAGGTTTTGGGCCTATTTCTACACTTAGGTAGATGTGTGAATACACGAGACTGGATAAAATTACGAATGAATGTATCGAGAATAAGACAGGAGTGATGCCAATTGTAGAGAAGATGCGAGAAGCTCGACTAAATGGTCCGGACAGGTGCAAAGGAGACCATTAGAGGCACCTGTTACGCGTTGTGAGAAAATCAAAAATCTAATGATTACATGTTGAATAGCTTGCATGTGCAAAATGTTTGTACAAAAGGATTCAACTTGTCGAGTAAGAAAACATGCCCGGGATTTACGACAGTTACAAACATTTTGCAAGACAACTCGAATAGTTTTGGAAGATTCCCCTTCCATTTTTTGTAAGAAAACAATCAATATAATTAAATTAATTGTCTTCCAATATTCAGAATTGTCTTGCAGAACGCTAATATGGTTAGCTTATTGTTTGGGTGGCTCTTAAATCCAAACTAATTCCCAGGTGTCTGGAACAAAGATGTATACCTCCAAGACAAGGAACTTGAATCAAGATGGCAAACTTTCAACTGGTTCATTCATATGACCATATCAAACTGGCTTGACAGGCTAGGAATCTAGCATTTTCAGATACTTCGACGAGAAGAGTTGGTGCTTTTGAATGAAGGCTGTTTATTTTGGTAAGGGACTCAGGGTCACAGTCTTGTACATCCCTTGAAAAACTCTGTACAAAAATTCCAACAAGCCTGTAAAAGCATATGGTTCAAAATATGGTTGGTAGTGAATCAACATTATCATAAGACAATATTTTTTTGCTAAATATAATGTATAATCCCAAGCCTGTAAAAGCAGATCATGCAAAGAATGCAAAACATATAGTAAATGTGAATCATATTACGCAGGCGAGTCATGCAATGGATGCAAATGATCATGCAATCAATGTGAATGATGAACAACAGACATGATTATTTTTAAAAAAAAGAACAATAGACATGTAAAATTTATTGCACTGAGGTTCTACGGTGCTATAAGGAACTTCAAAGATGAGTTACATGGTAAAGGAGCTCAGTAGGTGGAGCATAGAGAAATTTATCACTGGTGTGACGATCATTCAAATAATCACAATAGACATCAATATTAAGATGTGACAATACAGTATCTTGCTATGTTATTAAAGGCGCGCCTCGGGCGCGCCTAAGACTTCGGGCTCACCAGGCTCAGAGGTTTGTGCCTTTGTGCGCCTTATTTGCGCCTTTAGAATATAAAAGGTGCATTTGAGTGAATTTCTTGTAAATTTTTTTCTTCAGAAATTAAAAACAAAAAAACTGCAAGAACTCAATAATTTTTTATTACTTAGTGTTTGTGAAAGATACTTGTGCGTAGAGACATAGATATGATATAAGTGACCATATTGATTCTATTTTTTTAAGAGATATAAACGATAATAATGAATGATTAATTAGTGGACTAGATGAAGAATTTGATCGAAAAGCTGAAATGATGTTTGATGGTGATTATTTAAAATGAATGTGGTTACGCCTTGCCTTCGTCAGGCGTGCGCCTGCGCCTTGAGCCTTGCGCCTGGGCTCTAAGACCCCTTAGCGTCTTGGTGCTCCTTGCGCCTTTAAAAACTAAGGTATGTTGAATGTCTCCAAGAATGTTAGTGATGACCAACAAGACCATTGAGCCATCAAGTGCACTCTCAAACATGACTGACTCACAAGTAACCGGAGGCTCTCTAGGTGGAGTGTAGAAACACTCATCGAGTGAGCGACGACCACATATATGCTTACATGAGGTACCAGTACTAAAGTATGAGCTCACAACGTGCCGAATGTATCTCAAGGGATGTGACTCGTCGGAAGACTCACCAAGCGGTCTTTAGGAAAAATCTTTGTTATAGTGACGATCACTCAGAATAATATTTGAGACATTGACACTAGAATGTCACTCTATGATGTATAAACTGTCTCCGCAAAAGGAGAACTCATCAGATGACTCACCGAGAGTGGTATAATGAAATTCATCGCAAAAGCAACGAGGACTATTATAGGTTCCTCAAATATCATGAGTGCCCTCAAGCATAATAAGAGTAATCATTAAGTACGCATCACTAGGCTCGAGAACCTTAGGGGTGGGATGATGTAGAGATATGACTTGAAGAGGCGTCAAGAGTCTTGTGAAGGCAATAAACATTCCCTCATGTCTAACTCTAGTGATCTACTTGCGCCGCTCTCGAAAATAATCTTAATAATCGCAGCATTATCTCCCACATCATATATTATTGAGTTAGGAATATGCTCACCATTGAGGAGTAGACTCCTCTTAGGACACTAGGTCATTGCGTTCCATATGCCTTGGGAGATTCCACTGAATCGCATCAGAACAGGAGAACCTTATTGTTGGGGATTGAAATGTCTTGCATGTGTGATCACAACTAAATGCACTAGTGACCTCTGGTGAGGAAGGATCTCTAATGGTGGACTGGTCAAGATACGGGTTAACTCATCTCAGTTTGATGGATCTAAGATAATGCCTGTAATGTAAGGGATTTATGAAATATTTGATTGATAGACTCTAAGCGATGAGAAGTCACCTCTTCGCGAATATCAATGTGGAGTCCAGATTGAAATCGAGAAAAATTGCAATGGGCTCTTCTTGAATATCACTCCCCACTATTAACTTGTGGAATCAAGTCATATAATTGACAACGACCATTGTCCCTTGTTGAAGGTCATGTAACTGGTCAAGGAGTTGACTCATGAGATATCGAAAATTATTTCCTTCTCAATATTCACTTCATGCTTGCTTATATTATTAAAGGCAGAAGACGCACCGAGTAGCAAAGGAGTCTTGTAGCCTAGGCGCAGATGCGCGTCTGAGGAACGTGAGGCGCAGAAATGAAAAAAAAAATCAGTGAATTGGGCGCCGGATTCACTTAAAATTGGAGAATTGGGCGCCCGATTCACTGAAATCCAGTGACTTCGGCACCAGATTCACTGAAATTCAGTGAATTGGGCTCCTGATTCACTGAAATTTAGTGAATTGTGCTCCCGATTCACTCAAATTCAGTGAATTGGGCTCCCGATCCACTGAAATTCAGTGAATTTGGGTTGAATTTCAGTGAATTTGGGTTGAATTTCAGTGAATTTGGTGCTTAGATACACCTCAGGTGCGCCTCAGGCACCTCGCCCGCATCTGCCTGACAGAGGCGGTGGGTTGTGCGCCTAGCGCTTGAGGCGCGTCTTTCATAACATAGATGTCTGCCCATCGGGATATGGGGCGAAGATCATCACGCTCAACCTACGTTTTAGGTTAGTCCAATAAAATCTTAACCTGACGATGAAGCATCATCTTAGCAAATCAAAAAAGACACACAAGATGCATCATTCCAGCCAAAACATCTTGTCATCATTCCAGCCAATCTGTAAGTGCCTTCGCGTCCTATTTGTTGTCAAAGGATGACACATTTAGCCTTACGGGATAGAAGGCTCAGCGGACGTCCGATGAGAAACTTGTGGGTGGAGAAGCAATGGTGGCTGAATCGGAACATGCAGAAGAGATTCAGAGGGCTGAATGGGGTTGTTGCAGGGCTGGATTGTAGTTTCAGTGGAAATGTTGACGGTGGATGGAAGTGGAATGAGTTTAGGAGTGTGTAAATGGCTTGGGAGGTCAGCGGGGGCAGTGGATAGAGGTTGATCTGCTGGAATAAAGATTCCTGGGTTCTGCACTAAATTCCAGAATCCAGAAATGTATTTTCTGGGTCGTCAAGACCTGGAGCAGAGGATGTATAGGAGGGGGATGGATCCTGGATAGTTTCAGTAGGGAGAGAGGATGGTTGGAAGTAATTCCAGGGGCTGGAGTTGTTCTGGAAGGGTGCTTGGACTGAAACAGAGAAGGGGAGGGGGGCTGCCTGTAGGTTTGGGAGTGTTTTGGAGAAGATGGAGAAGGGGAGGGGCTTCCAGTAGGTTTGGGAGTGTTTTGGAGGAGATGGAGAAGGGGAGGGGCTGCCAGTAGGATTGGGAGTGTTTTGGAGAAGAAGGAGGTGTTCGGATATATCCAGATGCAGTTAGACGTGGCTTTGGTGGCTGGAATTGGCTTGGCAGTTACATGAAGTGAAAGTGGGGTGATTACTATAGGGAGGCAGCACGCTAGAATGCTTGTGGCTTGAATAGGTGAGGCAGCACGCTGCCAAGAGAGAATTATAGTCGTGGCAGCAATTTTTTCCAACAACGGAAGAGAATTAATAGGAGTGGGGGAGTGGGGGAGTAATTTTATGAGTAATGAGCTAGATTTAGGAGGTAGTTCTGAGTGGTGAGGTGGGGTCGCCGGAGGTGGGGGTGGTCACCAGAAAACTGAAATGGAGGGAAATAGAGTTATCAAGGAGTGGCTGGCCAAGGATGGTCGGTGGTGGTCACGGGACGTGGAGGTGGTGGCCGGCGGAGGTAGGTAGTTGTGGTCGCCAAAAAATGGAAATGGAAAGGAGCGGGGTTGTGGAGGGGCAACTAAGGTGATGGGGGAGTATGAGGGTATTAGCCAAGGGGAGAGGGGAGGGGAGATATTGTCCAAGCGTCGGGATTCATCGATTTTATGAGTATTGTCAAAAGGAGGATTTTTTTCTCAAACTTTCAACATTTTCTAAATGAGCCTTCTATCTTTATAGATTAAGGGGTGACCATAGACGGTCATAATTCACCGATCATGACGGCCCTCGAAATACATTAATTTAAAATCAGAAAAATGCAAAAAATAACTTAAAATCGGGATTCATCGATTCCGCACAAAATGGATGGCTCCAATCATTGTGTAAGCTCAAGTTTGTCGTGATCTCCATCAAAAGGCAACCCTCGAAGTGATGCCTGACCAAGGAATTTGGGAATAAAGAATTGAGAAAATTCAAGCATTTTTTGGGGGTTGAGGTTGCACACTCCAAGAGATGGATCTTTACCTCACAACAAAATGTCAGATCTTCCCAAAGAAACTGGAAATTTAGCATTGGAAAATAGAGAAAGATATTGTTATAGATACAGAGATGTACTAATGCCTGGCAGAAAAACTCATATATCTGCTGGATACGAGATATGATATAGCATGTGGTTGGCATGATTCATGCACAGCCTAAAGGGAGCTCATTAGCATGTTAATTGGGTGTCGCAATGTCTTAGAGGTGCCTTAGGAAAAAAATCTAGACAATTCTAAAATTTCAATGGTTATTCTCATACAACTAGCAATTTTACAACAATCATATTGGGCCAGCCATGACATTCTAAAGTCTCTCAAGATAACCTATCTAAAAGATTAAACTTTCACATTTCAAGCTCCACAATCTTGTATACTTTACTTTTCTCATAGATTCACCACACAATATTTGCAAAAATAAAAAGAACTCTCCGTCTAAGTAACATATTCATGACTTTGCATGTCAATTTTTGACAATAATATATTTCCTTTTGGTTTCTTAAAGTATCTCTTCACCATTATATGGGCACATGCAGCTGCTAAATTATGTTCAACTTCATACTCATCATGAATTGTTAGATAATTATATTTTTATAGTTTTTTCTTTATTGTATTCCCCTCATATATAGGAGGGGAACCTTCTTTTTGTAATATCAATAACAATTCTCTCGGTCAACATGGTATCAATGGGAAAACCCTAGTTTCGCTCAATCCTGATCATGTCGTCTCCCGCTCCGTCCCGTCCCGCCGATCCCATCCCTTCGTCTCCCGCGCCTCACCTCCGCGCCTCCGCTTCTTTCTCCCGCGGCTCCACTCCTCCCGCAACTCTCGTCTTCTTCTTCTTCTTTTGGCTGCTTGAGTTCTTCGACGCCGGATTGATGCATATGGCTATTTGAGTTCTTCGACGTTGGATTGATGCAGGGATCTCTTCTTCGGTGCCTATTTCCCTTTCTTGTAGGGATGTCTCTTCTTCTCTTGGCGTGATTGGTCTCCTCCGGGCCTCTCCTCTTTCTATGAGTGAGATATTTCTCCGTCGGATGTCCGGTGTTGTTTGGTTACCTCGCCTATGATGTCAGGGAGTGGTGAAACTTCAGATATCTCCTCCGGTGGGCGTGCTACTCTTCTCTGCTTCTTATTGGATCTCTTTGTGTCTCTCATGATCATGAGACTCCTCAGATTACTACTATTTGGTTTGGACAAAACAAAATATCTTCTGTGGGCTAGTTTTGTCACTTTGGCCATCAAGAGCCGTCATTTGTTTGGCTACCTCAGTGGTACTACCAGGGTACCTTCGCCTACCTCTCCCGATTGGCTGGCCACAATGGGATTCCGAGAACTCTTTGGTTATGTTTTGGCTCACCAACTCCATGCAGGAGTCTATTGCCCTCACTTATCTCTTCCTGGATATTGCAGCTGATATTTGGAAGCGTGTCGAGATTACTTATTCATGTCGGGGTAATGCGGCTCAGATCTTTCAGTTGCGGTGACGGATTTTTCTTTTACGCCAAGGGGATCGCCCTCCCGCTGCCTACTACTTGGAATTTACCCAGTTTTATCAAGAGTATGATCATTTTGACGCGCTTACTCTTGTCTCTCCTGTGGATGAGATACTGGTTCGTGCCCGGGAGGAACGCAATCGGATCTTTGAGTTTCTTCATGGTCTCCATCGTGACCTTGATTCAATCAATATTCAGATTCTTGGCTTCTCTCCCTTACCTTCCTTACCTGAGGTGTATAGTTTGGTTCAGCAAGAATATGATCACCGACAGATTCACCTGCCTACATTGTTACTGAGGGCTCTGTTCTTGACGCTCGGTTTGGTCCCGGGAGTCGCTCTTTTCGAGACACTAAGGGCAAGCCTGTGGACAAGAATCAAGTGACATGTGATTATTGTGGGAAAACCCGACATACTCGGGACATTTGCTTTAAGCTTCATGGCTTTCCTTTCTCTCACGGGGATCCTGCTCCTCGTGTCGGACGTGGCTCTGGTCGCAGTTTGAGCCAACCTCCTCCCTCTCGCTCGACTCATGTCTCCAATGTCGGTGATGATCCTGCTTCTTATGGTGGACCTGCTGCACCTGAGGTTCCTCCTGCCCTTTCCCCTAAGGAGATTCTCGCCTTCCGCCGCTTCATGCTTGGTCACTCCTCTGAGTCAGCTACTGCTACTTATGCTCATCAAGTAGATCCTGGTGCTCACTCTACCACTGCTTGCTCTTCTTCCCAATGGATCATTGATTCAGGTGCCACAGACCACATGACAGGTTCAGCTACAGGTTTTGTCTCCCATTGCTGGGAAAGGGTTCATTCCTTGCTCCTCTCTTACTCTCAGTTTAGGTGCTCCATGTGCCTAAATTTATCCGTAGCCTATTTTTTATTAGTCACCTCACTAATTTTATGAATTGTTCTGTAACGTTTTTCTCACCTCTTATGTTTTTCAGGACCTGCATAAAGGATGAGACAGATACAATTTTGACAGTTGACGTGCATATTAAAGAGCGATGAAAAAGATACTTTTATCAACTTTATAATGAAGTAAAGGACAATGAATTGAACTTGAAAGAGTTAAGTAAATCAGAGAAGTATATAAACATAACGTTTTATCGTAAAATTCAAGTATCAGAGGTAAAAAAATGCTCTAAATACGACGAAAAATGAAAAAGCGGTTGAGCCAGACAATATACCCATCGAAGTATGAAAATGTCTAGGAAATGAAGAAATTTTGTGGCTTACATGTTTTTTCAATAAAATACTGAAGTAAAAGAGCATGTCAGACCAATGTAGAGAAAGTATCTTGTTACCTTTGTATAAGAATAAAAGAGATATACAAAATTGTGTTAATTACAGAGAAATTAAATTGATGAGTAATACCATGAAACTATGGGAACGAGTAATAAAAAGAAGATTAAGACAAAAGATTAACATCTCGGAGAATCAATTTGGATTCATGTCAGGGAGGTCGACCATGGAAGTTATACATCTTTTGAGGAGACTCATTGATAACTATCGAGAAAGAAAACAAGATTTGCATATGTTGTTTATTGATCTTGAGAAGGCTTATGATAGAATTCCCAAAGAGATCTTATGGAGAGTCTTAGAAAAAAGGTGCAAACACAATCAAAGATATGTATACGAATTCAATGACAAGGGTGAGGACGTCTGGAGGATTAACACGGGAATTCCCTATCACTGTTGGCTTACATCAAGGTTCAGCTTTAAGCCTTTATCTCTTTACCCTTATCTTAGATGAGCTCACCAGACATCCAACAAGCAATATCTTGGTGTTTATTATTTGCGGATGATATCGTTTTGATTGATGAGACGCGCGAGGGTGTAAACGCAAAACTTGAATCTTGGTGAGATACTTTAGAAAAGAAGGGTTTTAGGTTGAGCAGGGCAAAGACGAAGTATATGGAGCTTAAATTTAGCAGTACAAGAAGGGTAGATGACTTCGTTATTAAGTTGGGTGATCAAGATATTTCTCATAGTGAGTGTTTTAAATATCTTGGATCGATAGTTCAAAAGAACGGAGGTATTGATAAAGATGTAACACATAGAATCCAAGCGGGTTTGTTGAAGTGGACAGGCGCGTCAGGGATCTTATGTGATCATAAAGTAGCACTAAAACTTAAGGGCAAGTTTTATCGTACTGCAATTAGACCCGCGATGCTCTATGGTTTCGAGTGTTGGGCAGTGAATTGTGTACATGAGCAAAAAATGGGAGTTGTGGAGATGAAAATGCTTAGGTGGATGTGTGGACACACGAGATTGGATAAAATTAGGAATGAAAGTATCAGGGATAAGTCAGGAGTAGCACCAATTGCTGAGAAGATGTGAGAAGCTCGCCTAAGATGGTTTGGACACGTACAAAGGAGACCATTAGAGGCACATGTTAGGCATTGTGAGAGTCTAGTCACTGGGCATGCTAAACGAGGGAGGGGTAGACCAATAAAGACTTGGGATGAAACTGTAAGAAAAACATGATGTACTTGGGCATTAGTGAGATTATAACAAAATATAGGGCACAATGACGACAAAGGATCCATATAACCGACAACAATATAGTGGGATAAAGGCTTGAGTGTTGTTGTTGTTTATACAATACACTACTATACAAGCTATCTGATATGTCTAACCAGAAAAAATAAAGATTTCTTACTGTAGTGTTGCGTCGCTCATGCACTTGACGCGGCGGCATGATTGTCATGAAGAACTCTCCCGGATTTACCCTAAAAAGGAAGGATGATAACTACTAAATCAATTCACTAATATATATAAACACCATCTCAAACGGAAGAAGGGACTTACCACTCCTCTAGCAGTGGAGGATAATGATTTTTTTTTAATCGGAATGATTTCGACTAACTCTAAAATTATCGGTTCCAACAATCACTTAGAAAATCCATTTTTTTCATGGAAAGGCTTTAGTAGAAATTCTGAAAAGCTACCGCAAACACGTAAGATCTAAAATTTCTAAAAGTGATGGGCATTACCCGTAATGAAAAAGAGGGTAGGAATCTTGATCTGCAATAACGTTCCTGAAAATCAAAACGAAAGTTTTAACAATCCAAACTTTCGACCTAGGAAAAGAAAAATTGCCAAGGCAAACCCGAAAATCTCTCTAAACGGCGAACATGGACTTACCAGGTTGATCTGGCGGGATAGGAAGAGTGATTCTGCGGAGGGAGATGGCTCGATCAACAACCCTAAGCACGGAAGAACTATGTGTTACTCAACCCACTCGGCAACTTCCACGGGAAAATCGAGGCTGCTTCCGCGGATGTCGTCGACGGAAAGAGAGAGGAGACGGATCATTGAGGGAGGAGAGATCGGCCGACGGATCACCGGCTTCTGGCGGCGACTGGGAGGCGGCGACTGGGAGCTGTAACGAAAAAAAGGATGAAGGTGTATATCGGGGCTTGCGTCTGCAGGAAGAAGCCGACAATATTGTTGTGGAAATAGGGTTTCACGGGAATTGCGGCTTCTATACAAACAAGTGGACGGAAACGGTTACAGAAACCGCTTGAAAGGTCCAACCGGCACCCTCACTTTGAGGTAAAAATTGGGGATTTTAATTTAATTTCTAAATTGTCATTCCCTTCATCACTTAGAATCTTTTCGCTACGCCAATGCGTTAATCAATAGATCAAACAAAACGTCGTACAAACATTCCACAACTAAAATTACTCCATTAAATAATGTACAAGATTTTAACCATACTAACATCGTACCTCGTCGATCCGCTGGCTCGAACAAAATCGCTCGCGATCAGGATCAGATCCTACAATTTAATTATATTGTCAAGTCAAAAATATGGATGTTACACACTAGAGGTCGACTGGACTTTAGGGGGTGGTAACGAGGCCTAGCGAGCAGATGGTGATCTCTAATGGAGGAGGTCGAGTAATCTGCAGTGGGATATGCATTAGCTGGCTTCCGAAAGAAAGAGAAAATAAGACTCAAGTAGAATGAAGCCATAAAGGTGAGAGGTCATAACAGAGGGGGTTCTTGGGTTTTAATAAGGTTTTAGGTACAGTAACGGTGAGGGTTACAGAGAGGTAAAGAGAATTTTGATAATTTAGACTTTAGGAATCCCTCACTCACTAAATTAATCTGAAATCAAAACGCTTTAATTACAGAGTTTTAAAAATATATATTATAAATTGTTCATTTATAGAAATTTAATTCATTGTTTGCCCTAATTTAACAAACTTTTCATTTAATGTCTTATTGATCGGTCACGCACTCACACCAATAAGCTGATACATGGCATTAGCGTCTAATAACATGTGCGAAATTAGAAGAAACAAGTACGAAAATAAAAGAAACATGTGCGGTCCTAATGCAAAAAAAAACATAATGATGTGACTCAGGTTGCATCACATTGTCACCATACAGCACATGCCACTTTCGATCATTTTTGTAACCCAATGGATAAAACTCATGTTGCAGCAGGCTCCTGAACTGTGACCAAGTGAAACTCTATCCTTGAGAAGGTGGGCATTCGATCATATCAATGCATGATAGACCAAATTGCATTGATAGTACAGTATAGGAAAGTATCTTGAACGTAAAATTTACCATGGACGGACTCAATCAATCTTCTTTTGCTAGGGGCGAGATATGCTCATGTATTTAGGGATCTTCTTCATCTTCTGAAGGTTCTTCCTCAATGTAATTGGTTCGATCTATTCAACGTCGTGAAGACAAGTTCCTTGATCTAGAATGTTGATCCTCCTAATGACCAGACTCCATTGTGGAATTGAATATCCCTATTTTTGAAGATTTGTATCATCATGCACATATGATCTTGATGGAGACTAATTTGAGCTGCCAAGGATGATTCTCCCTCTCGATTTGACATTTTTTATTTTTATCTCCATGCATTCAATCATAAAGAAAATTATTTGAATTGTTTTCAAAAAACTTAAAAGTAATCAACAATCTCACATGAAGATATACAAAATTCAGTATCTTATGGGCTTATTTGCACAAAATATTGTATGTTTAAATAGAATATACAACAGAGAATAATGCAAAAATAACCATAAAAAAGCATGTATGCAATAAATTAAAATAACATTTAAGAATAATAATACCTGTTCACCTGAGATGTAAGCTTAATGACCGGAAGAAAACTGGTCATCATGAACAAGATGCACATAACATTATAAAGGAAAAATCACCACCTCCTATGGTGTATTATTGTATAAAGTCAAGGTATACCATGTTGGCTGGTACCCATTCAGAGACATTTCCTCCATCCATTTTTCCGCACATTTTCTATAACCAAGTTTGCAAAAACCATGTACCATAATGTCGTAGGTCCACCGATTGGGTTCGTAGCCCTTATCTCGTATCCTACGGAACAAGTTGAATGCAAAATCCATTCTCCGTGCCATAAATGAGCCTCTTAACAATACATTATATGTGTAAATATCAATTGGAAAGTATTGTTCAATTAGTTCATCAAACTTTTCTAGATTGTCTTTCATTCTGAGCCCATTTGAAAATTCTTTCATAAGGTATTCAAGAATCACATCTACAGAAAGCTTGTTTTGTTGATTAAGAACTCCTAAATTTGTGTCTCCCAAAACATTCGATTGGTCCCAAGCCAAAAGAAGTTTTTGACTCTTCAAAATGTGTAATAATAGCACATTCAAAATGAATGAAGAAACCTGACGACCTGTTTCCTTGAAATCCTTGATAACTCGAATCACAAGATCGTAACTGCTGGACAAACACAAAGCACGCACAAGTTCCTCGTAGCACTGGAGGCTCGGTAGCAGCTCCCTCTCTCTCATCTCCCTCCATATCTCAACAGCATGCTCCGACTTTCCAGCCTCACAAAGACCATGAATGAAAACATTATACAGCTTCGTGCTCATCATATGTTTCTCCTTCAGGAGGCGAAAGAAGCGAAAAGCTTTACCAAAATGACTGCTCTTCAAATAGCACCGCAAAATTAGAATATCTGTACATAAATTGGGCTCTATCCCTGCATTTACCATCCTGCTATACACTTCCATGGCCATCTCAGGCTTCTTGGAGTGTGCAGCCCCATCTATGATGTAATTGTAGCAACTCCATGGATCCTGTTGCCTAATTTCCAACTGTCTGTTCAGCAAACTGAAGACCACATCAAACATGTTCATCTCACACAAACTAAAAACCACCTCCCTGTAAAGGCGTCGGCCTGGAACAAAACCCAGCTCTTGCATCTGAATAAGCAATCCCGGAGGAAACTGTACCATCCTCAATTTTATAAACGCCCGAATCAAATTGCAGTATGTTGACTTGTACATAACAACACCTGCACCAACTCCATTGGAAGTCAACAGATCCGAGTAAGCTTCCTTGACAGCACCGATCTTGCACAAAGCAGACAGATATCTAGACTGGATTGGGATGGTAGACCTCAATTTCCTTTTCAGGGCTTCTGCAAGGAGACTTCTTAGCTTCTCAAGTTTCCCCTTTCGGAGGAGGACATTGGCAAGCCGAGTGAAGGTCTGATTCCCAGGGAAGTAGCCCTGACTCATGGATTCCTCTATAACTTTCAAAACCTCGTCCACATTTCCATCTTTGCACAGGGCATTGATCAGATGGTTGTAGACAGTTCTTTTTGGTGCCACCCCAATCTCCGTCTTCAAATTGTAGAGCTCAATGGCCACGTCAACCATTCCAGCTTTGCAGAAAAAGCATAATGTAACATCCATGGTGTTTTGATCGGGAGCAATCCCTTCCTCCATCATCTCCACAAGGACATCACAGACTTCCCCGAGCATGTTCCGCCTTAGTAACTGCTGAATGAGATAATTGTATTGGGAAATCTCAAGTAAATTTCTATCTGTGTCTATACCTTTCTTCTTTCTCAGGAACTCCATGGCAGTATCGAACTTCTCAGCTGAAAGCAGGTGGCTAATCCAAACGCTATAGGCCTCTGAGCTGCTGAATTCTTCGACAATCTGACCGGCACAATCAACCCGCCCAGCCTTGCATAAAGCTTGAACGAGCGTCCCGACGGTGCGGTCAGCCACCAGCTGGTCGCTTAGATAGAGCTCACGCAGATAGGCTGCGGCATCATCCAGCCGGCCCTGGCGGCACAGGCTCTTCACACGTATGCAAGCCGTGACCGGACCGGCGAGACCGCGAGCATCAATGTGTGTAAAGACGGAGTCGGCGAAGTCAAAGAGGGAGGCCTCCACGAGCGAATTGAGGAGGACATGGTAGCAAAAATCGTCGAGGTCAAGGCCATGGTATCGCATTCGAGCAAACAACTGAAGTGCGCGCTCTGCACATCCTGTAACAGCGTAGCCAATGACCAATGCCTGGCAATACCTGGGATGGCCTTTGCTGCCGCTGGAAGTGGCGTAAGTGGCAGCGGCTGAGAGGGATATGTGTCCGGTGGCGGAGAAGCGACGGAGGCATTCCATGACGAAGGAAACGTGGCGGTGGCGGTAGAGGTGGCGAAAAAGGGCGTGATAGACGGAACGGGAGTGGAAGTAACCAGGCTGGCGACTACACCAGTCGAAGAAACGGATTCGGAGCTGCAGGAGGGTGCTTGAGGCGTCGGGAGAGGGGGGAACGGCGAAGGGGTGGGGATGATGGCGCAGGAAGCGTAGAACGAAGTCCTCGGAGAGGCGCAGGCGGAGACGAAAGAGGACGGCGTTGATTGCGGAACCGTCGTCGGAGGAGGCGATAGCAGAGTAGATCTGATCGAGGAGGGCGGGGAAAGGATCGTAGCCGCGGCAAAACCAGTCGGAAAAGGAGGAGATGATGAAAGAGGACTCAAGTTTATCGAGAGGAAGCGGAGGATTAGGTGGCGGTAGGAACCCAATGCGGACGGCGGCGACACCGTCTACGGAGGAGGCCGATACGGTGGCGGAGTGAAAGAAGAATGAGGAACGGATTAGGAGACACTGGAGGATATTTCTAGGCGAGGGTTTAACAAACCCTAGCATTTGAGAAGGGAAGAGGGTGGAGAAAGCCGGCGGAAGGCGGCGGAAAACGGCGGAAGACGGTGGAAACCGGCTGAGGGTTTCGGATGCTATTTGTTAATCCCCGCGCTAGGAAGAAGGATTCGGATCCTCTTGGCTTTGCATTGAAAGTTAAGCTCAGGTATTTTGGGCGCTGATATCCGTTTAGTATTTTTTGGCTATTTATATTTTTGACTATTCACAGTCACTATTTTGAGAATTAATTATCCGCAAGTATTATTATTATTTGCACATCAATATATTTTTATTTTTAAAAAATATTTAGAGAGGTAGATCATGATCAAAATTAAAAAAAAATAACATTATCAAAATACATGTAATTTTCTAAAATCAGATTGGAAAAACATCCTCCAAATGTTGATTCTTTTTAAAATCCTTCATGACTCCTTGTGGTCGACTTTTACACCTACATAAATGAAAAATGATTTGTTAAATAAACATACAAGTATGATTAATTATGAATAAGATATTTTGAAAGTAAAAATAAGGTACCTTCTTTCATTCAATATCATGAAATTGCACCATCTCAATTGAAGTTTGTGTTGTTATAATTCTTTGGTTGTAATATATTTCTCAACATTCCACTACTTGTTCTTTGATTGTATTTTGTGGATCTTTAAAATCACAAATAAAAATGAATAAATCTAAAGTGAATAAAAAAGATTTTTGGAAAAATGTAGGGGATTGTGAGTTTGATCATACCAAATACAGCAACTGAAGAATTTATTGGATTTTTGGATTTCATTTCCCCAAACAATAAACCCTAAATTCCCAAAAAAAAAATCATCAAATGGGGAAGAAAATGAAGACGAAATCTAATTACCAATGAGAACTCAAATGAGGAAGAAAATGAGGGTTTACCAAGAAACAACAGGTGAAGGCAAAGTTGATCGAAACAGTCAAACAGCCGGAGAAGACACAGTTGAAACAGTCAAATAGACCGAGAAGAAAATGTTGAAACAGTTGATTCACCAGAGAAGAAGAAGGGGCGGTTGCTGGACTCACTGGAGAAGACACGCATGACAATAGATGGAAGCGCCAGAGAACAAGGGCCGCCGGATAAGGAGATCGAGCGACACTGCAAGGGGGAAATGTGCGGCGAAATATGCGGGGTTAGGGATTTCACGACTGTTCGTAAAGTTTGCATTGCGAGGAAAAAAAGAAGGCAGTGCAGTTAAAATTTTAAAACCCCTAAAATCTACGGTTCAGCAGTGCAAGTAGCGGAAATTAGCTTGCGATTAACAGCAACCAATATTTTTATGAAAATCATATTTATAAAATATATGTTTTAAATAATATTTTATTCTTATATATACTGTATTAAAAAAGGAAAAACATCGTTTGGTTAAACATTCATTTTCCAATTTTACCCCTCTATATAAAAAAACCACTTTTAAGTTTTGAGTTTGCCTTTTATTTTAAAAAATGAGCACTCATTCTCATATAGGCATAGTATCCTAGCTATAATAAAAAAGGGTAGTGTTAAAAGCACACCGTGTATGGCTATTAACACACCAAAAAATGCATAAATCCCTAAATCTCCAAACACATCAAATCTTTAGCCGCACACCAATCCGACGGCGCCCTCTCCTCCTTGCTTTGACTTTTTCGCTGTTGCTCCCTCCCGATCGCACGCCTGGTAGGAGGAAGGCGAAAGGTCGCTCGCCCCTCCATTAACTCACGATGTCGTTCCCTTCCATCCGGCTCTATTCCGATCCCGCCTGCTAGGAGAAAATCGCTTTCCACTTTCATCGATCCCAACAGCTAGGAGAACGGAGGTCTCCATTGGCTTTTGAAAGTACGTTCTCTCAGATCCTCTCTCGCTATTTCATTTCTAGTTTTTCAAATTTAGTCATTCTTCATTCTCATAAACCTAACATTGGGATCCATTAGCCAGACACAGTAGATAGTTTTGGACTGTTTTTTTTCATTGTTTACTTTGTTCTAAATCCCCATGGTAAAAATTGAAATTATTTGTAATGCAGAGAATTTTGTAGGAGGATTAGTGGACAGTGTTTCCTTCCATCTGGCCCAATTCTGATTCATCATGGTAATGTTTTGTACATCTAGTTGCTAACCTGTGAATAATATGATGAAAGATTCTCTCAACATTATTACTAAATATCTTTCATTCCATTTTATTTGTAGGTGTTCGTGTTGACATTTTGCCTCTGTTGCATAATCAAGTGCTATTTCGATATCATGTGTTTCAGTTGTTGAGTTGTTCTTCCGGAAACATTAGTAACATAGATGCTCTGAATAGATTGCATGTTTATTAATGAAAATAGGCAAAAATAATATTTTAATCCCTTAGGTTAGTGCATTTTAAGTTGGCCACAATTTAAGGAAAAAATGAAAAAGAATTTTTTGAGTGCATTTTAAATATTTTACTATTGGTGTGTTAATAACCATTTGGTGTGTAAATAGTTTTTTTGGTGTGTCAATAACATTTGGCTATCAATAGCCAAAAACGGTGTGCTTTTAACATTGTCCTAAAAAATGTGTTCTCTCCGTCGCTCGCAACTTCTTGTGCACATGACAAAAATGAGCGACGAACGGAGTATAATCTTCGGGAGTTTGTGAGTAGTGGGAGCGTCATTGCGTCAGGGCAATGTCATGACCAAAATAATATCGCATGGGGAACTGGAAATCCCACGTGCACTATCGCAGTTGAGATACTGTCGTGCTTGGTCGTAGGGGCATAGCCCCGTGCCTGACACTTGTATTTTTATAAGTACAATTAGAACTATCATTAAGGCTCTGTTTGGCGCGGTGGTGACAGCCATAAACGCATGTGAGTTAAACCTTCATTTGTTAAGGACCACCTAACAAACATCATTCAGTTGAACATAAAGGTGGATGAAGTTTCTTAGGTGGTCGTTAACAAATGACAATTTAACCCTCATATTCATGACTACCACCATCATGCCAAACAGAGCCTAAGGTTGTAGTTGGTGCAACGTTTTGTTCCGCTGAGTTGATAAAAATATCACAGTCATAGCATGCATGTTTTGAATAGTAGCTTTCTATAATCCTAGAAGCATTCTGCCCTTACGGATGACCTTTGTTTGTAGAGTTCAAACCAAGTATTGACCTGAAAACTCCTATTTCACCACAATGCATTATTTGTCATTTCCATCAAAATAAAGTCTTGAAAACATCATATCTCTCTTAACGACTCCGCCAACTAAAAAGTTTTTAAGGGTGCTCAATCATTCCATAGGCTTTCATGCTCTCATATTGCTTCTAAAATTTAAAGATCATGGTAGTCAGTAGGAGGCTTTCGACATTCAAAACGTTGTATTGCTACTTCTAATAATATTTTTTTCTACACAAGATGCATTGAGACCAAATGACTCAATAAGATCTTCCTCAAGGGCATAGAGCTCTCTTTGATCGATTGTAGTGACATGATATGATCTGTGGTAGTTGTCATTGATATCTCTTTTATATAGGGTGTTCTTTTTCTCTTCATCACTCGCATCTATCTCATACATTTAATTTTCACAGGCATTTGAGTTGAAAATCACACAACTAAAAGGATTCATCAAATTTTATTTGGACTTATTCATCAATAATTTGAAAAATACTCTAATAGAAAATGTTTATCGAATATAGCGCCAGCCAAATTTTCATATAACATATTTTGAGTTTAGAAAATAACATTTATATCTAAAATGTGAAATGTTTAACTTTTTGGAAATATAGTTCATAATGAGTAAGTTTTAATCTGGGTGAACCATAACACGGTTCATGACATATATACAGTATTTTTCGCGTTTGCACAAAAGTGTTTGGCTAGTGCTTAATTATTCAGAAGGTATAATAATGCATGCAAGCTCTTATAGGGTTTAATTTTTCCTCTTCACAAGATCACTTATTGAGGTGTACGTTGAGTAGAAAACTCACGTTAGATACCTTAGGCGTCATAAGAATGAAAAAACATGACATTTTTCAAATTCACTGCATGATCAAAATGAAGAATATTGATGGTGTATCTGTTTTCATTATTACACGGTGACAAATTTAATAAAAAGATCAGATGTATCATATTTCAATGTAAGCAGAAAAGTTTAGTAAAAAAGCAGAAAAAATCATCAATCAACACAATGAATATTAATACCTACAAAACTAGCAATATTAATTGGTCCAAACAAGCTCATGTAAATTTATTAAAGAGATTTCGTAGTTGTTATTTTTTTGGATTGGAACGAAAATAGTGTGAATTTTATCATATTGTCATGGAAAATACAATGAATCCATGATTTCTTTTGATGTTTTCTGATATTAAAATCGAAAACTTGGTCTCTATGGAGTTCACCCTTGCGGAAGGGGTGATCGCACACTTACTTCTCTCTCGCGAACCAAACTACTAAGGAAAGGAACAGGGAACAGACCCAAGGGCTCGGCATGGAGGTCACACCACACACCCGGAAGATCTTAGAGCGATTCCCCTCCTCTGCCAAATGTCGAGCTAGGGGTATCTCAGAAAGCGCAAGAAGACCGGGCACAAGTAAGCATGTTTTCTGAGGTACCCCCTTGGGTCTATTTATAGATTTCTGAAAATGACCTGCAAATAGCCAACATCTGTTGTCCCAAACAGCTATGTGCAGCCCAACTGGGTCTGCCAATAGTGTAACTTCGCTGTTCTATCAGGCTATAGGCAAGCCAACAGGGGCAGAATGGTAAAAACATATCACAAGAAACTGGGCGAGTGGGCCTTCTGAAATCTCCACTCACTGGGGTCGGTGAGTGCTCGATGGAGTTGACACTTGCCGCCTCTTCCCGGCCCTGGGCGAGTGCGGGCCCGGCCTGCCCCACTCGCTCGCTACTCGCCGAGCTCCTGTGGCGAGTGCCAACCGACCTGCTCCACTCGCCCCTCACTTGTTCCACCCTGCCAGGGTGAGCTGAGGAGGCCACCGAGCTCTCACCTCCTCCTGGATCGCCTAGGACTTGGACTGCTGAGTTCTGGCCGATCTGGCTCCTGTCGACCACTACTCGTCGGATATGGGGTTGTACGTCTGATACCTTAAGTATCAATTTATTTGAGAGTGTCCAAACTATTGTGCCACAGTTCAAGCTCTTCATTTTTGGTCATCACACTTCATAAAAGAATAAGTTAGTTCTTCAAATATGAGGGACTATACATTATCAGATCTAGATACTACGAATACGATTTTATTATAATTCAAGCTATAATAAAACTAAGTGTTAGTTGAAGATTGAAAGTGCATCTCTTGTCATTTTTCATATAGTTGGCTAATGTCTAATATATCATGCATAAATCACGTGGTATATAAAACATTGGTTTTAATAAACTTGGAAATACCAATATCACATATTCCTTGAATTTTTACATTATTGTCGTATAAAAGTGACAAACTACAATTTGTTTCCTTCAAACTAATGAACTTTGCAGTGTTCTTTGTCATGTGCTTGGAATATCCAAAATTCAAGTACCATTTTTATTCGTGATCCTTCGCTTGTCAGTGTACTAACAAGTACAAAAAAAGTAAAGATCTAGATACCCAGATCAGTCCTTATTAATTAGGTGTGGAGATTTTAGGCACCCAATTTTGCTTGATGGTGCTCATCACTCCCTTCTTCGAACACATGCTTGAGGTGCGTTCAAATCTTGATCATTGGGGAACATAAAGTGAATGCCACGGAGAATGACTTGTTTGGCAAATTCTCGTAATGTTTGGGAAGGCTTGATAGAGCTTAGATTTTTATTCCACGTGTTTGTGTTTGCCTCTAGAATTTATTGCTTACTTAATTCCTTGAATTAAAGTGTGTTGATTGTTCAAGGTCATGTTTAGTGATTTTGTAACAATATTGAATTTTTCCATAGCCACGTTCAAACCATGAATACATGTTTTCAAGGTGGTATTTTCAATGACAAACATAACACATTAATTAACAAATATCGTTTTACCATCATTGACTGACTCTATTAGTTTGTTGACTTTACTCTTTAACCCCACATTAATTTTAATAAGATTTGTTATGATGTTTGTTTTGAGAGTTGGAGAGTAATGTGCTCAACTCTATAATCCTTGCCTCAAAAGCAATTCAAGTTCATTTTAAGCACCAAGGATAAACATCTCTTTAGTCTGTTTTTTTTGTACCAAATCGTTTCCAAGTTTTTTTAATTTATCAATTTTATCAAATGCAATGTTGAAGAATTTTATTGTATTGATATGCTTAAAAATTATTTTAGCATGAAAAAGATCATTACATACCACAATGTCGCTTTGTGCACTTTTATCTTTCGATGAAGATCCATCTCTGTTCACATCTGATAAATATTTATCTTCTCTTCATTGCTTGAACTATATTTTTTGCCTTTGAGGAGCCTGTGTCATCCTAGGTGGGCACCTTCAATACTTTCATGGTCATCATCATTATCTTACTCTTCTCTCTCTCTTTTAGTAGCACGGGTGATGAAAATGATCACTAAGTTATAATGAGGGAAATTAATGTCCTTATCACACCAAACATTGGTTTCCATCAGTTGAGGTGATGAAAATGATCACTTAAGTTATAATGAGGGAAAGGAATGTCCATTTAATCACACTAAGCATTGGTTTCCATCAGTTGAGGTGATACTTCATGTTATTTTATATATTTTTTGTCTATATAAAAAAAAATTGTTTGTCATCTCAGTTTAGGAAAATCATTCCTTTTTAAAATAAAGGGCGTAAAATTTCTTTGAAAGAAAGCAAATGAAGAAAAAATTTATCTCAATTTACTGAAATCATCGTCATTGTCATATTCATGATTATTTTTGCATAAATTGTTCGAAGTTGGTGTGAGATTTAGGTAAAGGAGTCAAAGTAGATGTGAGATCTCATTTTGAGAGTCACTAATTATTTGAGTCAAAAAAATCACTCATTGAGTGGTGTTATTTTGAGAAGGGGGTATTTTTGTCCTTTGTGTTAGCCCTAATTTCTCCTATAAATATAAAAGGGGTTAGGGTTTTTTGGTGAGAGAGTTGAGAGAGTGGTGAGTTGTATTGTGTATTGGCCTCTTCTCTTCTCCCCACCGGTGATAGTGAACAACCCCTCCCCGTGGACGCTGACGCTCCTCGCCAAACCATATAAATCGCTTCGTGTTTATTATTTGTGGTTGTGTTATTTTATTTTTCCGCATCGCTTCGCACAACAAGTGATATCAAGGCAAGATTACGGTGCGATATTTGGTTGGAGGTGGCATTTTTTGTGGATTTTCATCAGTTGAGGTGATGAAAATGATCACTTAAGTTATAATGAGGGAAAAGAATGTCCATTTAATCACACTAAGCATTGGTTTCCATCAGTTGAGGTGATACTTCATGTTATTTTATATATTTTTTGTCTATATAAAAAAAATTGTTTGTCATCTCAGTTTAGGAAAATCATTCCTTTTTAAAATAAAGGGCGTAAAATTTCTTTGAAAGAAAGCAAATGAAGAAAAAATTTATCTCAATTTACTGAAATCATCGTCATTGTCATATTCATGATTATTTTTGCATAAATTGTTCGAAGTTGGTGTGAGATTTAGGTAAAGGAGTCAAAGTAGATGTGAGATCTCATTTTGAGAGTCACTAATTATTTGAGTCAAAAAAATCACTCATTGAGTGGTGTTATTTTGAGAAGGGGGTATTTTTGTCCTTTGTGTTAGCCCTAATTTCTCCTATAAATATAAAAGGGGTTAGGGTTTTTTGGTGAGAGAGTTGAGAGAGTGGTGAGTTGTATTGTGTATTGGTCTCTTCTCTTCTCCCCACCGGTGATAGTGAACAACCCCTCCCCGTGGACGCTGACGCTCCTCGCCAAACCATATAAATCGCTTCGTGTTTATTATTTGTGGTTGTGTTATTTTATTTTTCCGCATCGCTTCGCACAACAAGTGATATCAAGGCAAGATTACGGTGCGATATTTGGTTGGAGGTGGCATTTTTTGTGGATTTTCAACCAGAAGAAGGTCGTTGCTGTTTGGATCTCCTTTTGTTTGGCGGAGTGCAGCGCTCAGCGGGTGGATATCATGTTTCAGTGAGAAAATTTTGTTTTCATTACCGGAGGAGAAGGTCCAAATCGCCGCTGATCAAATCGAAAAAAGGAAAGGTTTATTTCCTTTTCCATTGGCAGTACTCCGAACAAAAAAAAATTGATTTGGGTTGGTTCTCTTTCTTCGGCAATACAGGAAAGCAGCGACAGCAAAAGATTAAAAAAATTCTTTAATATTGGTTCTCTTCTTCGGCATCGGTATAGTAGAGCAACAACGGTAGAAATTGTTTTGATTGGTTCTCTCCCTGACAGTACAAGAGGAGCAGGAAATTTTTTGTTTGATTGGCTCTCTTGTTCATCCATATTCTTTTCTCTTAGTGGGAGGCATGATCCGCAAAGTAACAAGGTAACAATTTTTGTTGTTGTTTTGATTTAACTTAAAAAAATTACTGTGTTTTTTTTTTGGATTTCTTGTGTTTGTGGTGTAATCAATCAGAAAAAAATGGGAGACTCTGATGTCGTTTCTTCATCCTCTAGAGTAGTAGAATCTACAATCCATCATATGAGTTTGCATTCAGTCAAAATTGATGTTACTCAGTTTGACGAAAAGGACAACTTTGGCATGTGGCAATGTGAGGTGATGGAAGCGCTATGCTCTCTTGGAGGACGTTTTGATAGTGATGAATATCCTGATGGGATGACTGGAAAATCTTGGTTGAAGATGAACCGGAGTGCTTGCGGATTGATCAGAAATTGTTTGACTCAGGAGATCAAATACGGAGTTATGTTTGAGACGTCTGCGAAAAATCTTTGGTGGACACTGAAGAATAAATATCTTACGAAGAGTGTGGAGAATCGTCCTCACATGAAACGTCGATTGTACTAGTTTCAGACGAGACTGAAGTATCAATTGATGGGCATTTAAATGAGTTCACAAAGCTATTAGCAGATCTGTTGGATTTGGACGAGGATGTTGGCGATGAAGACAAGACACTCTTTTTATTGAATTCGCTTCCAGATGAGTATGAGAACTTCATAATGTCTCTTATTCACGAGAAGGAGGTCTTAAAGTATAGTGAAGTGTTTACAACATTGTTGAATCACGAGTTCCTTCGAAGGGCTAGAGCGTCATCGAAGACAAAGACAACTGAAGCACTTGTGTTTCATCGTGACAGATTTGAGAAAAAGAAGAACTGGCACAAGAAACAGTACTCAGAAGCGTGGCAATTCAGGTGGTCGCAGTCTTGGGCGCAATCAATATGTATTTTGTTTGAAGACGGGTCACTAGAAGAATGATTGCCCCAAGTTAAAGGAGAAAAATAAGGGGCTTTCCTCAAAGGCCAATGCGCATATTACTCAGGAAACTACTAGTGGTGATAATTCTGATGTTTCTCTCTTTGTCATTCCATAATGTTTATTCAGTGATGATTCATGTTGGATTCTGGACTGCGGCAGGACTTCTGAATATCAGTCTCAGAGCTTTGGTTTTCATGAGAGTAGTTCGACACCATAATTTATATTATCTTCAGGGGAGTACAATTACCAGGACTGTGGCTGTGACTGATGAATCTTTGGATGTCAGTACTTTATGACATAGGAGATTGACTCATGTTGGAGAGACTTCCCTCTAGGCTCTTTTAAGGCAAGGATTGATTAAGGGAGCGAAAAGCTGCAAAATGGATTTCTGTAATCATTGCGTGATTGACAAGAAGCCACGAGTATTTTTTGGCAATGTCGTCCACAGTACGAAAAGATATTTTAGATTATGTTCACGCAGATATTTGGGTCCCGTCGAAGACAAAATATTTTATCGGGCGATAATACTTTGTCTCTTTCATTGATGATTATTCCAGATATGTTTGAGTGTACACTATGAAGAATAAGAGCGAAGTTATAGAGATACTGTGACTTGAAAGAAGTGGATTGAGAACCAGATTGACAAAAAGATTTGATGTATCAGATCAGACAATGAAGGAAAATACACATCAAAAACGTTCTTGCAAGAGTGTCAGAAATCAGGTATAAAGCATCACTTAACAGTCAGGGAGACACCGCAGCAGAACGGGGTAGCAGAGCGCATGAACCAGACTTAGATGGATAAAGCTCGATGCATGTTGTCTAATGCTGGGTTAGGCGGGATTTTTTGGGCTGAGACTATTGATTATGCTTATCATTTGGTGAATCGTCTGTCTTCTACAACTATTATAAAGAAGACACCAAAAGAGATGTGGCTGAAGCACCCTACTGGAGATTACATGCACATGAAAGTATTTAGGTGTCCAGCTTACTATCACATGAAGAATGATAAGTTGGAACCACAAACAAAGAAAACAATCTTCATTGGCTTCAGGCGTGGAGTCAAAGACTATGAACTATATGATCAGGCAGAGAGGAAAATTGTAATTAGCAGGGTTATTACTTTTGATGAGACGAGTTTGTTGAATCCTCGGGACTCGGAGAAGGTGGAGAGTTTGAAGTCGATCACTAGTACTGAACAGAAGGAGTTTGACATGACTTCATTTGTTCCACCAGTTTTCCGCACTCTTGATGAGGTAAATGATGAGACAGCTGATGAGGTACCAGATAATGATGATCAGGAGATGGAGGAAGTAGAAACAGAGAGTCATGTTCAGGATTTTATTGCCACGAGCCGGACCAAGAGGCAGAATGTCCCGAAGCTAGCTTAGTTGAGGGACCATATTGCATTTTCACTTTCAACATCTGAGGCTAAAATCCCTTGTCACTTCAAGAAGGCTGTAGAGAGTCATAAAGTAGTTTTTTTGGAGGGATGTGATGGATGAAGAGATGACTTCTCTAAATAAAAATGCTACATGGAGATTAGTGAAGTTACATTCAGGTAGAAAAGTTATTGGGTGTAAATGGATGTATGCGAAGAAAGAAAAATCTCATGGAGCTATTGATGTGTGTTACAAGAAAAGATTGGTGGCCAAAGGCTTTGCTCAGTGTGAAGATATTGATTATGACGTGGTGTTTTCCCCAGTTGTCAAACATCCGTCGATTTGTGTTCTCTTGGCCTTAGTAGCACAGTATGGTCTGATTTTGGACCAGCTTGATGTGAAGACTGTATTTTTGCACTAAGATTTGTAGGAGGATATTTATATGAAACAACCACCTGAATATGAGGCTCAAAGTGACTTGGTGTGCAAATTAGTCAAGTCATTTTATGGTTTGAAGTAGTCTCTGAGACAGTGGTATAAAAAGTTCGATCAGTTTATGCTATGATAGAAGTACACACAGAGTCAGTATGATCACTGTGCATATTTCATGAAATTGGCTATTGGTGAGTTCATCTATCTTTTATTGTATGTTGATGATATGTTGATTGTCACTTCAAGTCAAACATAGATTGATAGAATGAAGAGGCGGCTCTCAAAGTAGTTTGAGATGAAGGAGTTAGGTGAGGTTTACAAAATTCTCGGGATGGAAATCTACAGAGACAAGAAAACTGGAAATGTTTGGCTCACTCAAAAAATATATATTGAGAAGGTGCTGAAAAGGTTTGGGATTGATGATACTACTAAGGCAGCGATTCTACCATTGGTAGCATATTTTTGATTGAGTGCTGACTTGTGTCACTACTAGAAAACAGACTTTTAGCCACGACAGATTGTCGTGGCTAAACGTCCAAAACCGTGGCTAAAGCCTTTTAGCCACGACCTACCCACGACAAATGGGCGTGGGCAATGCGAGCGTGGCTAATAGTATTAGTCACGCTGAATCCATGTCAAATAAGTTTTAGCCACGAATTAAAATCATGGCTAAAGGGTCTGTTTTCAGCAATTATTAGTCATGGTTTAATTATCGTGGCTAAAAGCTCCTTTTTTGACATGGTTCAATTGTCGTGGCTAAAAGCTCCTTCTTTCCTCACATAAAAAAAATTCCACCGGCGCGGCCCGCGGCCCGCCGCCCACCGCCCGCGTCCCACGGGTCGCCCGCCCGCGAACCCAGCTTAATTCAAACATTCATTGCGGAATGAACAATATAAACCCAAAATAGAAGTTTTAACTGGCAGTGTGAGACTAAAAATACCAATTTTTTGCCACGGATTAGGCTTCCGTGGCTAATACTAATAGTATTAGCCACGAAATAGGCAAACCGTGGCAAAACCTTTTTTATTTGCCACGAATTAGTCATCCGTGACTAATAATAACTTATTAGCCACAGAATAGGTACCGTGGCTAATACTTCATTATTAGCCACGGTTTTCCACCGTGGCAAAAAATCTGTGACTAAAGGTCTGTTTTCTAGTAGTGTGTCCTATAGACGACCATGAGAGGAAGGGAATGAAACTAGTTATGTATGCCAGTGCAGTGGGCAGTTTGATGTATCTCATGATTTGTACAAGACCGGATATTGCACAAGTTGTTGGCGTGGTGAGCATATTCATGCATGACAAGGGTCATTGACAGGTAGTTAAATGGATTCTGAGGTATAAAAAAGGTACAATTGATGTTGGTTTAGTGTACAAGAGACAACAGTCCAGTGTTGGGTTGTGTATGAGCTACACTGATTCAAACTATGTAGGTGATATAGATAGGCGCAGGTCTGCGACCAGATATTTATTCACATTGGTAGGAGGTCTAATGAGTTGGAGGTCGACTTTGTAGTCGACAGTGACTTTATTTACAATAGAGGCTGAATATGTTGGGTCCATTGCCCACCGTGTCCCAGATTTGAAGAAGTCAATCATGTCAATGATATACATAAAGTTGTATTTGATGTATGCTTACGTTCATGGATGTAGGTTAGTCTTTGAAACATTGATATGACATGTATTCCAAGTGATGTAACAAGTGTGGTCACAAAGTAAAGATGTGCAGGGTGAAAACTTGAAGAAATGACTAAGTACAAAAATGCCAACACATCTCACAACTATGTCGACACCTTTGTAGGAGAAGTGTCGAGACAATTCAGACAATAGTGTCGAGATAATTCATTTATCTTGACACCTTGAAGATCAAGTCAGCAGTGTCGAGACAAGTCAGATATCTCGACACTTTAAAGCTCAGGATAATAGTGTCGATATAATACAACTGTCTCGACACAATAAAGAACTGAGTGTAGACTTAAAGATGTCAACACCCAGCAGACTGTAGTGTCGAGACAACTCAACTGTCTTGATATAGTGAAGATCTGAAAAGCAGCTAAGTACATAGGTATTGAGTGGAGCAAGCTCACTCAACGCCAGAGATGGTGACGTCAGCAAAGTCAACAAAATCAACAGAGTTCAAATTAAGTGCGAGAAAGCTACAGAACACGACAAATGTTGCTGGAAGTTTACTGTACGAGTTCTTCCGTTAAAGCAAGATGCAGTTGTCTACTGCAGGCGGTCCCCACTGCTTCTTGGAGCCATTAATCAGCAGAAGATATAAAGAGACAACTTCAGATGTTGAACTCAACTTTTTAGGATTTTATCCAAAATGAAAAGAGCGGCTGAGTTTCTTCTTCCTCGTCATTACTGGCAAGAAAAAGCTTGAAACCTTCCAGCAGAACAAAAAATTCAGTTAGCTGTAGCACTTCTCTTCTGTTATAACAAGATCAAAAAAACTTCTGATAAAGAAATAAAGGAGAGCTTTCAGTCTTCTGCTGGTTCAGTTAGCTGATTAAAGATCTCAAGACCTAGTCGTTCTTCCATCTTCTTCAGCAAGTTCAGAATTTATATTCTGAGATTCTTCCAGCAGAGGCAGAAATTTCTTCCTTCTGCTGTGAAGAAAGATAGAGCTGAGATAACTCAGCCCTAGTTGTTGACACCGAGAAATTTCTCCATGTCAAATTAATTAAACCATCATTCTTCTTTAGGATCCTTTTGGATCTGAGCTGTAGGGCCTTTGGCCTGAGGTAGGACAAATTTGCTTGAGTTGTAGGAGAGTTTTACTCTCTGAGTGTAGGATCCAGTTTGGATCTGAGGTAGGTGATCTTTTGATCACTGGCCTGTAGGGCTTAACAACCTGAGGTAGGTGAGTCATTCTCATTGAGTTGTAGGAAACTTGTGCCTGAGCTGTAGGATCCTTTGGATTTGAGCTGTAGGGCTTAACAACCCGAGGTAGGGGAGTCATTCTCTTTGAGGTAGGATCCCTTGTGGATCTGAGATAGGGCTGTCCTCCCAGCCTGAGGTAGATGATCTATTGATCATTGAATTGTAGGGTCTTGTGCCTAAGCTGTAGGTCTTGGAGGAGACCGAGTGGTCCCACGGGATCGTAGTGTAAGCTCTTTGACCCGAGTTTTGGAGAAGTATCTTGTCTAACTGAAAGTTAGAAAGGCGAGAGGAGAGTGGATGTACCCATAATCTGGGGAACCACTATAATTTCTGTGTGCTTTTCTGTGTTGTTTTCTTTTTGCAGGTTCTTGAAAGCTAAATAACTGCCAATATACTAAGTAACTAAAGAAGAAACAAAAGAAAGTCACAAAACATCAATTAACCTATTCACCCCCCTCTAGGTTGCAAGTTAGCTTGAAAACAAAAACTTTCAGAATACATGACAGTGACATAAGCTATGAAGGATGCCATTTGGATGCAAGGCCTATTAGATCATCTGGGTGTGGAACATAAGGCTTTAACCGTCTTTTGTGACAATCAAAGCGCGATTTTCTTGGCGTCCAATCCAGTGCATCATGCTCGTACCAAGCACATTGATGTAGGGTATCAATTTGTTTGAGACTTGATCAAGACATGCGAGGTCCTTTTGAAGAAGATTAATACCAAGGAGAATCCAACAGACATGCTCACAAAGGTGCTTTCAGTGTAGAAGTTCATATATTGCAAAGGATTTGTAAACGTTCGAGTTAAGAGGTGAGTGCCTTGAGAGACACTTTTTGAAGAATTACGTGTGACTTAATCCCATGGGAGGGGGGGGGGTACGTAGGCAGCCAACCATCTTGGCGCAGTCGTTAGGTCTTATTATTTATTATATCATCTCACATTTATTTTGTATCAAATAAGATATGAGATGGATATTGTTTTTTTAAGAAGCGGTGTATTTTTATCATTTGTGTTAGCCATAATTTCCCCTATAAATATAAATGGGTAAGAGTTTTTTGGTGAGAGAGTTAAGAGAGTGTTGAGTTGTATTGTGTATTGACCTCTTCTTTTCTCCCCACCGGTGATAGTGGACAACCTCTCCTCGTGGACGTAGGCGCTCCTCGCCGAACTACATAAATTGCATATTGTTTATTGTTTGTGGATGTGATTTGGTTTTTCTGCATCGTTTCGCACAACAAGTGATTCATGATGTTTATCGAAGTTTAGGTTTTGTTTTGCTGTGACAATAGTTTGAGATTTGAAAGTTTTTTGATGAAGTGACTGTATCACGATTACTAATATATGATATAAAATGTAGTTCATTTTTGTGTTTCAATATTGTGATCTATTTTGACATTTTAATTTTTTTCAGTGTATTGATCTTTTGTAGGTTCGTCGTCAAAGTAATGCGAATTTTAATAACTTATGTGTCTATATCATGGTAAGAAAAAATGACAATTTTTAATATTAGATTTAGTTTGCTGATAACAATATAAATTTGTCGTTAACAAATTTATTTAAGTAATTTTCAAAAAAACATAATTTGTTGCTAATATTGAAGTGCAAATAACCATTTTGATTTACCTTAAAAAAATCTCTTTTGAGAGAAAGGAGAAGGGACAGATTGGGGGGGTGGGGGGTGGGGGGGTAGGGGGTGGGGGGGTGGAGAGAGGTCCTAGGATCCTCTCTATTTGGAGAAATAGTTAGGTACGGTAATACATTGCTATCACAATAGATCACAGTACGAGAGTGATGTGTTACACCATCATTTAAGGAAGGCTCCCCCCATGATCTCCCCCAAAATGGGAGATCATGAGTTTGACTAGTCAACCCCACCTCCCATGATGAGGAGAACATGGGGGTGGGGGCCCACTCCCTCTCTCTCCACCAAAACCGCCCCCTTTGGGGGAAATCGCTGTCGCCACCGGCCTGGCCGGCCGCCGCCGGGCGCAGCTAGTCCTCCAGGCCGACTGCAGCCGTCCGCCAGGCCGGCCGCAACCAGTCCGCAACCAGTCCGCCTTGCCGCCGCAGGCCACGTCCAAGCTGCCGGGCCGCCGGCCTTACCGCCGGCCATGTCGCCGGCCATGTCTCCTGCCATGTCGCCGACCAGGCAGCCGCCAGCCGGCCATGTCGCCGGCCAGGCCGCCGCCTCCACCGCCGGCGCATGACCGCCCCATCACCGTGGACGGCCTGCCCACCGTCCGATCGTGGTGAGCTTTCCCCGCCGTCCGATCTGGTGGGTAACCGCCTACTAACCCACTATATTGGTGGTGGGGCGTGGCATGATCCTCTCCTGGATGCTATAAAAGGAGCCCCAGGGTCTCCTCATTCAACATCTTTGGGATCCCTGTCATCTTCTTCCTCAGGTCAGAGCTCTGCCGGACTCCTCCCTCAGATCATCTTCCAGCCACCTCGAGCCACCGCGAGCCACCACGAACCACCAGAGCACCACCAGCCGGAAAACACCCAAGTCCCAGAGCGAGCAGAGGAAGAAGAAGACTATCCTTACAAGTAGGCGTGCGGCGGACCCGCAATCCAAGCTACAGAGCACCAGTGCCGCCACTCGAATCCGGTCCGACCTGGGCATCGAGTTAGCCCGCAACAGAGAGCAAATCCCACCATATGTTTGGTCATTTAAACAATTTAGATTGTTTACAAAAAATATATAATTGTATTTGTGTAATATGATCATATTCAATAGGGACAAAAATCATAATAGTCCCTCAGTTTTGATAGCTCTGTCACTTTAATCCCTATAGTATTTTATTGTGTCAATTTAGTCCTTACGTATTATATTTTGATTTATTTTTCTGATTTTAGGAGGGTAAATCAGACTTTTACCAAACTTTCTTTTCCCAAGCCCTAACACCCGTGAAAACTGCAGCCATACCCCACAGTGATTTCATTCTCGCTTAAGCCTCCTCCGATCGATCTTCTCCGGCGGCGAGTGCCTCCTCCGATCGTTCTTCTCCGACGGCGAGTGCCTCCTCCGATCGTTCTTCTCCGGCGCCGAGTGCCTCCTCCGATAGTTCTTCTCCGGCGGCGAGTGGTTTCCCTCAACACCACTATCTTCTCCGGCGAGTGGTTTCTTCTTCGGCGATCGTTCTTCTCAGGCGATCGTTCTTCTCTGGCGAGTTGTTTCTTCTCCGGCGATTGTTCTTCTCCGACGATCGTTCTTCTCTGGCGAGTGGTTTTCCTCCACTGTAGGTAGATGTCAAACTTTTATTCCCCATTTCTCATATCTTCCCCACTATCTTCTAGCAAAAATTGATTTTTTTCTCCCATTTTTTCTCAATGCCATTGTGAAGGGTTCAAAAAATTGATTTTGAACCTAGGGTTCAAAAGTTAGAAATTTGATTTTTGAGTCTATGCTTTAGAACCGATTGCAAAAAAATTTTAACTTAGAAATTTGTGTTCCAAAGTTCTATTACTAACAATTTTTGCAATTAAAAAATAGGAGATGATTTTTAACTTGGAGATTAATTTTCTTGGGGACAAGTTGAGAGTTACAAATTTGGAAAGCACAAATTATGGATACATATCTCTATTACATGATGTTTGTGAAGCGGCTATGGGGAAGAGAATGAGTTGGCTAAGTTCATTGGTTGTTATAGAAGGTGTTCTTCCCGATATAGAAGAAACCATTATAATTACCGAGGATGAAGATATAAACAAGTTAGTTGCACTTTATATGGCTATCGGCTTGGAAAATGTTTGCGTGAATTTGAGTATTTCTACATCTACGCCAAACATACCACCATTTCATTCAACAAATGCGGAAGAAAATGAGATTGAAGTAGATGATGAAATAGGTCAGTGGAGTGATTCTGAAGTTGAGGTACATGATGATAAGTACATACTCCCTAGTTCAGACAGTAATCAAGCGGAGGAGAGCTTGAGTGATTATAATTCTGATAAAGATCATGCACAATATCACAACGACAATAATTTGCAAGATCGGAATCCTATTGGTATTTTAGGTGAGAATATGCAAGGGTCATACTATGCATTTAAGTATGACGATAATGGAAAACAAATTGTAGAACTTGGAATTGGTATGCTATTCGACAACGTTGATCATTTCAAAGATATTCTTGTACAATATTCAATTCAAGAAGTCATCAAGCTAAAAAAAAAATCAAAAATGACCGAACAAGGGTAACAGTTAAGTGCAACAATGATGACAAATGTTCTTAGAGACTCCACGCATCCACATATGGTGATGGAGTTACATTTAAAGTAAAGACAATGGGTGGTGTCCATACTTGTGTTAGAAACTTGAAGTGTGGCGGGGTAATGGCAAAGTGGATTGCGAATGAATTCAAAGATGATTATAAAATCAATCAAGAAAAATCAATAGAGGAGCTTGATTCTGCTTTGAGGGCTAAATACGGAGTTAATGCACTTCCAAGAAAATTATACAGAGCTAGAGCAATTACAATGAGAGAAGCGGAAGGAGATCATGAGAAGAGCTATGCTAATATACCCAAGTACATTAATGCACTGAATGAAACAAATCATGGTGGTTATGTGAAATTAAAGTGTGAAGCTTTAGATATCACTGATTCAAATTGCAGTCCAAAGTTTCAGAGGATTTTTGTTAGCTTTGAAGCCCAATGCCAAGGGTTCAAAAAAGATTGCAGGCCTTTTATTGGAGTTGATGGTTGCTTCCTCAAAGGAACATTCAAAGGTGAGATATTTACGGCAATTGCATTAGATGCTAATTCTGGTATTTTTCCAATTGCTGTAATGGTGTGTGAAAGTGAAAATGAGGATAGTTAGAATTATTTTCTTGATTGTCTAAATAGTTATATGCATGACGAACGTGTTATAACTTTCATGAGTGATAGACAAAAAGGCTTAAAAAAGGCAATCAGTTCTGTTTTTACGAAAATGAGGCAAAGATATTGTGCTAGACACCTCTTGGCTGTAAATGCATATACTGAAAAAGGCTTCACTGATGCCTTGGAGGAAATCCGTGTGACTGATATTGGAGCACACAAATGGTTGATGGAAACTTGCAAAGAACACCCAAGTACTTGGTCAAGACATGGGTTTGATGTAGCTTGTAAAGTTGATCATGTTACAAATAACATGACAGAGTCATTCAATGCATATTTGGGTAAGATGAGGCAAAAACCGGTTATAACACTATTGGAGTGGTACAGAACTAAATTCATGAAGAGATTTTATACTAGATATCAAAAAGCTTTGACTTGGCAAACAAAGCTACCACCAAGAGTGAATGATAGAGTGGAGAAAAATCAGAGAGAAGGTAGAAGACTAATGGTAGTTCCAGCTTCCGAGATCATGTTTGAGGTATATGATGACATAAAATACATTGTGAATCTTGAGTACAAGACTTGTGAATGCAAAGAATGACAAGTTAGTGGAGTTCCATGCAAGCATGCAATGAGTTGTATTTTATACATGAGATATGATCCAATCAATTATGTGTATCATTATTTAACCAAAGAATCATACTTGACAACTTACAAAGGGATAATAAATGCAGTTCCACATGAATCTGAGTGGTTGGATCACTCTCAAATCCCTCCATTGAGGCCTCCATCACATAAGAGAAAGGGTAGAGTCTTCAAACAAGGTAGATTTCAAATCAAGAGAAAGAAGGAAGAGAATAAGACTAAAAGCCATAAAAGATCTATTCATGTTACTTGCAAGAGATGCCATAAAATTGGTCACAACATAAGAACTTGCGCAAGTAGAAAAGCGCATGTATCATTTAGTTTATATTTTGTTATGTTAACTTAATAAATTCAACTGATGATGCACACTTTTTTTTTCAAATTGCAGGTTGTTGGCTCTCAATTTTCAACAACTGAAGAGTAAAGACTCTTGGAGGAAGCAGTTGATCGAAAAAAATAAAATAAAATGTTATTATGGAATACGATTATGTCGTATTTTGCGGACATATTATAGTCTCTCTCTTAATTTGAAGCCCCTTTTTTGAAGAGTAGAGACTCTTAATTTTGCGGCATGAATGTCTTTAAATTGCCTATTTTTGAAACGATGTAATATTGGAAAAATATGACAAGTTAATATTATTTTGCACTCGATCTATCATTCCAACTAAGTAGCTTGGATAGCTTTTTTATTTATTTGTTGCTTCATTTAATATGGCTAAATAGAAAGGGTAGTAAGGTAAAATAACTATAAAGTCTACTTTTAAGGACTAAATTAACACAAAAATAAACTATAGGGACCAAAGTGTCATGGCTATGAAAACTGAGGGACTATTATGATTTTTGTCATATTGAATAGTGATTGTTTTTAGAACAATCATGCATGAAAATTTATCTAGATGAAAATGTACGACTGAATTGAGGGTCCTGCACAGTGACCTAAGATGTTTCACACAACAACATTTTCCCACTATTTTAATTCAAATGGATAGTATAGATTTTATGATTCAAACTAATTACTAATGTGACCTGTTCATTAATACCGTATTTTTTATAATTTATCCCGGTTTTTTCAAGCCAGTCCCCTGTCTTTTTGTGCACATTTAAAACATAGGGCTCAAAACATTTATATTATTATTTTTAATTTTTAATTACTTTTAGGGTCCGTTCGTTTCGCAGGAATTGAGCTGCAGGAATTGGAATTGAATTCAATTCCCATTCCCGCAGGAATTAGAATTGAATTCAATTCCAATTCTGCTGTTCGGCTGAATGCATGAATTCTGTCACAGGAATTGGAATTAGCAATTCCGATGTTCGGCTGTAGCCTGGAATTCAAAGTCCGCACATGATGCCAAAAGTCCTTAACATAATCTAATCAATCGCGTAGATGTAAGCGGAGCCAGATCCTCCTAATTGGCATCGGTAAAGCCATGAACAAAATACCGTTTCATGTGAGAATTACTACTCTGATCATTTCTAGTCAACTAACAAGAGATAATTAAAACTTAAAATTTTATAGTATCATTTCATTAATTCGGGAACGATTCACAAAACATCTAATTTTTTCCCAACAATATTCTGTGTTGTTCTCTTGCAATCTGTGCGCATTCCATCTTCCCCTAATGAGAGCTCGTGAAGGGTTTCGAGCTTTGAATAAATAATACACAAAGCCGCTAGATCATAACGGATGATGAAGTTATACAGAAGAAAAATCTCAAGAACATGAAGAAAAAAGTGAAACTTTATGAATGCCCATGGGATTCAAGAGAGACCAAGGCCAGCTTCAAATAGCTTTTAAAAAACTCCAAAAAAAACTGTAAAATAGCAGAAGAGATTAGGAAGGGGAAATTTTCCGAACGAGATGCACCTCGAAATCAATTTCAGAGAAGCAGCATCGAATGGCGCTCCTGGGTTATCAGCGTCTTCTTCTTCTTTACGGGCTCTCGTGGAGTTGGTAAGCTTTTCTTCTCCTACTTTCCTTCGGGCATAAAAGATCAAAAAGACGGAGTGCAGCAGCAGCGCACGACGGCAGCAGGAAGAGGAGCGGCGCACGGGAGCAGCAGTGCGCGACGGGAGCAGGAAGAGGAGCGGCGCGACGGGAGCAGAATCGCGAAATCCGACCTCGCGAGGTCGGAATTAAACATCGCGCGTTTACCTTATACCCAATTCCGACGGATTCCGATTCATTTCCGATTCCCACGATTTTTTTTGTCATACCGAACGACACTAATTGGAATTGGTAAATGAATACCAATTCCAACAGTCCAATTCTCGCGTAACGAACGGACCCATATAGTTATATTTTAATTTAAACTTTGATTTTTTTTTTTTTTTTTTGGCTCTTACCTTTGACGCAAAACAATTTCATCAGTCAACTGTAGTCAACCCTAATCCCTTCAATGTCAGACCCCCCTAAATCCGCTCTCTCTCTCTGAACAGCGTGTATTCAGGAGACCACCACTGTGATACAGCCACACAGCACCGCCCTTCCTTTGTGCTTGACTCCCCGCCTCCACTCGTTCCACTCTACCCGCTCCGGAGAAGATTGTAACCTCGGCCCTTTCTGATTCATCTGCCACAAACCCGCCACCGGAGTTCTGATGGGCGACCTTCAGCTACTCGATCCGCCGGAGAACGGCGACCCACCAGTCCCTCCTCTATCGGCGCCTGAGATCCTAGTTCACAATTCTAGCTCAAAGCGGCAGCGCCGTCCAAGCGTCCGGCTAGGTGAAATCGGGGACCAACCTGCCCACGATCCCTCACCTCGTCGCCCCAAGCTCTCAAAATTTCTCGCCTCTTCCTCGGTCGCTGCAGCAGTCAGACCCTCCAAGTCTCGAGCTACCGCCGCCACTGCGAGGCGTGTCCGCACGAGCTGGTCATCACGACTTGATAGCGGATTTGAAGCCACCGCTGAGTTAAAGTCGAGCGGCGGGGAGGAATCTAGAGATGACGAGTACGCCGAGGAGTCCGAGAGCCTTTCCAATAGGAACGACCGTCGGGCTTCAGCTAGGGTTAGGATTTCCGATGGAGGGGACGAGCCGTCGGAGGAGGGATGCAGAGGGTCGGTGGTCGGTGTCCGGTCGTGGCTCGAGGGCTTAGGACTTGGGCGGTACGCTCCGGTTTACGAGATCCACGAGGTGGACGATGATGTGCTACCATTGTTGACACTGGAGGACCTCAGGGACATGGGGATTAATGCAGTCGGGTCAAGGAGGAAGATGTATTGCGCGATCCAAAAGCTCAAAAAGAACACGGACACGTGAGCATGATTTCCTTTAAGTGGGAAGTGAAGGTCTGCACCACCATGGTTTGTTTGATGCTCTCAAACTTGATGAACGTTCTCTCAAACTTTAATTCTGTTTTGTGGTGAACTTTTTCCTCACTAAGTGCCCCTCACATCTAAAAGTAGCATGGACAACATGTACTATATTAAGGCAATATCAAATATAGTTGACATGGTAAGGTAGTCAGGTAGTTTGTTTTAACCAGCATTATTTGTAATGTCTATCTTGTTAATGTAAGGCATATCCTCTCATACGAGTAATCAACTTTACTAAGTTTACTGTTGATCATGTACTATTTAGATGAGCGTCATGAGTCGCCGAATTGATAGAACATTGTGATCTCAGGTCATGTATAAAATAAATGATTTAGTACTACAAGCCTATGATATCTCTCCTTATCAATCAACTTTTCACTTTGTGTAATGAGCCAACCCACAATATCTAAGATATTTACGCTTTGGTATACCACAAATATCGCGGGTTTATCCCTTTTCTAAGGTGACTTATGGGTATTTTTTAGGAGAAGGCTTATCCTGTAACTACTCTCACCGAAAACTCACTTAACCGTGGATTTCCTAAAAAAAATTTAACTACTTGCTCTGAAAAGACGTCTTTGATGTTCGAGTCTAAGTTATTACTGAAGTCTAGTAACCTTTTATCTAGTTCTCATGTAGGATTCAATTCATTTTTACACATCGTTTTAGTAAAAATTCTACCTTCTAAGAAGCCTGCCAAAAACTGTTTTTTGTTCCGGTTTCTCTGCACCAAAGTTATTCCCCACATTCATCAATTTTGGAATGTTACACTTTGTCTCTTCCAATTTTTAGATTGATTTTCCTAGAAGTATATACAATTTTGTACCCACCATTCCAATCTCATTGAGTAAATCAGTGATATTTTTTTTTTCTGGATATAAGAATATCTTTATTGGTTTTGCGTGACTTCCAGTTTTATGAAATATCTAAACCGATCAAAATTTATGATATCAAACTATCTCTGTAGAACTTTCTTCGCCTACTTTATTTCTCAAAAACCATCACCAATCACCATGTTATAATCTTTATACAAGATTAAAATTTTCTTACATCTTTGGCCCCGTGCTTGAAAAAGTGCGCTCAATCTAGCTTTAACATAATATTTTTTTGAAAAAACCAAACCATGCAACCATGCTGTTGCGATCCTATCGGCTCACCGAGAACGGATCGCACTGGGCCGCGGCCCGCACACTCCCAACCCTTCTCCCAAAGGGCCACAGGCTGCTCAACACGTGATCCATAGCTTACCCTACACGGGGTTACCAGGCTGCTCGCCGTACGATCCATAGCTACGCCCGTAAGGCGGGTTGTTGAGGCCGGGAATTGAACCTGCGACCCTCCTTAGATAGGATAAGGAACTTTCCTGAACTCCTACCACCAACAGAGCCGCGGCTCAAACCATGCAACCATGCCCACGGTGACCGCTTCAATTCATAAAAAGATTTCTTCAATTTGCATTATATAAGCATTTTTACTTTGTTTTCCCTTTCTTGAAATCTTGGAGGTAGATCCATATGTATTTCTTCTCACAAATCTCTATTTCAACGTGCATTTTTACGTCCTTTTGATGAAGTGGGTAGTCACAATTAGTTTAGATAGGACCAACTAATACCCTTATCGAGTTTAGTTTTGCAATTAGAATGAGTTCACTATATAGTTTATCCTATATGTTTATGTTTATCCTATATAGTTCACTATATAGTTTAGGCACATAGAGAGCTTTATATGTTTCAATTATACCATCCGTTTTGTACTTCATTACAAAGGTTCATTTGCACCCAACAAGATGATTTGCTTTTGGCAACTCCATTAATTTTGATGTACTATTCTTCTTCTAGGCTATTTTTCCTCTTCTATTGCATTTTCCTCAGTATGGTTTTTGTCAAAAACATCATTGATATTGAGGGGAAATTCTTTGTCAATAGTCAACGGTCGCCGACTGCTCACCCGTCGTTGATCGCGACTGGCCGATCACCGATCCCAGATAAGAAAGACTAAACCTGCTACAAACACTTGATGACAGATTATCCGCCAGCCAATTGCCGACCGCAACAACAATCAGCGTTTGCCGGCCATTTCTCGTTTCCGTAGTCAACGATCTCCGATTGACTTAAAGATCTCAAATGACTTAGTCCGTGATTTTTTTCACTATCCACAAGGAAGAAGCCAAATTATGAAGGGTAAGAAAGTCATCAAACCCGGAACTAAAATGTCTTCCATCAAAAGTATGATGGTAGAAGTGCACAAAAGAATGAAGTTTATGTGAAAGTCAATACTGGCCCGAGAGGCTTGAAAGCATATTGAGCTCATTGAAGAAGAGTCAGGAGATGTTGTTCATCTTCAGACAGAGGAGTTAAGGTTTGAGCCCAATCGGATTTAAAACGATGAAGTTATGCCATAAATAGTGAAGTCATAATATTACAATTTAAATCAGTAATTTATAGACATTTACACAAGAACCAATGGCTTGAAATGAATCAGCATATTTAGAGAAGTTTAACATAACAACCTCATCCTTTTTTCTTGTATGTATTCCCTCCAAACAACACAGACTGCAACAAAGGAAGATGATAAGGAAACAATATTAATCATTTCTAAAACCATCAACTAAATAAATGAAGCAGTTGCCCCTCTATCATCTCCTTCAAAAGGTCTCTCCGCTCTTTTGATTGCACGTGACAATTGAAATGAGATACATAGTTGGAGATTGGATGCTTATGCCCATTGTCTTAGCCCTTTCTTTAAAGCAATGGAACATCTCCAAGTCATTGTGGGAAATTCTTGCTAGCTCTACATCTCAAGGGACAAAACGTGGATCAATGTTATTTTATTCTTGAATTATCTTATTTATTCTTTTATTCTATAAATTGTAACTCCTTTTCTCTTTTCTTAAATTTATTAAATGAATCAAAAGTCAATGAGATTTTATTCTTGAGTTTTCTTGTTTATTCTTATATACAATTGTAACTCGTTTTCTCTCTTCACAAATGTTTCAGAGGAATCAAAAGTACATATGAGTTGACGTAAAGCGGAGAGGGAAAAAAGGAGTATTATCATGACAAACACCCTCCCTCTCGAAACAAAATTATGAATATTTTTTCTTCGATGATACATTGGGTTTAAGGTTAGGACACCTGGAGGATTAACACAAGAATTCCCTATCACTGTTGGCTTACATCAAGGTTCAGCTTTAAGGACTTATCTCTTTACCCTTATTTTAGATGAGCTTACCGGACATATCGAACAAACAATATCTTGGTGTTTATTGTTTGCGGATGATATCATTTTGGTCGATGAGATGCGCGAGGGGGTAAACGCGAAACTTGAATCTTGGCGAGACACGTTTTAGGTTGAGCAGGGCAAAGACAGAGTATCTGAAGCTTAAATTTAGTAGTGCAAGAAGGACATATGATTTTGTTATTAAGTTGGGTGATCAAGATATTTCCCACAATGAGTGTTTTAAATATCTTGGATCGACAGTTCAAATAGATGGATGTGTTGATAAAGATGTGATACATAGAATCCAAGCAGGTTGGTTGAAGTGGAGAGGCGCGTCAAGGATCTTATGTGATCGTAAAGTACCATTAAAACTTAAAGGCAAGATTTACCGTATTGCAATTAGACCAGCGATGCTCTATGGTTCTGGGTGTTGGGCAGTGAATTATGTACATGAGCACAAAATGGGAGTTGCGGAGATGAGAATGCTTTGGTGGATATGTGGACACACGAGACTCGATAAAATTAGGAATGAATGTATCTGAGATAAGAAAAGAGTGTCACCAATTGTAGAGAAGATGCGAGAAGTTTAGTCACTGGGCATGTACACAAGAGACCTTTAGAGGCACCTGTTAGGCGTTGTGAGAGTTTAGTCACTGGGCATGTTAAAAGGGGGAGGGGTCGACCAATAACTACTTGACATGAAACGATAAGGAAATACACGATGTACTTAGGCATTAGTGAGATTATGATTAAAGATAGGCACAATGACTACAAAGGATCCATATGGCCGACCCCACTATAGTGGGTAAAGTCTTGAGTGCTGTTGTTTTTGATACATTGGTACTACTTGTGTAGAAAAAGAGCCTTAAAAGACACATAATAAACCTAAGATGCACTCTCTTCTGTTCTTAAATAATGACCCTGTTAGAGTGGTGGTGAAAAACTAGAGTATTACTTTCATTTAGTAGACATTAATATATATATCAAAGGATCATCATAGAGCTCCCCTATTCAAATACAAGTTTTATTGCCAGGTACATATGTATATCAAGATTTCTTGGGTCTCCAAACCAATTCTGACTCCTCTGGAGCAAATGTTGTTAAACACCTTGTATGGAGAAATACATTTTTAATATTCAACCAATGAAGGGACTTATCAAGAATAGCAGCAAGACTCATGTCAATGCAAATAAAAGCTATTTTGGTGTTTGAAGAGAAAATATTTAGGTAGTCAACGCCAAATATTTGAGTGTCGTCTTAAGTAATGAGGCAATTCTTCAAACTTTTAACTATCCCATCAGAAAATGTTTTGGCTGGGTCCATTTTAATCTGGTCGGATTTGGGGAGTCCTCTCCGAGTGTCAAAGGTGGATAACAAAGCCAATTAGCAAAATCCTTAATGTTGGGTTAAGTGTGAGCTTGTATTTTAAATTGTAATTTATTATGATTTATAGACCTCTTATGATTGCATTGTGAAGGACTATAAAATTTAAATAAAACTATGTTGGGTGTCAAAGTGGAATCACGAAGCCTAGGTCTAGCTGTGCTATATGTTAGTTTTCCTCCTCTATCTCCATGTGCTTCAGCTTCTATTTCATTCTCCCTCATTCACAACTACCATCTAGTCCATCTCCCATCAGAGCACTCACCTAACACTAGTCTGATACCCCTTTCATTGTTCTTATAGCCATAGGAAACTTGCTGTCCATGCCAACACGAGCTCCTCCACTGCGGTTTATGTGCACATTACACACTCTACTGGATTCACCGCTGACTCCTGTTACTGGATTGTTATCAGCCATGTGTTTAGTGCCTAATCCATCTTCGTCCAGTTCTTAGCACATATATACCCTCCACTTTTTAACACCTCTCCTTGTCTTCTCTTTAACCAATAATACAATAATCTACTTAGCGGGGGATCTATTTTTGTTGTGAATAACCTTATTCACCTAAACATGATTGTCTGATGGAAGTTTCTTGATATGGATGAGGTTAGGTTAATATAGCCAACTTTGATGCATTGTAAATCCCATATGTGTCCCATCGAGGACGACACTTATGTTCACAACTTGAACCTCCCTTGTTTTTAGCATCTCCGACCCCACATGATATAACTTTGTGGCTACCTCTCCACCATCGTGGTCATAATTATGACTGATAGTCGTGCCAACCATAACTTTATCCCACATGACCCGATCACTTTTCATCTTTTAGCGCACTTACTCACTTAGACATAGTCATCATGCACAATCGTTGATCCATTGCATAATTCAATTGTGCGTTTTCTAGCACCTTAACCTTAAGGTCCCTCTCTATATACGAGAACGTGTTGATAATACTCATTCTGGACGCTCAGCATTGACGACTTTACCTTTCGGGGCAATACTTCACCTTACACACTGATCATCACAGTCCACAACACCTCTTAAGCTAGAATATTTTGACACTGGAACAATAATGAGTCGCCAAATTAATGAAATTCTAATTAGGTAAACAAACCCGACAAGAAACGCACTGTTGCGGCCACTTACCTCTCAACTATTTGTGAGGACACCGAGTTGATACAATAGAAGGTCGAAGTTGACCAATATTTATGCGCCATTCGGAGACGATCAGGATCGACCCCGCCACAGACCCCATAGTCTCTCTCATTAGGGGCTGCATACACCATGATGTCATTTGATTTCATTCTACACCTTCTCCAAACATGTTGGTATCTTTTGCACTATTTGCAAGAAATGCTTCACAACATGGAACTGTTTGTGGTCTCCTGCATCATCTGCTAGTGCACAATGAATGTTTCAGGACCTTATGCAACCACTTTCCATACTAGAGCACATCTATGAGCCATCACAGTGAATTTTATCACCAATCTGCCAAACTTCAATGACTATGATTGTATAGATGTCTGTGGCGTCTCTCAAAGTACAATCATTTCATACCCTTGCAACGAAAGTTATAAATATTGGATGTTGGGGATAGGTTGGATGGAGTTTTAAATTTCCAATGTTAGAGTCTTAGAGACATGTTGGGAATATTTAAAATATCAGATATCCTTATCTTAGAACAAAATATATATCTTTAAATACTATATATCGATTAAAAATACATCTTTTATCCTTATATATATTTATATGTTCTAAAAAACAATTAACATAACAAGTAGAAAAGCAAATGTATATTGGATTAAACATACATCTTTTATCCCAAAAGACTAGTGACACATTACAATTGCTACTATTTAATATCCAAAACAAGTTCAAATATGTATTCGCTTATCATTCACCATCTTTTCTTCTAGAGCATGTCGATTCATATTTATATTTATCAGTATTGTAATTCTCTAGAAAAATAATGAAGACCCAAGTTTTTTGTCCCCGACTTCCTCAATTTTTGATTATTTTCTTCTTTTTGTTGATGTTCCAACCTTCTATAATGTCCATGGTTGTCGTGAACCTCTCCTTGGATCTGGATATGCATTTATGCACTTCATAGGTACTCAACTTACTCTCTTGTATATTGTTAATTAACTTTCATGTTGGAAGAATATCTACTTTCACTTTAGTTAAGAGCATTGATAATTTGCTCCTTACCCTTTCTTATATTTCCATCTCAGTGTCGTTTTTTTAACACTCACCAATAGAGCAAATATGCAAATATTTTAAAAACATACTATAAAAAGCTTGTTACTATAAGTTGTGCAAAGCTGTGTGATACGTAAAAGTTGCGCCATATCAAGGATCACAAACAAGAAAGATCAAATTGCATTGCATGAAGAAAACACAAATATAAACTTAGGAGACAAGCTTTTGCCAAACACCTGGAGTTTGAGTCCTCCAGGACACTCCTTTCTCCAAAGAGCCCCAAAGATAAAAGGCTCGCAACCTAAGATCTCCTTCTATAGATGGAGTCCCCACTACATGACAAAATCCATAAGAACAAATGCATAATTAAGTGCAAATACGAGATAGTCCCTAACAGTCGATGTGTCTCTGCTCTCCAAGCCTATATGTATCAACACACCCGTTCCAAAGTCGAGACTTTTAGGGTCCCATGCTCGCATTGTCTAAACTCGGGCGTCTCCGCTGGTGGGCGGTTCATGTGAAACACTAGGAGTGTGGACATGCCATACCGGCTTGGGTGTTGCAGATCTTGGTAATTCTATTTGAAATTAGTGTAGAGCTCATCATGACATTACTTGTGATGTGAAAAAATGCCTTGTACCTATGGTTGGGCCTTAAAGAAACAATGAATATATGACAACGAGATCCCATTGTTGCTTCTGGTAGGTGGTTCATGTGAAACCTAAAAATTGTGGATGTGTCTGGCTTGTCGAGCGCGAGATGACGACATGATGAGGGTCGCCGATCCCAAAATAGGTTGTGGTAATAGGTCCATTTATCCTAGTCTTTACTTATGGTGGCAGCGTAGAGACACTAAAGGAGTGAAGTGGCGCGAGCGGGGGTGGTGTGAGGAAGCGTGGCGTGTAGGGCTCCACAGAGAGATGATGAGATTTGGCAGGGTTGGCCCTGCGAGAAAGGAATGGAAATAATATAGAGGGAAACACAAATGTAAGGAGTGGGCCAGTCATGCAGAGTAGGCTTGCAGAGAAATAAATTATGGACGACAAAGCAAGGATGGGAGTTGATGGGCTCAAGGTTTTGGCAGGACAGGACAAGCGTGGAGCTCGGTGAGGAAGCATGGAAGAAGAGCGTGCCCGTCTGACAAAAAAACTGACAGGGTAGAGCATTAGAAGGTAGAGTCGAGGGGCTTGTCAGTCAATAGCGAGGAGGGAACTGGGACGCAGTTGTGTGTGAGGTGAGCGACGTCAGACAAAATGAGGAGGGGGTTCTCATAGTTGGCGGTACAGGTGTCAACAAATGCGGCTGGTTGGGCGTAAAAGGGGACGACGAGCGCGGATGGAATACTGGAGGAAGGGGCCGGGGTGGGGAAGAAGAGGGGAAGATGCCAGAGCGGATGTTGGTGGGGCGGCGCAAAGACGTCCATGAAGATCACATGCCGATGCAAGGAAATTGTCCATGACGATCTCGATTCGATTGAAACACCGGTGCATCGATTCCAGTGTGAGGTCCATGGAGGTGAGAAGGAAGGAGGGATCAAATGGACGAAGACAGGCATGAGATTGATGGGGCGGAGAAAATCGATCGGGTGATTGTTGCTAGGAATAGGGAAGGAAATCCACTTACGGTTTTGGCAGAAACCCTAAATGAGTGGCAGGTCGAACCAATTGATAAAAGTTGCGCTGTATCACGAACACGAGAGATGAAATTGCATCGCATGAAGTAAACATAGATACAAACTCGAGAGACACTCTCCCGCCAAGCACCCAGAGGTCGGGCCTTCCAAGGCACTCCTCTCTTCAATGATAGCCTAAAAGACTAAACTCCAAAAGATAAAATACATATAGACAAATGCAAAATTATTTGCGAATACGAGATAATCCCTAATGGTCGCTCCATCTCAACTTGCTAGGCATATACATATCATAGTGAGACGGTGCTGGAGTGTGAAAGTGCTAATAAATATGTCCAGACTCCGAGAGAAGAAAGTGATTGTGGTATTTCAGTTTTGACTTAGTTTTTTTTACTTCCTTTCTCAAAATAATTCACATGATAAAAAATTGTTCGTGTAAAAAGAGATTGTGATTTTTACAAAATATATTGGACGACATTTTGCTATAACATATCGATTTGTATATGATAAAAAATTGATATATAATGTAAAAAATATTATTTTGCTCTCAAACACATGTTAGTCGACATATAAAAACCACTTATGACAATCCTCCACTATTTAGTCCTCGGACACAACATTCATCTAGGAGATCGTATACCTCCATGGATTTCCTTGCTCTATTGTGAGCAATTGAGACTCCCTCTTCATGAGAAGCTTCTGACAAGTTTTGTTCAAGCTCCAAGGAACCATTCTGCATATGAGCATGTCTTACTACTCGCAGACCACCGAGAAACGATGGGCCTCAATTGTTCCCCGGAGACTTACCTTCATTACTTCGCCCCCACACAACCTTGAAAATGGGCCACATAGTTGAACTTGGTAGAATACTCCTATAACACTTCTTTTCACATGACAACCAACACTAAGGAAGACCAGCTCTTACTATAATACTACATTTACTAGGCGAATGTTAGGTCGAGAGCCTAGCACACCAAATTTAGCATTTTGATGAGATCTTATGCAATTTGAAATTTCTCCTCCTTCGGGCCCAACAGTAGGTGATTCACAGTGCCAATAAACATCGCCTCCATCTCCAGTTCAATGTGTACAAATAAGCAGTACACTCCATGCCCTTTACAACCCAGCCTCCATGTTGGGAGTTGGGACATTGCATTATGCAATGCACTTTCATCACCACATGTCAAGTCTTAGTAAAGTGGAAACACCAACCGACATTCAAAGGTATTATATAAGTTGTGATTATTCCACACTGCAGTTTTTTAACTTCTTCCTTGGCGACAAGATACATTTTCAGGAAGGTATTAGGACCCCATTCTTTTCAAGCCTTTTGTAGGATTTAAGGAGTCTCCTCCACACGACCGATGGCAGAGAACTGAGAAAATAGCAAACTCAGATTGTAGTTTATTATAATTTAGTTTTGGGTATCAAAGTGGAATCAAGAAGTCTAGGGTTGGTCGTATTAACAATAATTTTCCTCAATGTTTTATGTCTTTACACCACTCACTTTCTCCCACTATCTCTCTCTTTCCCCTTCTCTCTCATTTGCGGATACCAATTCCCTTCAGAGTGCTTTCCTAACAGGAGAACATTTAACGGTATAGATACATCGACAATCAATCACAGACTTCCTACGGGGAAGATGTACTGAAACTCAGATTCCATTTGAATCTAATTCTTTAATTTCCTCGATTGTAGCTTGTATCTACCCAAGTGAGACAATGTGCCAGATAATCTCTTGGAATAACAAAAAGAATATAGTGAGGTGATAAATGTACAAAACCTGGAGACAAATGATCACATGAAACAATGTGTGATATGAGATAATAAGTGACACATGCACGACAAGGCTTACAAATGGAAATTGAGCTATCATCAATAGGCTTGAAGTCATCTTTAGATGCAGAGGAGTCATTGAATAGAGATAAGTCATTGGTATATGTATGATTTCTGCGGGTGCTATAGTATATGATGTTGAATGCTGCTGTGAAAGATCTAAGTCTCAATTATATATCTTAATAGGGGGCTTCAAAATCTCAACAATGGGAACATCAAGTGTAGGCATGGATTCTGGAACAGTAATGGGGGCATGAAGAGCCTCAATAGTAGATTCAATTATAAATGCATATTTACCAAAGTAAGAGGCAGTCTTAAAGAAGGCAACATCTACCGAGATAAATGCATGTAGAAGAGCAAGAGAGTAAAATCATTTCTAACTATGGGAATATCATAAGAAGATACATTTGATGCATTTAGCAGATGACTTGTCCCTACTAGATATTTTTTGGGCATAAGAAGTACATCCGATGATATGAGGATGTGGGGAATCCCTAGAAAAATGGATACCCAATGGGTTTTGATGATATAAGGAAGATGAGAGCATACAATTGATGAGATAACACGATGTTAACATGAAATTATATTGAAAGGAAGGTGGAATATGTGTATAAAGATGAATGATGAATCATACTCCGCGATAACATTGCATGCTTAAATTTTTCGGGAAAACTACCTAGCATTATCACATCTGAAAATACATAAAGGGTTCTCAAATTTATTTTTTTATTTCAGCACAGAAATTTTGGAAGACATCAAACAACTCATATGATTCTTTATGAGAAATGACAATGTCAATTTAAAAATTTCATCAACGAAGATGACAAAATAGCAAAAAAAGTTTTAATGGACTTGAGTAGGTCCCCAGATATTAGAACTAAAGAAAATAGTGCGGAAGCATGTTTATTGATGTAACACCTCAATCAGCTATCCAGCCGAGTCCAACGATAAGAAGTAAAATAAGAAGCAGTATTAAAAGTAGTACATAACATACATAAATGAAAAAAGAACTAATATGTAAGCTTACAACGGAAGTTGAATATGAAACTAAGGGTAAAAGAGTATCTCAACAAGACGAATTCACAGAGCCACTAGATAAAAAAAGAATCAAACCACTAAATATTTGAAATATTACACAAAGTCTGTTACATATACAAATTCTTAAACATTAATATTACATGAATCCAAAACTAAACAGTAAGGTACTAGAGGTAAAACAAAAACTGAAAGGAAACAAACTATAGGAGCGACTCCACAAACATGCTCATCCTAGGCACAGTTTCCCACCTGGGTCCCATGTAAAAACATGCCCAAACATGGGTCAGCCCAAGGGAGAGTAAGGAAAACTATTCCTCCTAGTGACACTAAAATTGTTTTAGAAGAAATGTATACATGCTTTGAAAATACTTTTATGCTATAAAAAAACTGTATGCTAGTGTACTGTGCATGGTTTTCTAAAAAAACTAGCAAAATAAATGACTGTTCTAATTATTCATAATGTGTGAAGTTTACTCAAGTTCCGAATAATTTGGTTAACTAGAAGTTTCTAGGGTTCGGTTTAAACTAGAGTTCTAAATTCACTTATGACTGTCTTTGGACAAGTTCTAGGCAGGGTAATTCTATCGCGAAATACTAGTCTAACGATCCGAGTCCTACTAACAAACTCAAGTGTTCTAGTATCTCACATACACAGACTCAAATCTACTCATCCTCTAAATCAGGATACATCTCCCAAACAAATTGACTCATAGGGTGTACCACCCACAAGAAAGATAGTGCGCCTCTATCTAGCACGAGAAGAAGTTTCATATGTGCTTACTAATCATATACTAACTGGTGCTACCCTGCTTACGTTCTCTTATGCGTGTCTTGAGTAGTGTCACTTGTTACTCTCTAAAACCCAAATTCACAAATCTGATATGTACCCGCACCCTAAATATTTATGCGATAACATGTTTTCACAATATTTCTAGTTTTATGAAAATCTAATTTGCGATGAAATATACTGTTTTGGATATACTATTTTGAGTAATGAAGAATACTACTATGCTACGCTATCTGATATGTCTAACCAAAGAGAATAAAAGTTTTTTACAGTGGTGTTGTGACGTTCGTCCAACTAATGCGGCGACATAATTTCCCTTTAGTAAAGTCTAGTATGAGGCCCTGGTAATATGTTCACCGTAACCCGCACCTGCGATACACGTAAGTTATAGAATTATGTACACACTAAGCAAAACAATTTCCCAAAACTAGGATTTCACCAAAAAATTTCTCTGTCATCCACGAAACACGTGAAATTTGAAATTTCTAACGGGAAGGGTTTGATGTTTACCTGAAGAAAAGTGCTGGAAGAAACTCGATCTTTATTAACAGCTCCGGCCTCAACTAGGATTGTTGAAGAAGACAAGGAAATAACCTCAAGCCCAAAAATCTGAGAATGGAGAAAGTGGAACTCGAGTTTTACGTTCTGAAAATGAGTTGGGATAGCGGAAAATAAGGATAACAAGCGGAAGAAAACTTTGGAATGCTACCTGAAAACTACAAAAATCAAAGAGTAAAAATCGGTCACCAACCGGCTGCTCGTCGCACGAGGTCTGGACGGGGAAAACTTCCACAGTGCCGACTGGAGTGATGGCCAAGAGGAAAAGTGGCGGTGGCGTCCTCTCGAAGCGCGACTAGGAGACAGCGAAAGAGAGACAACGGTTCGTCGACTGCGAGAGGGAGTCAGCTGTTTATTGTGGAACAAGGGTTACACAGGGGTTAAATTGAGAGGCGCGGGTTGAGCGGTTCTGGAAACCTCTAGGAGTGGATCGAATCGGCACAAACACTATTGAAATTTTAGATTTCAAACTAATTACAAAAAATGCCAGTAAACTCCAACGCTTGGAATTTATGTTGCACCCTTGTGCCGAAACGAGTCAAAACACTATAGTAACGACTATTTAAATATCTAATTACGTGCGACAAATAATTAAGACGTCATACCTCAAAATAATAAATATTTGATCAAACTCTTTCGTGATCACGCACTAAAACACATTTTAACTTCCGCACTAAATTGCGGATGTTACAATTGACACTGTTCACTGTTGGGAAATGACACATGACGACGTTTACCTAGTCGACAAACTCACCCTTTAGACTACGAAGTTCAGGATGGAGCCATTATCTGAAAACTAGGTTATTTTTTGTGTCCCAACTGACAGTGAGTCTTCAATGCCAAACTAGAAGTAGTATGTGTGGTTGACGGTGAGGAGCTTGGAACAAGATAGTAGACCTTTTTGGATTCACATCATGTACCAATCACCTTCTTGGTCTTATTAGTACTCAAATGCCTAACTTCACACCTTTCAAAATCGAGTTTAATAACGAGAACTCATTCCATTCAGTTCCAACTGAACATTATGTAAGTGAGAAGCAATCACTTCTAGACACTACGTAAATATACAAAATTGTCCCTTAATGTTAAGAACATGAATATAACCCTTCGTCATATTCTTCTCATAATTATGATAACATTTGATGTTAGGTTTTAGGAGGAATCAACAAGCTGTTTTCAAAGTCCGAAGATCCAACATTTAAGAGCATTAGGATTTGAAATCATACTGTGAAGCTGTGCTAACTGTGATACTACTTTATGTTTTTTAATATAACATATAGTATGAATGTATGATGCATAAATACAAACTTTATAAAAGGGGGGAGATAGTCAAGCACCGGTGTATTTGAATTTTGAGAAAACTCAATGAAGTAATACTCTCTTTTGTTACCTAATTCTTGTATTGTTCTCGTAAGCATTTTTCCTCTTCCCTCCCTCGAGAAAGTTGGCCAAGCCTCCCTCTACCTACCATAACTAGTTGTTCCAATACATAGGAAGAGATTTACTTCTTTTTATTCTCTTATCTTTTAATATATAAATCTTTTTTAGTTCCTTCTAAAATCCTCTAATATTCAAGGTTTTGAGAACCGGACCGGACATAGAACCGGTCTTAAGAGAGGTTCAAGGTTTAACCGGTTTGACCGGTTGAACCGTTTTGACATTAATGACTAGAATTATAACGTATCATATACAAATTAAATATATAATATATAAATTTTTGAACATATATAATTAATAAATATAAAAATATTGATGAAATAACAATTCTGAAGAAAAACCCAAAGAAAATATCATCACAATTACATGTGGTCATTACTGATTTCTATCATTTATGTCATTCAATTTAAGAAAATTTATGACACTTTACAAAAAAATCCAAACAATTCATACTTAACCAAAAACCTGAAAGCTGCGGTAAATTGGAAAAATAAAGTAATAAACTTGCACTAATCTAGACACTAAAATATATCTGCAGCAGAAGAAATTACAAACACCACAAAAATACCTTTGCGAGAAAGAAAGAGCAGGGATATGTCGGTGGGGGAGAAGAGCAGTGCTACACCGGCTCCAAAACAACCTTTAAACTACACGCACGAGAGCACCTGGACGGTCGCACGCGAGGAAGACGAAGAACTAGAGAAGGTATCAGCTAACAGTAGTTTCACGCAGACATGCATGAGATCATATGGTCGAATGCTTGTATTGGAGGAACCAAATAAGTTAACCCTAGCCCCAGAGAGCTCTAACATTTAATCTAAATCATTGAATCTAAAATTAGGCGATTGTTAACCCTCAACCCGTTATTGGCTAGTAGCACCCCAAAATCTCCTAACTTTTCACACCTTTTCGAAATACGTCTTGTACATGCAGTTTCAGGAAAAGCGTTCAACACGAAAGTTGTAGATCTCGACGAGATCTACAACTTTCGTGTTGAGCACTTTTTCCTGAAATTGCATGTACAAGGCGTATTTTTGAAAGACGCAAAACCTGAGCATATTTCGAATGTACGCCTTGTACATGCATTTTTAGGAAAAGTGATCAACACAAAAGTTGTAGATCTCGACTTTCGTGTTGAGCACTTTTCCTAATATTGCATGTACAAGGCGTATTTCGAAAAGGCGCGAAAAATTATGAGATTTTGGGGTGCGACTAGCCAATAACAGGTTGCGGTTAACAATCGCCTAACATTAATGCTGATTTTGTGAACCGCCCGGTTAGCCAAAAACCGTTCCGGTTTCGGTTATCCGGTTCAACCGGCCGATTTCCCTGTTCCTGGCCGGTTCTCGGCCAGGACGGTTTTAGGAACCAGACCGGACCGCCCGGAGGACCGGTCAGCGGTTCAACCGGTCGGACCGGCCGGTCCGGTCCGGTTTTTAAAACGTTGCTAATATTACATTTTTAAAAAATACTCATGTACATGCATTGTGTAGTGGAAACGCAAATCACCCAAATATTCAAACCCAAAGAATAAAACAAATAAAAACAAAAGACATAAATAGGGCCTTCCATGAGAGGTATTGAGGGTATATGTGTTGTCCATTTTATGTATATAGTATACTATGAAACAATTCCCACTATAGTGGGATAAAGGCTTGAGTGTTGTATACTATGAAACAATGTAGTACCACTTTTAAGTATAATTCATACATTCGAGCACACAACTTTCTAAAAAGATGAGTATTGTATAATATGGTTCAATTGGTTAATGAGAAATTTGTGAAGATAATATAGAGATTTATGTATTAAATAGAAAATTTTCTAAGATGTTTTTGATTAGGCAAGGGCTAAGTGGAATCCTTTGTGCATAGAGAGACAAAAACTAATTTTCCAATGCCTCATTGTAGTTGTTGGTTCCCTTTGGGTGCATATAGTTTTAAGATCCATGAGTTGTTGCAGATCTAGTGTCTTAGAGCCAAGAATATCCTACTGATATTGACAAGAAGTGCCTACAAGAAAATTGTTAAACCACCCTTTAACTGAATAAACTTCCAATTAATGGGTCCGGGACTTCGAGATGTCAGTATATATAGTTTAGTCTTCAAATAATTTGGCCGCACAAGTCTGGCTTCTATAATAAATGGAGAAGTTAAAGTTGTTCAACATACAAACTCCAATGAATGAGGAGTTGATAAACGAGATGGTCTCCCTTGATTGAAGGCAACACCGCAATGATAGAGAAAAACAAAACAATTTCACTGAAAGATTAAATCCTTAACGAATTATGATGGAGGCTAAAATTGACATTACATTATGCTATGGCTCCATGAATGTAGGGATATTGGATGCTTGGGTGGATCATCTTGAAACCTACTACAACCTTTATGAGTATGCTATCTGAGAAAAGATGATCTCCTTTCCTCAATTTTATGCACCATGATTTAACTTTGTGAAATGCCCACCTATGTCATGGTCCACAATGTCACATGGGGATACCTCACAATGTTGCTTCAATTGAAACTCTTTGTATTGGTATGAAGAAGATGTCGGAAGAAAATGGCATGGACTATGCCAACAATATTTCCAATGCATGTGAGAATTCATGACGAAATTCTAGAGAAACATTCACTCCTGACAATTATTTAGCAGGTGCTTTCTCTTATTAAATATAACTTATGGACGTTCCAATTATTTCCAGGAAATGTTCTCTTTCACTTCCATGATATTATCTAAAAGTGGTCTTGTTGTAGCCATAGAAAGGTAAAATAAGTCCGTAGATAAAATTTGTCCCACTCACAAGAGTGAGACTCCTCAAAATCATGTAGAAATAAGGAAGAAAAGAACATGTCTACTAAAGTAACATGTAACCCCCATCCATAGAGTCCATCTCTTTTTTTGTATTTCAAAGTTAAAAGTTCAAAATTGATGAACGTTGGAAACATCATTTAGAAGTTTTTTTGTGAATGACGTTGAATTGACAATGTTGTATCTTATTTGTATTCACCCTTGAATACATCAATCATGTGATATACAAGGTGGCCCAGTTCGACATATGCAATTCATCTTTGGTCACCGATAACTATGGGATTGTGATGCACTCTAACTATTGGCGGGTTTTACAGTATCAATTCCCTAAAGATGAAACAATTTATCTTGAATTATTCAAGGAATTCAAGCCCATCAACACGGTGAAAACAAAACAAGTAAAACAAGCCATTTGTATATTCATTTATTTATTTTCTTTTTCTTCACTCAAAAAAGCCGCGCAAAAAAGCTCATCCTCTCGTCTTAGGGAAGAAAAAATGAAATAAGTATTGGAATAATGCACGTTTCTTTTCATGAGGACTGAAAGGTGTTTCACCAAATAGACTGGTGAATCGTGAAATACTACTATCTCTGATGCCTCATGATAAGAATCACATTACACAAGGGCCCACTCGATGATCAGAGACACTCATTTTGTGCGAATTGACAAACCATGATTTTTAGTTATTTTTTGTATTTTCTGAAATTTCTTTAAATATGTTCTGGAGGCTGTCATGATCAAGGAATAATGACTGTTCATAATAACTCCTAAGTCTATAAATAGGATAGATGGCGAATTTTGAAAGGATCAAAAGTCAGAGTGAAAATTCTCCTTTTGGTCATTCTGTACGTAAGCCAAAATTAGGTGCGATTCGTAGATCTCTCCCTCTTTGCATTGGCCTACCATTCCTTCCATCCCCAATTCCCCTCTCCCAGCCACCACTCAAAGTTGCCAGTCACCTCCCTTGTTCGACCCGTACCCCCCCACCACCACCACAACTCCATCCTCCCATAACTACCTAATAACCACTTCACTACCCTCAAAACTACCATAACTAATAGTTTACTACCTTTCTTCCTACTTCGAAGCCCCTTCAATTCTACTGCCGAGAATCCTGCCCCCCTGCAGCCAACCCCCTTATCAGGCAATTAATGGTCTACCCCTCACTCCCTACTTTCTAGGTAAACACCAAGTTTCTCTAAGACCAAATCTGACCAGTCCTCTCCTCCAGGAAGGGTTGGAATCCTTCTGTACAGCCCCTACCCATCCCCGCTTTAGTCCAAAACAAAGCTGAATCTGCATTCCAGGCTCTGGAACCAGTCCCTGCACCCTGACAGCCTCCCCTCTGTTTTTGTTCACCACAGCCTGAATATTGATTTCTAGACCCTCAATTTTCAGTCCACCAACCAATCTGCATGGGCCTTGTTTCCCAATCCCATATCACTTTCATCCAGCCCTCCGGAATCTCAGTCCAGCACCCAAATAGTCCAGTCCACCCTCCCCCCTCCGAATCTCCTTTGGATATTCAAGTTCAATCTCCCTTTAGCTCTCTGAGCTTCTCATCGGACATCCTCCGAGCCTTCTATGGTCCTATCTCATGATCATTGCGAGTTAATGTCTTGGTTGTACTTTCTTTTGTGTCGAATTGTGTGTTAATTCACTATTTTTACATATATCGGTTTGTAATTTCATGACTTGTCGGGCTTAGTTCGCTTATGTGTTTGTTCCCTTGCGTTCTTGTATGTGTACTACTTGTTTATTTACTAGAAACTCTACATGAATGTGATTATTATGATATATTAATTTTAAAATCTGTTATCGCAAGTTAATTGCCACATTAATGTCATCTCATATAGTTATTTTGCTTTTGTTTGATATTCGAACCTCAGGTTCAGGCATAGTCTAGGATATAAAGGAATAAAGTTTACATAGTATTCATGATATATTAGAGTAGTTGTCTACCATGATTTGACTATAGTCAGAAAAACATCATCTAGGGCACTCCTCTCGTCAATTTGAAGATTCATTGCTTGTTTATGCTCGACTCCTATGAATTCATTTGGAGAAACACTTATACTATTACAAGGGATATTACTATTATTCGTCTCCTCTATTTAAGGATCTAGAACCTCCTTACGTTCAACCTTAGAGAGTTCTCCAAAGAGGTCGTCGTACTATTATGATGATCATCTCATCTCCAACCCTCCATTAGTAGCGATCGAATTAATTCTCCGACACAAGTCACACAACCTTATGTTTATCTGGCCTCATAGATGTCACCATCCAGAAGATGGTCGCTAACACAACAACAAATTATGTTACCTCATTTTGATCGTGTGAACACACACTTTGATCGCATTAAGAATGAGCACAATGTTCGATGTAATAAAAAAAAGTTTTGTCAAGTTACTCCATTCATAGTCCATTGCCATACAAACAATCTAATCTTTGGATAGTGAAAATGAGTTTACCACGATTCAATAACTCAAACTGAGCAAGATAACACCGTGATTATTATGAATGTTTTGAAAGCGGCATTATTCTAGAATGTCTAGTATCCACGCTTAGTCTTATCGAAGATGAGATTTAAGTGAGAGACTCATCTACAAGTATACTTCCAATCATATCTCGGAGCCTACCAATCACTGAGGACGTGGAGCTTAATATTTTGTATTCGCGGCAAATTTTCCTACACCATCCTAAAGAGCCCCTCATTAAGCCACCACTCATTAGGGATATACCTGTCATTAGTGAGTTAATCGAGGTTGAGAGTGCTCTCGATGACGTGATGACCTATTTTATTATTTTCAAAATTCTTGGGGAATTCAACATGTTATATCGTTGCATCTTATCGTTTATGCTTTAAGTGTTCATCTGAGCATTCATCGCACCCTCGATGAGTTTTTCTACACGCCGACTGCCGAATCTCCTGACCACGGGCCCCTCAGTAAAGCGATCTGGGATGTTATAGCATCATTTTGTAAGTCTATCGTGTTTGTTGGCCATCATTTACCCTCGTTGCATGACATACATGAGTTTATCCAATGTAAGATCACTTGTAATAATGAAATCTATATTCAACATCAAATTTTTTGACCAAATTTTAAGAGTCCTGTGATATATGAACCCATTACCTTCAAGGACCTCAAAACCTCGGCCTTACATACCCTTACCTCTCCATCCTCAACCTCCCCTGACCACTCAGCCATTGAATGTACCATTGGAACCATACCCGACACCTTCGACACCTTCGACACCTTCGACACCAGTACCATTTCTAGCATCCTTAGTCGTATCAGCATCATTTTTGATGTCGACGACAACATCAACAATAATAATACAATCATCAGTACCGCCTTCAGTATCGACCTCCTCATCTCCCACTTTGACATTTTTAGCACCATCTCCCACAACAACACCATCTTTAGCATTGTCGCTAGCTTAAGAAGCACCACCGTTAGTACTTTCGTCAACATCATCTTCAACAATATCATTTATTATTACATAGATCCTAGCTCACGAGATCACAACAACACTAGATCTAAAGGGATTCACCTCGTCTTAAGATGATATCACGATCATCTTTATTCATGAAGATGAATGCTTTCAAGGTGGTGGGAATTGGCGAGGATCGCATCATGGAAGTCTACATGACATCAGGAGCCGCTCATTTTGTGTCGATCAATGATCCATGATTTATAATTTTAATTATTTTTTTATTTTTTCGTTAGTGTGTTTTGGAGGACATCATGATTGGATAATCATGGCTGACCGTTGTGGTTCTTAAATTTATATATAGAGATAAATGACTCACTTTGAAGGGATCACAAGTTTGAGTGAAAATTCTCCTTACGGTCACCCAATGTCGAAGCTGGAACTAGTGCAATGCCTAGAAAACTCCCCCTTGCATTGGCCTCCTCCCTTCCCTCCACAATTCCCCTCTCCCAGCCGCCGCTTTAAGTCGCCGACCACCCCGTTGTCCAGCCCACACCTCTCCACCACCGCCTCCCCATCTTCCCATGGTTACCTAATAACCATCCCACTATCCTCAAAACTATCATCATTGCATGTTAACTATCCATAACTACCCCCATTATCTTATGATACGATGCAAACCACCACACATAGCTTTAGTATTCTACGTAGCCCTAGGGGGTATGCTCATACTTTGTATCCTCCCCACCATATATATATATGAGTGGAAGAGGCTCTTTAGCTTTTTCTTTTGAAATCTTGTTTTGGTTAGGCTTTCCAAGGTGAGAGAGGCTCTTAGTGGGAACCAACTTTCAGGAGTTCGGGTTGAGCTTATCTTAGCAATTGTATCCTTTTGTGTTTGAGCATGCAATTCCAGTTCTTGATAACGTGACTCTATCAACTGGTCTAATCTGCCCCTTATTTAGGGTTTTCTTTGAATCCTTAATTGAAACATATTCCCTGTTCCAACTGTCACTAATTTCCATCTAGCGGCCAGCTGTCCAACCTGTGCTCCTCGTAGCCCGTCGAGCTCCACCCGCCCACAACCTCAACTAACAGAGCCCGTCTTTCACCTATTTTAGCATTTATTGAAGAGTAGTCATTTCAGATTCTTGCATTTATTGACGATCTCTTAGATCAACTCAAACATTCTTCTGACAGTCTTTTTTTTGAACTGCGCCTTAAGTCAAGCTATTATAGTGTTTGAATCTAGACAAAAAAACACATTCAAAACACATTCAAAACAAGGTATGGCCTTTGCAAAGCAGCGCTCATGTGAATTCTGAATGAAGTTTTGAAGCTAGTCCTGGAATAATTTGTGATCATAACCATGGTGACAGACTGAGTTACTGCAGTCCTTATTGAATCTATGCGTAGTGAATTTGCAAAATCATCTGCAGAACATATGGGTGATTTGCATGAGTAATCACATGAACTTTCCCATTTATTATGTCAATTTTAAATCTTAATCCAATGTGAATTAGACTTGTCGAATTCATATTAGGTGATAAAAAATCATTGGTCTATACTCCGACTTTAAAAAATTAATTTCTAGGAAAACGAGATCATATAATGTCATAAAAAGCATTTGAATGAATGCTTTCAAGTTAAATAAATCAAACTCTGATAGAAGTACCTTTTTTAATTCATGTGTGTGTGCATGTTCGGCAGTCGTGCTTTCAGCTCCGCAGTATCTCCTCCACCTCCGACTACCACTCTAGTGAGCACACAACAACTTGATAACCCATTTCAATTCTCCTCACCTCATAGCCTGTTTGCTTCAGCCGATCGGTAGCCCTGCACACTTCTTTCTTCTCGACGCCGCCTTCTGCAACAGCAGCGCCCGATCCCGTTGATTTCTTGGCTTCTGCGATCCACAACGTCGTTCCTTGCAAGCCGACAAGCTTATTTTGCTTTCATGTCATCTCCTTCCAGAGACCGCAACCTCCTCGATTGTTTCTAGTAGTAGCAGCAGATTCTCGATCGATCGACTTCCTCAATCGACCACAACTCGACATCGCCTTCTTGATTGTCTTCCTGCGTTCTCGAGCAGCCCACTCCGCCTTTAGTTCCAATGCCAACCCCTTCCAATAACAGCCATAGGATTACTCGACGACTCTCCAAATCATCTTCCATCCTCATTCCCCGGCTGCAACAATGCTCCACCCTGCGACTTTGTCGACCGCTCTTGTTCATTCCCATGAGTACTTTATGAGACATGATGCAAATGTTCTTGACTTCCCTAGAAGCATGCTTTCAAGAAGCTAACACACGTCGTCGGGAAGACTTTGACACCCTCCAATAAGTTCATTGGTCTTACAACCGTCATTGTTCAGATCCATGACCAAGCTACTAACAGTCAAGCGTTTCCATCGGTCTCTGCGCCGTCACCATCAAACTCGTTGATCGTTCCACCGCAACTTGCGCCAACTGCACTGTTAGCCACCTCCTTCCAGTGTCGTATGATCCAGTTACATGTTGTAGCGGCCCCACTAAGTGCCAGTCCTTCCGGTGACCATTCCCCAGTCGACGCCGCCACTTCTGATTGCCACAACTCACATTCAATAGACACACTTCCCCAGCCGTCAGCCACTATGCATGGCAGACCCTCTTCAGGTATTGGCCGCGTGTAGAAAGAATTACGCCTGCTTCTTACGAGGGTTAGGGGGCGGGGCTACGCCGGTCTCACAACTTCTATTTTACTAGGATGTGTACCTCGTTGGAGGTCTTCAAGTCAAGCACAAGATGGAGAAAGTTTCATATAATCTGACCGAAGAAGCTACTTTCACTGGTAGATCCCTACTATCCTCCGTTCCATTTGTGAGCACGCCATGAGCCCCTACCACAATGACACCTCTGCTCCGACCTCACACTACCAAGAATTATTTTGGTGCTAAGTTAAAGAACCAGAGGATCACACCCATCATGCCACGCTCGAGCTTGAGGGCAAGCTCGATTTCAATAAAGGATGATATGTTATGGTCTCAATCCCATTAGTGTATCATTAGTATATTTTATTATTAGTAATGTGCTTAATGTTAGATGGTCAGGGTTTCCGTTTAAGAATTATCTTGTGGCCTATTTAAAGGCAAGTGTGGGTCTTGTAATGAGATGAAAAGAAGTTATTATGTCCTTTTTGTATTGTGCTTGAGATTTTGGTAGCTCTCTCCTCCCGAGCAAGCCCCTCTTAGGCATCCACAGTTCCAGCTCCGCATTATCTCCTCTACCTCCGGCCTCCACTCCTGCGAACACAACAAATTGATGCTGTTGGAAAAGCCCACTTAACATTAGGCCCATTTGTATAGCATTTATTACTTCTCTCTCCTCTCTTTAGTCCCACATTGTGTATAGGACTTTTCTCTCTCTCTCTCTCTCAGCTATATATATGTACTCATTCTTTGTATTTGTATCAAGTGGACATATATACAAGGTTGGCTTTCTCCATTTCTACATGGTATCAGTGGGAGGTTTTCCATCCAGTTTCTGTCCGGTTCTGTCCGGTCCGCCCATGAGCTTTATATACCGGTTCCGTCCGGTCCGCCCATGAGCTTTGTATACCGGTTCCGTCCGGTCAATCCATGCTATGGGCGAGGGGGGATGTTAATAATAGTCACACACCGTCAATCCGCTCTGGTTTGATCTGTTTATATGGCAAGGCAACCCTCACCTGTTGAGCCGGTTTTTCAGGTTGAGTTAGGTCAAACCTAACATGGTATCAGAGGGAGGTTGCTGACTCCTGCGGACTCCCCTTCTCTGTCCGCCCTTCGACCTGCGACCTCCTGCGGCCTCCCTTATCCAGTCCGCAGCCTCTCCGTGGAACCACCTCTCTTCTGCGGCCTGCGACAGTGTGTCCGCACCTTCTAGCGGCCTCCTTGTGCGACAGTGTGTCCGCTTCACTCCTGCGGCCTCCCTTGTCCAGTCCGCAGACTCTTCTCCCGTGGAACCACCTCTCCTCTCGTCTTCTCCTTCCTCCTCTGGCCCCCTATTTATAGCCATCCTGTGGGGTCCACTGCTTCCCTTACTCGCTGCGGCCTCCTCTTGTCCGGCGCGACCTCGGCGACCTCAACCTCTTGGTTTCCTTCGTCCGCCGGAAGCTCAGCTTCATCCTCTGTCCGCAGTCCGCCTGCTTGCGGCTGCTCCCCTTCCTCTTCCGGCAGATTCTTTTTTGTCCGCCGCGGGTTAGCCCCTCTGCGATCTTTCTGTCTTGCGGACTGGTCCAGCCCGCCGCGACAGCTCTCTTGCTTCCCGACCTGTCCTCTCTTCTCAGCTCGCTCCTGTCCGCAGCGGTCTGATCCAGACCGCCGCGACCTGACCCAGCCCGCAACCTCTTCCAGCTCGCCGCGACCTCATCCAGGTCGCCGCGTCCTCACCCAGTCCGCTGCCTGTTTGCTTCCACCAGCTGCTGCCTCCAGCCCGCTGCGGTCTCCTCCGGCTCGCTGCGGCCTCCAGCCCGCCGCGGTCTCCTCCAGCTCGCTGCGGCCTCCAGCCCGCCGCGGTCTCCTCCAGCTCGCTGCGGCCTCCAGCCCGCCGCGGTCTCCTCCAGCTCGCTGCGGCCTCCAGCCCGCTGCGGTCTCCGTCAACTCGCTGCGGTCTCCTCCAGCTCGCTGCGGCCTCCATGTCTACTTCTGCAGACTCCGTCGGTACGGCAGTTCCTCCTGAACGCCCGGCCTCTATACCGGAAGTCCGCGACGAGCTCCGGATTACTACAATCTCGCTCACTGGCAAGAAGAACTTTGTGGAATGGGCACACTCAGTTCGCCGTGTCCTTCAGTCAAAGGGATTCCTTCATCATCTGACCCAGACCGTTATTGGTGTCCCTACTGAGGAGTGGTTACGCAATGATGGGCGTGTGCAGACTTGGCTCCTCAACTCTCTTGATGACGAATCTTATCGCCTGGCCATGTATCATGAGACGGCCAAAGGCATGTGGGACGAGCTACACACCCTCTACTCTGGCAAAGATAGTCTCCACCATCTATATGATATCATCACCGCTCTCCAGGCCCTTGACAGCAGTGGCGCAACCGACTTGACGTCCTTTGTTGCTCAAGCCCGGTCTCTGGTTGAGGCTTGGATCCACCATCAGCCTCCCACTCTAGATCTCGCTGCTCAACGTACCCAGAAGGAAGCTGTGGGTATCGCCATGATGATGGCCCGGGTACCCCCTCATCTTCACAGTGTCCGGGCTCACATCCTCTCCTCTACTGTTACACCGTCCTTTTCCGACGTGTGCTCAATGCTTCTCAAAGTCTCCCCGCCTCCGGATGTTCCCGGACTTCCTTCTCCGGCCCTTGTTCAACAGGCACCAGCTCCCTTATTGCCTCTTCCCCCTCTGCCCGTGGTGGCCGCTCTGACTCTCGCAGCCGGGGTCGCGGTGGCCGGTTTAGGCCTAAATGCTCGTTCTGTGGTAAAGATGGTCATCTTGAGGCCACTTGCTTTCGCAAACATGGCCGACCTCCTCGTCCACATGCCTCTGCTGCTACTACCGACTCTGCCTCCTCTCGTACTGAGCTCGACGAGGTTCGTCTTCAGCTCCAACATCTTCATGGCTTGCTCAGCCGTCCGCCTGCCTCGGTTGCCTCTGCTGCCTCTATCTCCAATGAAGGTATCGCCTGCCTATCCTCTGGCACGCGCTGGATCCTTGATTCTGGTGCCACTCATCATATCACCTCTGTTAGGCCACCACAGTACTTGTCTTCACCTCACCCGAAGTACATTACTGTTGCTAATGGGGCGTCGGTTCCCGTCTCCGGATGTGCTGATATTTCTCTCACCTCCTCTCTCCTCCTGCGCTCGGCTCTACATGTTCCGGGCTCTCCTTTCAATTTACTCTCTGTCGGTCGCCTTACTACTGATTCTAATTACTCAGTGACATTTACTTCTTCTTCTTTTCTCATACAGGATCAGCAGACGCAGACTATCATTGGTAGAGGACGGCTGCAGAATGGGCTCTATCTTCTTGACGACTCTCCTACTGTCCTCGCATCTATCTCCTCTTCGGATTGGCATCGCCGTCTGGGACATGCTCCTCTTCCCGTCCTCCGGAAGGCTCTTCCTGATGTCACTCTCCCTGCTTTTCGTTGCGACACATGTATTTTGGGCAAACGGCCCCGTTCTTCTTTCCCCCTCATTGTACTCGGAGCTCCGCTCCTTTTATTTTAGTACACTCCGATATATGGGGTCCGTACAAATTTACTAGTATTTCTGGCTATCGCTATTTTCTTACTTTTATTGATGATTACTCTCGCATGACATGGTTATATCTCCTTCGGGATCGCTCTGAACTTCCCCGCGTATTCCGGGCTTTCATACTCGAGACTCGCACTCAGTTCTCTGCGCCTATTCGCACTATTCGTACTGACAATGCGCGGGAGTACACCAGCCATACGTTTGCCACTCTCTGCTCTGAATTCGGCATTCTTCACCAAACCTCATGTCCGTACACTCCACAACAGAATGGTGTCGCCGAGCGCAAGAATCGTCACCTTCTTGATGTCGCTCGCTCGCTTATGCTTCAAATGCAGGTCCCCAAACCGTACTGGAACTACGCTCTCTCCACGGCTTGCTTCCTCATCAACCGCCTCCCGTCTTCCGTCCTCCAGCATGCTACTCCCTTCAGCCTTCTCTTTCCCACAACTCCGCTTTTTCCCCTTCCGCCACGGGTGTTTGGGTGTACCTGCTACGTTCACCACCTCGGTCCCTCCACGGACAAGTTGGACCCTCGTGCCACCAAGCAGATCTTTGTCGGGTACTCGCGCACTCAGAAAGGCTATGTATGTTATTCGCCTACTACCCGCAAGGTTACTGTCTCGCCTGACGTAACTTTCCGTGAAGATCTTCCATTCTTCCTGCTCCGGATATCGCTCTGCATCCCGCTCCCGTCGTTCGTCCTGTCATTCCTGCTCCTCACTCCTCAGCCTCTCTCCCTTCCCCACCTCCGGTCCGTCCACCACCACCGGTTATCCGGGTCTATTCTCGTCGCTCTCCTCATCCTGTGGCTCCTCTGCAGTCGGCTTCGCCCTCTGGTGCTCTGCTCCCTGCTGCTCCGGCTCCCGTCTCCACCGCTCATCCGATGGCGAACTACGTCTCGCTCCATCGCCTCTCCCCCTCTCTTCTCCACTTTGCCACCTTCTTATCTTCTGTTTCAGTCCCTAACTCTTTGCAGGAGGCGCTTCACCATCCTGGCTGGCGGGCTGCCATGGACGAAGAAATGACGGCCCTTTGGGCCAACCAGACCTGGGTCTTGGTTCCCTTACCTCCCGGTCAGCACCCTGTTGGATGTAAATGGGTCTTCGTCATCAAGCATGCTCCGGATGGCACTATTGCCCGTCTGAAGGCCCGTCTTGTGGCCCGTGGCTTCACACAACAGGAGGGCCTCGACTATGAGGAAACATTCTCTCCGGTGGCTAAGCTTAACACTGTCCGCGTTCTTCTCTCCGTCGCGGTGCACCGCCGCTGGCCCCTTCATCAGCTTGATATCAAGAACGCCTTTTTGAATGGCGACCTTCAGGAAACTGTCTACATGCGCCAACCGCCCGGGTTTGAGACCACGGGGGAGTCTCGGGTCTGTCTTCTCAAAAAGTCAATTTATGGTCTCAAACAGTCCCCACGGGCGTGGTTTGACAAGTTTAGCAAGGTGGTTCAGGACATGGGTTCACTCGGAGCTCTGCAGATTTCTCCCTTTTTACCCGACACCGGGCCACTGGCACCATTCTTCTGTTGGTTTATGTTGACGACATCCTTCTCACTGGGGATGACTCAAAGGGGATTCAAGACGTCAAGCAACACATGAGCACTGTTTTTCAGACTAAAGATCTGGGGAACCTTCGCTACTTCCTTGGTCTCGAGATCGCCCGGCGGCCGGACGGGTTGGTACTCTCCCAACGAAAGTACTGTCTCGATCTTCTCAAAGATGCTGGTCAGTCTGGTTGCAAGCCAGCGTGTACCCCGATGGAGGCAAATCACAAATTATGCGCTCATGCTTCGGATGACGATTTGCTACTTCCGAACCCGGAATACTATCGACGCCTTGTGGGCAAGTTGATCTATCTAACAGTCACAAGGTCAGATATATCATTTGCAGTTGGGGTTGTCAGTAGGTTCATGCATGCCCCCCGGGCGTCTCATCTCCAAGCGGTTGAACGGATTCTTCGATACCTTAAGGGAGCTCCAGGCCAAGGACTGGTTTACAAAACCTCCGACTCTGCTCCCGCACTGGTTGCCTATTCTGATGCCGACTATGCGGGTTCCCTGGACGATCGACGGTCAACTAGTGGGTTCTGTACGTATTTTGGTGGGCATCTTATTACTTGGAAGAGTAAGAAACAAGCTGTGGTGGCCCGTTCCTCTGCAGAGGCTGAATACAGATCGATGGCCTCAGTTGTTTCAGAACTCACATGGCTTGAAAGTCTCCTTACTGACCTGGGAGTAAAACTCCCCTCCTCTGCTGTTCTATTTTGTGATAGTCAAGCCGCCATACACATCGCAAAGAATCCGGTCTTTCATGAGCGCACAAAACATATCGAGGTTGACTGTCACTTTGTTCGTGAAAAGGTTCAATTGAAGAAACTTGAATTAAAGCATGTTCCAGGAACTGATCAAGTTGCCGACATCCTCACAAAGGCCCTATCAAGCACTCTGTTCTACCAATGTTTGTCCAAGCTGGGTGCATATGACCTATACGCTCCAGCTTGCGGGGGAGTGTTGGAAAAGCCCACTTAACATTAGGCCCATTTGTATAACATTTATTACTTCTCTCTCCTCTCTTTAGTCCCACATTGTGTATAGGACTTTTCTCTCTCTCTCTCTCTCAGCTATATATATGTACTCATTCTTTGTATTTGTATCAAGTGGACATATATACAAGGTTGGCTTTCTCCATTTCTACATGGTATCAGAGGCAGGTTTTCCATCCAGTTTCTGTCCGGTTCTGTCCGGTCCGCCCATGAGCTTTGTATACCGGTTCCGTCCGGTCCGCCCATGAGCTTTGTATACCGGTTCCGTCCGGTCAATCCATGCTATGGGCGAGGGAGGATGTTAATAATAGTCACACACCGCCAATCCGCTCTGGTTTGATCTGTTTATATGGCAAGGCAACCCTCACCTGTTGAGCCGGTTTTTCAGGTTGAGTTAGGCCAAACCTAACAGATGCAATCTCAAATCTACATATACTGAAAATGGTAACTGTCTGGTAAGGCACTGTCTAAAGGATTTATTAATTATATTTTACTATTTTAGTGGTTCTAGTTTTTGCGAATAAGTTTATGTACATAGTTAGGATGCTACGAGTCAAGAAAATGTGGTTTGTATTGTTTTCTTATTTCCTTGAGTTCTTATGATTTGTAGATTTGGTATCAGTTCTCTATTTTATCCACAACTCTTTGTTACCTTGCCTTTTGCAACCGCTGAAGCTTATATGATCCTGTTGTTGTACCTGAGATTTGGTTGACTTATTTGATTGTAGAAGTCTCTCTTGTAAATGCAATCATCCTTCTCCAGAAAGTGACTTATTATCTTACTTTAGTTTTGCAATTTGTTAGTGTACTGATAGTCTGATACTCTCAGCGATTTCTGTAGTTTGACCAACAGTTTGACTAGCACTCTACTTGATCAATTCTTTGATCATGTAGACTTAAAGATTCTACTATAAGCATTAAGATTTCTTCTACTTTTATCAGCCTAATTTTGTTTATTTTTTATTCCTTCACCTAAATCTTATTGTTGGATTGATCTAGTGATTTATTTTTTTAATAAAACTTTTTGTGTTTGGTGTTTGTGTCCCTCATACACGGGCTAACGACAGCACACCATGCATACGACATCGCGTCTTATGATTGACTGGAGATCATGACAGGCGTTCTGCTTAGGATATTCTTTGCTTCCCGCTCGGGGTAGTCCCCGCGTAAAGATATTTTTCTCACTGAAAGGATCCCTAGTCTCAAATCTCAATGGAGAACTCTTGCTAAAAACTCGTTTCTTTGAAGTGTCGTTCACGTCGAATAATCCTCGCTCAATTCAGGTAGCCCTCACCCAGCTTGCACGATCCTTACTTGGTTCACATAGCTTCATTTGGCGTACTCCCACGATGATCATCTCTCACTCGAATAACATGGTCTCCGCCAAAGTTACACTCCATCCCCCCCCCCCCCCCCCCCCCCGCTCGGGGTTTCTATATTTACAACACAATGTCTTCACTCAACCCCAGCTCGCGAAGGGTCGCCCTAGCGACCAGCTTAGTCACAACTGCACGACAGATCGCCCGTGGAAGCGGTCCTCGCATAATGACTACTTGCTCCTTTCTAGGCCCAAGTCTTGGTCTGCCATACAAAGATCGTGCTTAGGACATATAGTCGTTCTCAACCGGTTCAAAAGTGCCAATAAATATGCTCATCATAGCCTTTAGTGGCTCACCACCACATGTTAACAACACCTTCAACATGCTTTACGCGTGGCAACCTTCTCCTTCTACACAAGACATTACTTATAGCCCATTGAGCCAAGGAGGGGCTGGTTGAATGGTTTGTCATCCTCACGAGAGGAGATTACAGAGAGAAGGTCGGGAGAAGAAGCCTCTGAGATTCTGGGTGTGTGATGGGTTCTCAGTTAGCCCCTATATTGTCATTTCGAAGTAAGGCTCCACTCAAATATCTCCAAAGACAAATTAGGCCCAACACCCTAAAATATGTGGTGAGTGTGGTGACAAACGGAGCTCGAAACTAGAGTTCATGGTGGACAACCACGACACTGAAGCTTTGATGAACACTGAGTTTGTCACCCGACGAGAGCTGACTGCCATCTAGTAGATTTTGCCAACCTCATGCACATAGTGCAGACCTTCACTCTTCCACAATCAGACCACATCCCCCAACCCCCTCAATCACTAGCTCCTCTCTGCACGATACTACCGCTGACATTATGTGAAGCAAGTCACTAGCAAGGTTGAGTCTTCCAACTTCAAGCACATGGTGCCAATCCATAAGGTCATTCACGTGTCGTTCACGTCGGTATTGATCTAGTCTCAAAGCACAACAAGGCTCAAGCATCTCCGAGCTGGAGAGGTCGTGCTTTGAGGGGTTGGCTCCCATATACCCCACATACATCATTGAGCTAAAAGAACCCACCTCACCCTCTGTGTGCGGATATAGTTGGTGAACGTTGCCTACATTGAGATGCTACTAGTCACGACTTGGGCCGATACCAATTTGTAGCGCCGTAAAACGTCCTCCACCTCAAGCCAGAGGGGAAACCGGAACCCTAGATGAAGTTGGTCCACATAGAACATCAATCTTCTTTCCGTTTCAGTATTAACCTTTTCCTCTACATCCGAAAGCTCCAAGTTGTTTCCCGCCGACATTTGATCCAGTCTTTGGTGCTTCTGCAGATCCTCTTCGATGACTGTCGAAGGAGGCTTGAGGGTGCATGTTAAAAAATTGGACGAATGGAACATGGCCAAGGAAACTTCATCTTTCATGACATGAAAATCTCGAAATCTCGAATAAGGAAGAAGGTCGTGCTGGTAAAAGAAGAAAGGATTCATGATTTTGGTTATTTATGTCCCTAACTGATCCTGCTCAAAAACCACTCCTTGCACATGGTAGTGGAGCATCATGACATTACTGCATGTCTAATCACATTTAATAATTAAAAAGGAGAAAACATCACAGAAGGTTCTTGAGGACTGAAACATGAGGTGTCACCTTGGCATTCCAAAAAAGTACGTTCAAAATTCAAATTACCAAAGCAGAAAAGCAAAGAAACACATCATTAAGGCATGCTTAAAGAGACCTTGCAGCCTCCACCTCCATCAATATCGAAGCCAGGCCATCAAACACTTCTCTCCGCAGCAGGGGGGCTCAAGACCCCCCTAATCCCACATAATGTCCTTCAATGACACTCATTGCCCGGGTAGCTCCCCCACTGACATGCAGAATGTTAGAGCTTAATGACGACATATCACCAAGTCTGACAGATATGACTGCCAAGGCTAGCCACGAGCAATTGCCGATAGGGACCGAGTCTTTAATTTTCAATTGGGATGAAATAACTTCTTTCAATTAGTTTTTCTTACCGTCATATCTGGATTGAGACTTTGGTAAATGTTTTATTCATATATAATAAAAGAACAAATCTAATTTAGCTCTTTCATGCCTATTCTCACTAGTTATTTTGGTTTTTTACTTTCTGCTTCAATTATAACCTCGACTCTATTTTTAGGTTTGACAATATACAACTTATTTGAAAAGAATGAAATTCAATAAACAAATTTAAAAATTCACAATCAAGCATATCAAAATATTTTATTTTAGGTATTTTATGGTTATTTCCCGCATCAATTGTCAATTCATATTCATTGAGATTCATGATAATTTAGATTAATATTTAGGGAAAGATCTTACCTCTCTTTTTATCCCCTAAAACCAATTGAAATGATTGAAGTAGAGGGTGTGTTGATGGCCAAGACCGGTGACCGCTAAGCTACTACGGCTGTTATCCCGATAGATTAACTAATATAAAACGACGAATAATCACCGAGTATCGAATCATGTAGAGCGCAGATGAAGATATAAGGACTTCTTGCGCCTTGAGCTTTCTAATCGAACAATCAAGTGAGGTTTCTCTAAATCTATAAATTAATTCTAAATTAATAAATCAAACAAGCAAGAACATCCAAGGGACAAGAAAACACTGTTCCACTTTAATGCAAATTTACGGCGAAATCATATTTGAATTAAACACAAGTATTGGGCGCAAGATCCCAAATAATATCCAGCTACAAACATACAACCTTGAAAAATGAGCAAAACCAAGAAAAGAAGAAAGTGGAGGTGAAGATAGCACCGCAAATATGGAGAGTCTATTCCTCAGAATGAGAGAAGAATCGCGGGTTATCACTCTGGCTCCTCAGGTAAATCTCGACTATCGTCAAGGGTACGGGGAGCTATCACCAACCTCCTAATGGAACCTCTTCCCTCAACATTTGTTCAAATCTTCACGTTGTTAGCACCAGAATCTTCTAATGGCTTTCTCTTCACTTAGCAATCCATCTACAAAGCTTATGGTTGAGATGGAGGATGATTCTTCCCTTGAAAAAAGGACCGACAACCTACAAGGAGCGAGAAAATGTTAGCATAAAATTAACAGGGATTCTCTATTCGACCAAAAATTTGATATTTATACGCATAGGAAAAATATTAGGCACTCCCGAGCCCATAAAGGTGCAAGGGACATGCACGAAGAATGGTAGTACATGATTAAATAACCTGTGAAATGAGCACGTGCAAATATACACACGTGCATATAGAAAGTGCACACGAATTCTCGGAGAACAGATTTTTCAGGCTATATAACCCGTAATTCGTCGAGATCAGAAATGCCTAAGGAGACGCCTATTTGCAGACCTCGCCGGGAAGCATTGGCGAGCACGGGCGAGCAGGAGCGAGCAGGGACGAGTAGGGGCTCGCCCAGGCGAGCACATGAGAGCAGGGGCGAGCAGAGGCTCGCCCGGGCGAGCACGGGCGAGCACAGACGAGCACGGGCGAGCACGGACGAGTAGCTCTCGTAACTCGCTAGTATGGGCGAGTATCCAAAGCCCTTCCGAGGTATTTTCACATACACACCCCCCTTTACGATTTGTATAAATAGACCCCCATGGGTACCAAGAAGGGCACATTGGAAATGGCTAAGACCCCCCAAGTTTGATACTCTTCAAGTCCGTGCCTTCCTCATACCTCGCCCAACCTTTTGGTCGCGGAGGGGCAGTTTCTCCCAAACTTCCGGGTATGTGGTGGGACCTCCCTACTGAGACCTGAGGTGTGCTTGGAGACATCTCTCTCTCCTGCTCTAGCCATCCGAATTGTGGCGTTCGACCGCAAATTCAGCAACCTTAGGCTACATTTAGATCCAAACATTTGAGTAGGGAATTTTCCCGATTTCAACACTTTGGTGCGGTGAACGTGGATCGTAGCCGAGGATGAAATTTTTGCGAGAAGAATTCATAACGCAATATGACGAGCAAGAGACCAAAGATGACAACTCGCGACTACTCGGTATGTTGGGCGAGCTTTATTCATACTCGCCCATAAGCAAGTTCATGTTGGCGACTTCATAGAGGCGAGCATCTTTCCCTACTCGTCCATAGGCGAGTTCAGGTAGGCGCCATTCAAGCTCGGCGGCTTCATGAGGCAAGATTCCTAGTTACTTGCTCATAAGCGAGTTCCAGATGGCGACATCCTCAGGCGACTTCCTAGTTACTTGCTCAAAAGGGACACTAACCCCCACCTAATTTTCTCCTTCTTCAATAGTAGTGTTTTTCATACATGCTCATACTTATGGGTGCTTTGGTAAAGCCCACCAGTGCTTTTGTATGACTAACAAACAAAGTGATTTATGACGAGTTCATCGCCAGGGGAAAACATATGAACTGTTCCGCGAGCTCCTACCTGTGATGATCTCCCTCAACAACTTACATTTCACGATAATGCTTACTCTTGACATCTTCAAGCTGGTATTACACGAGCTCCTACTCACGGTGACCTTCAAGCATACCACCCTACATGGCTTACTTTCCACGAGAATGCCTACTCGTGATGACTTCAAGCATGTATTCTGCGAGCTCTTACTCGTGATGATCTTCATCAAGGGTTTACATTCCATGAGACATCTTACCCGTGAGGTCTTCCAACATGTATTCCGGGAGTTCCTACTCGCGATGATCTCCCCCAACAACTCACATTCAATGGGTTATTCACGATGAGTTCATAGCGACGAGAAGCCATATACTCCAATTCATGCTCGTAAGGTGTCCGCATATATTCCACGAGCTCTTGCTCGCGACGATCCTCTCCAACATCTACATCCCACGAGAGTTCTTATTTGTGAGTGATCCCTCCCAAGAATGCAGATGAGGAACTGCTTGTAAGCACGTGAAGCGGCGATGACCTGAAAAGTTCTACCCCTAGAAGGGAAGGGTACACTCGTTTACACTAATACACGCGGGGTATTTCTCTGACACCCTGAAATATGGGGACTTAAGTCTTTCTTCATCAAAAGCATCTCGAGCGTACATAGTAGGTAAAATTGATCTCCACGATCGAGTTGGGAAACGAGCCTCCGACTTGACTCTCATAAAACTCAGAGCGGATGATTGGACAGTGTATCAGGACTTGATTCTCCTAAGTCCAAGTCTCTGCATTGACGGTCGAGATCAGCTCCCCCCTTGTATGTTGACCAATAATCCCCCGATTGCACTTCTCATTCAGCTGTAGATGTTATTAGGAGAGAGTATGGAGTCGACCTCCCAACTCGATGAAGAGAAAATCGATTTCCCTCGCAAGGTGTCATTGGCCTCAAAAGAGGTGGAGGCTCGATGGGGAGTCATGCTATATTTTAAGTTTTTTAAGCTTATAGTCGTTCCTATATTTTATAATAGTTGGCGCTGTTAACTCTCTCTTTGATTAGTGAGTGGCAGGGCAAATGATTAGTTACGTATGCGATTTTATAGGGAAGTTTAAGGTAAAGAACCGTTGGACGCGCGTTCTTTTCGATTCTGGTGCAACCCACTCGTTCGTGGCTAGGACTTTTGTAGAGCGTCATCGTCTGACTCTCGACCTAGTTGGCGACTCGTTTCGCGTTAAGTTTCCTTCCGGTGATTCGGTGGTGTCAGACCAAGTTATCCAAAGTTGTCTGATCCTTTTAGGTGATTTCCTAGCTTTTGCTGATTTGAAGGTGCTAAACTTGGAGGACTTTGATGTGATCTTGGGCATGGACTGGTTGCCCAGATATGATGTGGTTATCCAATGCAAGGTTAAACGTTTGGACTTCAAGATGGACAACAGCCACCGCAGGAGTGTTTATGGGTTTTCACGCCAGGATTCCTCGATAATTTCCACGGTATGTGCTCAAAAACTTTTAAATTCTGGTTGTTTTGCTTGTTTAGTTTATGTTTTGGAAACCGTTGATAGTTTGTCATGCGTCGAGGATGTTCCTGTGGTGCGAGAGTTTCCTGATGTCTTCCCAGATAGTCTTCCTGGTCTTCCGCCTGAGAGAGATGTGAAGTTTGTTATAGATTTAGAGCAGGGTACTCGCCCTATTGCTAATACATCGTATCGTATGGCCCCGCATGAGCTGAAAGAGTTGCGTTTCCAGCTCGATGAGTTGTTGCAATGTGGATTCATTAGGCCAAGTTTTTCGCCTTAGGGTGTTCCCGTGTTATTTGTAAAGAAGAAGGATGAATCTATGAGGTTGTGCATCGATTATAGAGAATTGAATAAGATAACTATCAAGAACAGGTATCCCTTGCCGTTAATAGATAATTTGTTTGATCAGTTGCGTGGTAGTACATTGTTTTCGAAGATTGACCTTCGTTCAGACTACCATTAGTTGAGAATCTGTGAGTCGGATGTTCCGTGGACTGTTTTCCGTTCTCGGCATGAATATTTTGAGTTCTTGGTAATGTCCTTTAGATTGACGAATGCAACCTCGACCTTCATGGACATGATGAACAGAGTGTTCAAAGATTTTCTGGACCGTTTCGTGGTCGTATTTATTGATGATATCCGAGTTTATTCTCGGAGTGCTGAGGAGCATGTACAACATTTACGGTTAGTTTTATCTGCTTTGAGAGAGCATATGTTGTATGCAAAGTTGAGTAAATGCGAGTTTTGGCTACCCCAGGTTTCCTTTTTGGGTCATGTTGTGAATAAGGATGAAATTTTCGTTGACCCAGAAAAGATAGCTGTCGTAATGGATTGGAAAAGACCTACCACAGCAAAAGAGATAAGAAGCTTCTTATGGTTTGCAGGCTATTATAGAAGGTTTGTGGAAGGATTTTCTACGTTGTCTGCGCTACTGACTAAGCTTACGCAGAAGAACACAACGTTTGTGTGGAGCGATAAGTGCGATGAAGTTTTTCAGGAATTGAAAAAGAGATTGTGCACTGCTTCAGTGCTGACTTTGCCTACTATGTACGTATCTCATTGTAAAACACAGTGAATACAATAAAAGTTCAGAGCGTTCTTTTAACAAATACAAATAAGTGCAGCGAGAAAAATCATTAACAAATATAATAAAATACAAACTTCTCTTACCGACAGATCTAGTAGGAGAAGGATCCTAAATATCAGAATGAACAAGATCAAAAGGACGAGAAGAACTCCGTTCTTGTTTTGCTGGATAAGAAGAGCGATGATGCCTGTCAAGTTGGCAGGCTTCACAGTTCTGCGAGGAGTCCTCAGAAGGTAAATCTGGTAGAAGTTGGTAGATGAGACGAAGAAAAGGATGAACAAGGCGAAGATCTCATTGTAAAAGAGAAGTAGAGAAAACAACAATATTGATGAGGATGAAGAGCCCATTGCTTGCAGTCCCAGTCATCAAATGCAACCAACCCTCGAACTGGAGAGTCATCAGTGAGATGATGACTTTTTCGTTGAAACCTCTGCAAGAACACAAATGAAACACTCCAGTACTGATAATTTGTGTCTGTCAGCTTAGAAGTAGACCTCAGAAGAAGTGTTAGCAGAGGTTGCAGGCTGAAGATAAGATGCAGACAAGGTGGAAGAAGTGGGAGGCGAAGTATCCATAGAGAAACAAAAAAACGGACAGAGGCAAACCGCGCAGACAGAGGAGAAAAATGCGCGGATAGAAAACAAACCTCGCGAACAGAAAAGCAAACCGTGCGGTAAGAAAAGCAAGCTATGCGGATAGAGGAAGAAACCGCACAGAGTGCGCAAGAGGCGAATAGAGCAAGTTCGCGAAAGGTGAACAACACACAACAAAGGACTCAGCGGGCGGTTAGAAAACCGAAGTCCGCAGAGACCACTGAAGAGCTCTGTAGGCGGTTAGAAAAAAGAGACCGCAAGGATCCAGTTGTGCTCTGATACTATGTGAGAAAATATAAATAATATGATTTTTCATTCGCCAAAAAGTTAATTTACATGGATATGACCCCCTATTTATAGGGGAGAGAAGCAAGAGAGAGAATACAATAAACGATATGAAACTAAAATACAATGAGAGAACTGAGCGGTCTAATATTTTCAGACCACACAAAATGAGCGGTTAAGGAAAGCTATCTGCATTGTATCCAGTGTCCGCCTGGTCTACTCCTCAGACCGCAGCTGACAACCAAAAGTAATACAAGCGGTCAGTTGTCTATATCCGTTGGACTTCAGTAGCTCAAGCCACCTGACCGCAAACCGCCACACTGCTGGAACCAGTCCGCCAAGGTTGACTGTCCACAAGACAGTCCGTCAGTTCGCCGAACCACAATACAAAGACCGCCAGACCATCAGTACTCCATGTTCAATCTGCAGACCGCGTAATCTCCAGACTGCCAAGATCAAACTGCCAGACCGCCAAACTGCCTGACCGCCAAGATCAGACCGCCAGATTGCCAGACTCCCAGACCGCCAAGTTGGGCCGCTAGACTGCCAAGTTGGTCCTCCAGATCGCCAAGTTCTAACAGATGTAATCTCCTAATATTATTATTTGTTGATATGAAGAAGCAGATACACGGAAGACAAGGTGAAGTTTTTATTGTTTTTACTTGATACATTTCACTTGATGTATGCCTTTATAAATACAGGGCATAGGAGCAATCTAGAATACATATTTTGATAGGAGAAAAGAGTACTAGAGGAGAAGATAGAGAAAAATTAGGGTTACAAGGAGGGAGGGAGGAGAGAAATACCTTAGAATAGTCTTGCTTGCCCCCAAGAGAGGGCACCAGGTATAGATATACCCGGGCCCGAGAGGGGCCGGTCGGCCCCTCCCCACATGGGGCTGAACCGGGTGGTTCAGCCCCAAACCGCCCAAACTTAATGAGTGGGGGCTGAACCAGTTGGTTCAGCCCCTTTGCTGCTTGTCTTCTCCTTCCGCCTGCGAGCATACTAACGCTCAGAGAATCGTGTCATGTTCGGGGGCGTAACATTCTCCTCTCCATCAAGAACCAGCTTGTCCCCAAGTGGGTAATCTGGGTAGAGCTCCTTGAACTCCAGTAGATCAACCCAAGTATTGTGTGCTTCTGGCCAGTGTTTCCATTTGACAAGGATCTCGGGGCGGTACTCGGTGCCCCTCTGTTTTCACCGACCGCGAATTCCGTTTCCTTGCGATGTTTGTTCGCTCGGGCCTTCATGCGATCCTGCGTTGTTCGGAGGTTCTCGCGCAGAGTGGCTAAAGTGTGGTCCCGGTCGCGGAGCGCTCGATCAACGGTCGGAAACGCATTGCTTCCCGGTTCATAGCTACCCAAGGATGGAGGGGGGCTGCCGTAAACGACCTCGAACATGGTCAACTTGCTGGCTGAATGGTAGGAGGTGTTATAGCAATATTCGGCCCTTTGCAACCAATGGGTCCATGTCCGAGGCTTGTCCATCACAGAGCAACAGAGGTATGTTTCCACTCCTCGATTGAGAACCTCCGTTTGGCCATTAGTTGGGGGTGATTTGCCGTGCTGAAGCGTAAGCAAGTCCCCTGTAGTCGAAAGAGCTCCTTCCAGAAATTAACCACAAACGCCGGATCCCGGTCGGAAATGATTGCACGAGGAACGCCGTGAAGGCGGACAATTTCTCGAGCAAAGAGATCGGCGACGGACTCGCCTGTGTACGGGTGGCTTAATGCCAAAAAATGTCCGTACTTGGAGAGTTTATCAACCACAACCAAAATAACCGACTTGCTCTGAGACTTGGACAATCCGTCGATGAAATCCATAGACACTATACCCCAAATGTGATGCGGGATCTCCAGAGGTGTAAGCAGGCCGGAAGGGGGGGGGGTCGTCTCATACTTTTGTCGCCGACACATCTCGCACTGTTGAACAAACTGCTGGAGTTCTCGCCGTAATCCCTTCTAATAAACATTTGCTCGTGCCCGTTGAAGAGTACGAAGTATTCCCACGTGGCCGCCAGTTGGGGATGAGTGGAATTCATGCATCATGACAGTCTTCCAGGCGGAGTTGGGTGGAATGACCACTCGGTCGTGATAATAAAGTATCCCATTCTGCAGGTGATAGCCCGGTGCAATAACATGCCCCTGTTGAAGAGCTTCCACGAGGGTCCGCAGGGCGGGGTCCCGCATGACCTCCTTCTGTATATCATCTAGAGAGTCGAACAGGGGGCCAGAAATTTGGGCGAAAGTGCTCTCAGGTAAGCAGGATAAGACATCAACAACCACGTTCTCTTTTCCCTGTCTGTAGAGGATCTCATAATCATACCCCAATAGCTTCGTCACCCACTTCTGTTGGAGGGGCGAGGAGACCCGTTGTTCCAAGAAGTGCTTCAGGCTTTGATGATCAGTACGGATTTTGAAGTGCCTCCCCAACAAGACCGCTACATGGCCACCGCATGAATGATGAACAACATTTCTTTCTCGTACGTGGATAGCCCCAAAGTGCGAGGAGTTAACGCCTTGCTGTAGAATGCTAATGACCGGCCCTCCTGCATCAATACCGCGCAAATGCCCATGCCTGATGCATCGGTTTCAAGCGCAAACTCCTTGTTGAAATCAAAAAGAGCGAGAACCGGTGTGGTCGTCATGACCCCCTTAAGGGCCTGGAATGCCGCCTCCGCCTCCTCTTGCCAAAGGAAGACGTCCTTTTATAATAATTGAGTTAATGACCGTGCAATCTTGCCATAATCTTTCACAAACAGCCTGTAATATCCCGTAAGTCCCAGAAAGCCCCGTAAGGCCCAGACTGTATGAGGAAGAGGACACGTCATCATGCTCTCGATCTTCTTTGGGTCGGCTTTGACGCCGTGGGCGGAGACCAAATGCCCCAGATACTCGACCTCCTCATGTCCGAATGAACACTTGGACTGCTTGACGTAGAGCTGGTGCTGGCGGAGGATGGTTAAAACGTGCTCTGCGTGGGTCAGATGTTCCTCCCAACTGATGCTGTAGATAAGGATGTCATCAAATAATATCAACACTGAGCGGCGGAGAAGAGGGCGAAAGATCTTGTTCATAACTGTCTGGAATGTGGACGGGGCGTTGGTGAGCGCAAAAGGCATCACGAGAAACTCAATGCCCATCATGCGTACAGAATGCCGTCTTGTGAATATCCTCCTCTCGCATTCAAATCTGATGGTAGCCCGACCGTAGGTCATGCTTGGTGAACAGACGGGCGCCGTGCAATTCGTCTAACAACTCTTTGATCAAAGGAATGAGAAACTTATCATTGATAGTTGATCTATTCAAGCCGCGGTAGTCCATACAAAACCGCCATGACCCATCCTTCTTCTTTACCAAGATGATGGGCGAAGAGAAGGAACTAGTGCTGGGGCGAATAATCCCTGCGACAAGCATTTCTCTGACGTTGCGCTCAATCTCGGTCTTCTGGATGTACAAATAACGGTATGGTCAGATATTGGTGGGCTCGGCCCCTGTCTTGAGCTGGATTTGATGGTCTCTGGACCTAGGTGGTGGCAGTGTACGAGGTGCCTGAAATATGTTTGCATACCGAGCTAGTATCCCCTGCATCTGCATTGGTACTACTGGAGGAGCTGTGGGAGCCGACGCAATTTCCATGAGCTCCGCCATCTTGGCATTGATCCCCTAGACGCTCCAAACATCGAAGGGAAATCTCCTTCATCGGGGAGGATTTGAGGCCCCCCCCCCCCCCGACAATATTGTTTCTCGTGCTATATGAACTACATCGTCATCTGATCCAAGTCAAAGGTCACCCGCCTCAATTGACGTAGCCACTGTACCCCAAACACCATGTCAGAGCCTCTAATAGGCAGGAGGTAGACGTCAGTGCAACCCGTGTACTCCTGTATCTGCAGCTCCACTCCTTTCAGAACTCCCTCGCACTGAAGTTTGCTTCCATCCGCCACCATGACTTGGAAGGCGGCTGCCCGATTGATCACATGTCCCACTCACTGCGCTACATCAGGATTGATGAAATTGTGAGTGCCCCCACTATCCACCAGAATCATCACCCGCTCCTGGCTGACCTTTCCCGTAATCTTCATAGTGAGGGGGCGTTGCACCCCTCCATCGCCTTTAAGGACACGCCAAACTCTGTCAAATCCAATTCCTCGTCTAGCCCGAGCTCGGGAGTGGGCTCATCCTCCGCATCTTCATGTATCATAAAAAATTGTATCTTTTGACATTTGTGCCCGGGCGTGTACATATCATCGCAGTTGAAACACAGTCCCTTCTCCTTCCTTGCCTGAAGCTCGACCCATGATAGTCGTGTCACAGTCTGTTTGCCGGGGGAGGGGGTCATGGTTCTCCCCATGGTGCGAGCCCGTTGCCTGTTGAAACGTTCCTCCTAAATGCGGACCAAGCTAATGACGTGATTTAGACTGCGGGGCATAAATTATTGAATCTCGTCACACAGATGTTCCTTGAGTCACGACACGAAACAACTGAGCAACGTTCTTTCTTCCCAATGCACCATAGTTGTCAACTTTTCAAACTCCGTGCGATACTCCATCACTGTCCCTTTTTGTTGCAATTTCTGAAAGATGGATTCAAAATCTTCATACTCGAGAGACCCGAATTTGGCTGTGAACCCACCAATGAATTCGACCCACGAGACATAGTCACGTCCTCGGAGAAACTGCAGTCCACTGGAATGCATCATCTAGGTGAAAAGACGCCAATCGCATCCAATGCTCCTCTGGAATTTCCTGGTAGTTGTAAAATAACTCCATTTTTTGCACTCATTCCGCTGTGTCGCCTCCTTTGTAGGTTGGGTAGTTCATGCAGGTCACTTTTGGTGGTATCTAAGCTCTCGGGTGCTGCTGGCCGTGTGCTCCATACTCCTGGCTGAAGCCAAGTGGCCGTCAACGCTTTGCCGGATGGTTAGGGTATCCTTCTTCCTCTCCATGGTGATAGCCCGACCTTGTTCCCGTAGGAGAACGAAGGCGGCCTGTACTCCCACCCGCCTCCTCTCCTACTGTTGCCGGCTGGTCCCGATAGCATTGGGTTAGGCAGAATCCCATCTCGAGGAGGGTAGACCACCTCCTTAGGTCGCTGGTCAATCAGGTCCTCTCGTCCTCTGCCGTGGCCTCCCGGAGATTGGATCGGTCTTTGATGTGTACTTGCTTTCTCGTTCACTGCTGCTTTGCCCTTGACACTTTAGGACAACAGACTTTTGATTTCCTCCATACGAGCGTCTAGTCGCTCCTCCATACGTTTCTCTAACGTCCTCAATTGCTCTTCGATGGCCGTCACCGTATCAGAGAGCCCGGTGTAATTCTCCTCTAGGGTTGCTAGCCTCGTGGACTCTTCCTGTGAACGAGTCACAATGATGACGTTCAATAAGCAGGCGGCTTCACGGTAGACGGTCAGACAGCCGGCGACACGCTGGGTCGGCGCAGAATGCTCAGTTCGATCGGTCGCTGGAAACAGAAGGATGTCGCCGGACGAATCAGATCGGGTCTGGAGTTGCTGGAGTCGACAATCGCGGCCGGCCGGATCGAGCGCTGGAGTCGACGATCGCGACGATCGCGTTTGGAGTCGACGATCGGGGACAGGACACACTAATCGCGTTGATCGGCCGCTGGAATCGACGATCGGGGACGATTGGTCCCCAGACGGACGAATCAGAATGGTCACATAGCGAGGGAGGATAGCCCCTCTGATACCAAATAATAGGAGAAAAGAGGACTAGAGGAGAAGATAGAGAGAAATTATGGTTAGAAGGAGGGAGGAGAGAAATACCTTAGAATAGTCTTGCTTGCCCCCCAAGAGAGAGCACCGGGTATAGATATACCCGGGCCCGAGAGGGGCCGGTCGGCCCCTCCCCACTTGGGGCTGAACCGGGTGGTTCATCCCCAAAACGCCCGAACTTAATGAGTGGGGGCTGAGCCGGTTGGTTCAGTCCCGTTGTCGCTTGTCTTCTCCTTCCGCCTGCGAGCATACTGACGCCCAGAGAATCGTGTCATGTTCGGGGGCATAACATATTTAAAACAATGCAGTTGGGCGTTTAACATTTAGGGCTTTGTTTGGCTCCACGTTTTAGTTATGTTGGATTGGAGGTTTTCGTAAAGCAGCGTTAGACACTGTTTTTAGATGGGTGGTGGCAAAATAGATTATGATTTTTAACCTATTTTTTGCCTATTCTCCCACCGTGGCTCATCCCACACGATTCAAAATCACTTTTGATTTCGGCATCCGCAACCTTCCGACCTGCGCACCCATGCTACACTCCCTTTAAGGTTTGATCTTCTACCCCATCAGCTTCCAAGCTCGTGGTGTACTCCTTCCACGCCGACGAAGCAGAGGACCTCCTCCTTCGCCGACGAAGCACTCGTCCTTCTCCTCTCTTGCTGACGAAGCAGGCCACCTTATCCTACATCGTCAAAGCAAAGTTCCCCGGCGTTGGTATACATTTCCTCCATTATTTCCGTTTTTATCTCTGGTTATGGTCTGGTTTTACATTTCCTCCATTCAACGAAGCAAAGTCTACATTTTTTTTTTTAATTTTTAGATAATGTTTTCACGATTTGGTTTTGAGATTTGGTGTTTTGATCGGTTGTCGCTCAGCCAAGTTCACCGGCGTTGGTAAAAATTATTCTAATATGTTAGAAAATATCTGATAAACTTTTGGTTTTGGTCATACTTTTGGTTTGAGATAATCTTTACATCTGATTAGAGGGTTTAGGGGTCCTCTTTTGATTAGAGGGTTTAGGGGTCCGCTTTTGGTTTGAGATAATCATTTGCCAAACTTTGCATGGGGTGAAAAGCCGATTGAAGACGGCGTGAAATGTTCAATAAACCTCACTCTTCACTTTGAAGCGTTATTGAAATAACATTTGGGGTGAGGAAAAAAGACGGAGGGATGCCACAATACAAATTCTTCAAAAAACGTGTGATTGAAGCCGCAACAATGACTCTTCACAACTACATTCGAAGACATCCTACACGCATTGATCTGAGTTCGGTCCATGTGATGAAGATGTGATTTTGGTTTACCCAGAGACTTACGGGCATAGAACTAGGGAAAGCCTAAGTAATGCAAATCCTAACATAGATCTTGTTATCACTGAAGGGTCTGGGTCAACTGGTACAACATTGTTAAGAGATTTCATAGCCGATCAGATCCAAAATGCATAGAAGATTGCGATGATTGGGTTGTGACGTACATCGATGTTTGAGGGAAAATGTAATCAATTATGCTATTTTGTTTTAATTTTGTATGACAAACACTGCAATTGTTGAAACCGGAATCCGGCCTCTTGTGGAGTTCGACCCTTGGGGAAGGGGTGGTCTCGCGCCTACTTCGCACCTGCAAGAAAAACAACGAGAGAGGCAAGGAAAGACAGACCCAAGGGCTCGGCTGGGAGGTCCCACCACAAACCCGGAAGATCTCTGAGCGCTTCCCCTCCTTAGCCAAGAGCCGAGCTAAGGTACTCTCAGAGAACACTTGAGAATGAGAGTAAGGAGGCACTGAAAGCGTGTCCTCTGAGGTACCCCTTGGGTCTTATTTATAGATTTTCAGAATCTGAACTGCCAATAACCAAAAGAACTGACCTGGAAATACCAAAAAGCCCCTGGTTGGGTCTGCCAACAGCCAACCTCCGCTGTTCTGAATAGCTATGCGCAGTCCTACCTGGTCTGCCAACAGCGAGGCTCCGCTGCCCTGAGTAGCTATTCGCACCCATGGGGAGTCAGCTCGCCTCCGATTCCATCCGTGGGAGGCGGGCGCGACCCGGCTCTGGGGCTCGCCTACCATCACTGGGCGAGTGCGAGCCGATATGGGCGAGCTGCCGGCCTTTTGCCGGGCGGACCGGTGGAAAGGTCGCATGCGGGGGGTCAGCCGGCGGGTCGCCATTCTAGGGTCCAACTCGCTCGCCGCGGGTTGCCAGCCCGCCCGGCTCGCGGCTGCGGGTCGCCAGCTCGGGTCCGGCCTGCTTGCTGCGGGTCGCCAGTCGCGGGTCCGACTCGCTTGCGGCGGGTCGCCAGCTCGCTCGCCTGAGATGGGCAGGAGCGGGCCAGCCCTTTAGTCGTTCAGCCCGTCCTGCCGCTTGGGTGCGAGTCGCGGGGCAGGCCTGTTCGACCTCCCTGGTGGGACCCGCTCGCCGGACACAGGGTTGTACACAATCCCCGCTCTTTTTGAGCTTGAACCAAGCTCGGAAAGAACCATCCAACCCGTGTGTTCGGCGGGCCCCTGTGCTGAGCTGGCAGGGAATCTTCTGGTGGGGGCCCACTGTTCTGCTATAAATACATACCGCTGACCCCTGTAGGGGGCTCCCCACATCCCTTTGTTTTCTCTGAGCAGTCTCTTGTTCCTCGATGCCGGTTAGCGAAGAAGTGCGAGCTCGCCTGGCGGCAGCGGTCCTGCAGACTCAGGAGGAGGCCCTCGAGGCCGCCCCATGGCTAGCTCGCGGATCCTCCGGCCCCCTCTTCAGGCCGGCGAAGGGGAAGATCGTTAAGCGTTCTCTGGCGGGTGACTGCCCGGCCTCCAGCTCGGCGGCGGGTGCTGAGGTCGTCCCCGGGGTGCGTGGCCTTCCGCCGATTATCGCTATTCGTCTGACTCCCTGTTTTGCAGGTAATTCCCTGTGAGGAGGTGGAGAACCGGGGAGAGGATCGTCCCCCGCCTCCATCGCCTGAGAAGATCGCGAGTTCCCCAGGTCCGGATCGCCCACCTCCGGAAACTCCCCGTCCGGCGGTCTCCCATGGGCTGGGGAAATCTCTTGAGATCCTCGAGGGAGGGGACTTTCAGGATCGGCCGGGCTCTTCCCGCCCATCTGTCGGTGCGGGCGATGTGCCCACCCCTGGTGAGCTGGTTTTTATCGTTGACTTTGCCTCTTGCTCGCTCATTCTGACCCCTCCCTGCTCGCAGGCTTCCGCAGGGCCTCGCCTGAGACCGAGATGAGCGAAGGGTACTCGCCTCCGCCTGACGTGGACAGTGTATCTGACTATCTGGGCGACCCGAACGATGCGGCGGGAATGAAGAGGCAGGTGACGCGGCTATTCCAGAAACACACAATGCTGCTGCAGGAGGCCATAAGGAGGATCGAAGGCGACAAGGCCGAGACCGATGCCCGGCTCGCGGCCTTGGAGGGCCCTCGGCATGAAGCGGAAGACGACGACGTCACCTCGCCGGGCGTTCATATAACGCGAGCCGAGGGGCATCTTAAGAGCGCCGTGGAGCAGGTCGGCCGGGCTCAGCGGGAGCTGGTGGCGGTTCGCGATTACCACGATCCCCGCGTGCCGCCTCGGGCGGGAACGAAGAGGCGACACAGGTGGAAGTGGGTCGAGTACTGACCCAGTTGTTTGCCCCTCGCTCGCGTGATACCGCGGGGTTACCGTCATCTCGCATTTATCTTGTATTTGTATTTGTAATTGCTTGCGACTCTTTCAGCCCGCCTATGGGCCTAAATATTTTGTTGCTGAGATGTATTGAAATTATTGCGCTGCTTTTCTTTGGTTTTCTGTGCGCGGGTCAGGGGGAAAGGTCCATTCTTCTCTTCGCGCTGATCGGGGCGAGGGCGAGCCGAGGAGCTCGCTAGACGGGGAATCTCCCGTCTCGCGCGGCACGCCGTGCGGGTGCGGGTTGGGGTTGGTTCGCCCGCGCCGGTCTCCCGCGGTTGCAGCCGGGCGAGAACCGTGCCGGCTCGACCTTTGAGGCGTGCTCGCGCGCGGGAAGTCGAACCGTCGGATTAATTTTTGCTATCCGCACCCCATCTTTTGGCGGGAAGTTTCCCGCCCCTTCTCTTTTCCTATGAATAGGTCCTGCCGGCCCTTATTTCTCCACCGAATCCAAAACGTTTTCTCGCTTCCCCTTTTCTCGCGAAGAGCGATTCTAGCTCGCCTCCCGGCTTTTTGTCTCGCGTTCGGCGGCGGATCAACGGGGATGGGCGGAGGCGGCGGCGACGCGGACGGCCGAAGCAAATGCGCTTGGACCTTCTCCGAGCACGATTTCCCTCGCGCCGTCATCACAGAGCGCGAATACTTGGAAGCTCTAGGCGACCACATCCCGGCCGGGTTTTCTGCGAGGCGACCTGATGAGAGGGAGAAGATCAACGACCTATTTGGGGATGAGCTCGCCATCCCTCTCGCTCACTTCGAGGTGGGCCTGCGACTTCCCCTGTGGCCCGAGGTGCGCCAGGTGCTCAAATACTTCGGGGTCGTCCTGGGCCAGATGACCCCGAACTCCATCGCCGTCATGGTGGGGTTCGCCTGCTTCTTGCGAGGGGAGCGGGTGGAGTTCAGCCTCGCGGTATTCCGGAAGCTGTTCTCCTTCAGGGCGAACCGAGACGGGACGGCCTACTTCTCCAGCGCCCACCTCAAGGTGCGGGAGACCGTCAACAAGAGCCACAACTGGCTGAAGAAGTTCCTGTTCGTCAAGGGGGACTTTGGCAACGTGCCCTTCTCGCCGGTGCAGCTCAGCGAGGCGAGCTACCGGCCACCCAACCTAGGCGGCCATGAAGCCGACCTGTTCGCGTTCTTCGTCGGGAAGAACTTCGAGGTTGCGTTCCTGCGCCGCCACCTTGACGATCTCGCGGTTGTCGCGCCGGGGGGAGGTTTGCTACTCGTCTCCATTAGTCCTTACTTTCCCACTCTACTTTCATCTCACCTTCCCTTCTTCGCAGGCGAACGCGACATTCCCCTTCATCCTCCTTACGAAAGCGCCCGGATCCCCCCCGGGGTTCTCGCCCGCGCCCAGGCCGCGGATGCCGCTCAGCGCGACATCTCATCGGTCCCGGCCAAGAAGCGACCGGGCGGCGGGCAGTCAGCGCCTCCGCCGAAGTCGGCGAAGACCGCGGATCAGCAACCATCCGCAGGCCAAAGAAAGGGCAAGGCCCCCGCGGTCTTGCCGACTGAGGCCCCCTCGCCCCCGCTGGTTGTCTCGACCAGCGATTCTCCGGTCGGGGCGGCGGGCACCTCCGCGCCGCCGGGCGGGTCTGGAGCCGCTGCGGAGCCGGTCCCGAGAGGGCATCGGAACTTCGGCTACGGCGAGAGGTACTTGGACGAGCTCGGCGCCCCGCTCCTGGCTTGGGACAAGGAGTCGAATCGCGCAACGATCTCGACCCTGCTGCCGAGCTGGATGGAGCAGGATACAATCGGCGGGGAGGCGTACAGCTTCTCCTTTGGGCTGTACTCGCGCGAAGACGCCGCCATATTCGACAAGGAGGAGACACGGGTGCTGATCCACGAGAGCGCGCGGGCCCAGCTGCGCGGCCTGGAGCTGGCTCATATGGTGGGGCGGCGCTGTACCCAGGTGGAGCGGAACGCCGCGTCCATCCAAAAGATGGCGGAGGAGAAAGAAGAGGCCCGGAAGCTCGCTCGGGAGGACGCGGATCTTCAGAGAGGGCGAGCCGCCGCCGCCGAGGAGACCCTCGCGCAATATCTGGGCGGGGTGGTACGCTCTCAACCGGAGCTAATCTATTCTTCCTGCGAACGCAGCTCATGATAATTCCTATTCCGTTTTTCAGGACGCGGCGACTGCGAGCCAGATGGGCGCCGAGATTGCCACCCTTCGCCAGGAGAAAGCGGCGCTGGAGGCCCGGGTACGCGAGCTGGAGGCCGCTGCCGCTGTCCCTCCCCCGGCCAGCGGGGTCTGCCCGCGCGAGCACCTCTCCGACTACGACCTGGAAGTGCTAATGCAGAAGAACGCGGCCAGCGCAGCGAGATACACGATGCAGACGCTGAGGCGCGCGGATCTGCTTACGAGCGAGGCAGCGGGACTCTCGGCAAAAGACGTGGTGCCGGCGCTGTTCCTCCCCGTGCCGGAGCCCGGCGACAGAAGCTTCCAGCCGCTTTAGGGTTTGTAGGTCTCGTGTTTTTTGTAATCTGCCTTGTAGATGAACATTATGTGTAAAGATCTGGTCTGAGTTATATGCGCGAGTTGCGCTTATGCTTTATATTTCTGTCTACTGTTCCTTTTACACACTGTTCTTTTTACATTTCTCGCCTGTCTTGTTTTTCCAATGATGTCACTGCCGGATGGCGCGACCCGTCCCAGCGGCCCGGCTCTGACGAGGCGAGCTGGCTCGTCCGCCGAGCGAGACGAGCTGGTTCGTCCGCCGAGCGAGGCGAGCTGGTTCGTCTGCCGAGCGCGGTGAGCTGGCTCGCCTGCCGAGCGAGGCGAGCTGGCTCGTCTGCCGAGCGAGGTGAGCTGGCTCGCCCCTCGGCCGCATGCTTAGCTCTCTGTGGACCCTCGCCCAGGCCTTTGTGTTTACTCGGCCACTTTTCCCGGGGCTTGAGGGTGGGGCTATGCTAGACCCTTTCCTTCTTTTCTGGCTAACTCTTGCGATTCCGTCCTGCTGCGCACGCTTTTCGGGCAGTTTCCGACCATGCCGGCTAGGTGGGAGTCTGACCATGCAATTTGCTCTAGATCGCAGGCCATTGCTTTCTGGATCTTCTCGAGGCTAGGGATGACACCGAGTGACTTCCGGCCCTGCCAGCTAGGTGGGAGCCTGGCAGCGGGATCTTCTCGGGGTCCAAGTTCATTCCATCGAGTGACTTCCGGCCCTGCCAGCTAGGTGGGAGCCTGGCAGCGGGATCTTCTCGAGGCTAGGGATGACACCGAGTGACTTCCGGCCCTGCCAGCTAGGTGGGAGCCTGGCAGCGGGATCTTCTCGGGGTCCAAGTTCATTCCGTCGAGTGACTTCCGGCCCTGCCAGCTAGGTGGGAGCCTGGCAGCGGGATCTTCTCGAGGCTAGGGATGACACCGAGTGACTTCCGGCCCTGCCAGCTAGGTGGGAGCCCGGCAGCGGGATCTTCTCGGGGTCCAAGTTCATTCCGTCGAGTGACTTCCGGCCCTGCCAGCTAGGTGGGAGCCTGGCAGCGGGATCTTCTCGAGGCTAGGGATGACACCGAGTGACTTCCGGCCCTGCCAGCTAGGTGAGAGCCTGGCAGCGGGATCTTCTCGGGGTCCAAACTCATTTTCCATCGAGTGACTTCCGGCCCTGCCAGCTAGGTGAGAGCCTGGCAGCGGGATCTTCTCGAGGCTAGGGATGACACCGAGTGACTTCCGGCCCTGCCAGCTAGGTGAGAGCCTGGCAGCGGGATCTTCTCGGGGTCCAAACTCATTTTCCATCGAGTGACTTCCGGCCCTGCCAGCTAGGTGAGAGCCTGGCAGCGGGATCTTCTCGAGGCTAGGGATGACACCGAGTGACTTCCGGCCCTGCCAGCTAGGTGAGAGCCTGACAGCGGGATCTTCTCGGGGTCCAAACTCATTCTCCCTCGAGTGACTTCCGGCCCTGCCAGCTAGGTGAGAGCCTGGCAGCGGGATCTTCTCGAGGCTAGGGATGACACCGAGTGACTTCCGGCCCTGCCAGCTAGGTGAGAGCCTGGCAGCGGGATCTTCTCGGGGTCCAAACTCATTTTCCATCGAGTGACTTCCGGCCCTGCCAGCTAGGTGAGAGCCTGGCAGCGGGATCTTCTCGAGGCTAGGGATGACACCGAGTGACTTCCGGCCCTGCCAGCTAGGTGAGAGCCTGGCAGCGGGATCTTCTCGGGGTCCAAACTCATTTTCCATCGAGTGACTTCCGGCCCTGCCAGCTAGGTGAGAGCCTGGCAGCGGGATCTTCTCGAGGCTAGGGATGACACCGAGTGACTTCCGGCCCTGCCAGCTAGGTGAGAGCCTGACAGCGGGATCTTCTCGGGGTCCAAACTCATTCTCCCTCGAGTGACTTCCGGCCCTGCCAGCTAGGTGAGAGCCTGGCAGCGGGATCTTCTCGAGGCTAGGGATGACACCGAGTGACTTCCGGCCCTGCCAGCTAGGTGAGAGCCTGGCAGCGGGATCTTCTCGGGGTCCAAACTCATTCCAACTCTCCGACCAAGCCTAGGTATGACAATCCTGGGGGGGAGGAAAAAGAAAAGCTTTATTATAATAAATCGTGTTGCTTACAGGAGATTAGGGAAAAAATCTCTTCAAGTCGTCTCCACTCCAGGTGAGACTCAGGGCCTCGCCCTCTACATTTTGGAGTCGATAGCCCCCCGACTTCAAAGCTTCCTTCACAATGAACGGCCCCTCCCAACTGGGGTTGAGTTTCCCCACGGACGCTGACCGCCCTGCCGCGTCCACCTTCTTCAGTATCAGGTCCCCTTCAGCGAACTGCTTGACCCTGACATGCTTGTCGAAGTATTTTGCCATCCTCCTTTTGACCTCTTCCTGCCGGATGGCCGAAAGGTCTCTCAACTCCTCCACCATGTCGAGGGAGAGCCTCAGTTCCTCCCCATTCTCGGCTTGCCATTCCTCCCGGCCTTCTCTGGCCGTCCCGACTCGTGGCGTTTGGACTTCAAATTCTATGGGGAGCACCGCCTCGCACCCATGGGAGAGCTTGAAGGGGTCTCCCCCGTGGCCGTGTTGGGAGTGGTTCTAAGGGCCCAAAGGACGGCGGGGAGCTGCTCCACCCAACTCCCTCTCAAGTTTTCCACCTTCTTTTTGAGGAGATTGACAATGATTTTGTTCGCCGCCTCCACCTGCCCGTTGCTCCTGGGGTGGTGGACCGAGGCGAATCTGAGGTCGATCCCAAGCTGCTCGCAAAAGCTGGTGAACTCGGCGCTGGCGAACTGAGGCCCGTTGTCTGTGACGATGGCCTGGGGCAGCCCATGGCGACAGATGATCTCCCCCCAGACGAAGTTCCTGATTACCTGGGAGGTCACCTTTGCCAACGCCTTCACCTCCATCCACTTTGAGAAGTAGTCGATCATCACCAGGAGGAACCTTCTCTGGCCGCTAGCCTGGGGAAACGGCCCAACCAAATCCATCCCCCAGATTGCAAAGGGCCAGGGGGCCGTAATGCTCTTGAGTTGCTGGGCCGGCTGTAGCTGGAGGGGGGCAAATAGCTGGCACTTATGACATCTTTTTGCGAACTCCGCGGCGTCCCGTCCCAGGGTGGGCCAGAAATACCCCTGCCGGACTATCCTCCCCTCCAAGGTCCGACTCCCGGAATGACTCCCGCACTCCCCGGAGTGGACTTCTTCCAAGATCCTCTGCGTCTCGCCCTCGGTCACGCAGCGAGCCAGCATCCCGGAAAGGGTCTTTCTGTATAGTTGCCCGTCTTTGAGGAGGTAGTAGGCGGACTTGTGTCTCAGCTTCTTCTTGTCAACTCCCTCCGGATACTCTCCCGTGGAGAGGAAAACTATTACCGGGTCCATCCACGAGGGCTGCTGATCGATCTCCATGAGCTCCCCCTCTTCAATGGAGGGGCGGAACAGGTCGGTGATGGTGCCCCCCATCCGGGGGCCATGCTTCGCCAGTTGGTCGGCCTGTTCATTCTCCCCCCTTGGCACGTGTCGGATGGAGAAGGTCTGGAAGGTCCCTATGACCCCCTTCACTTTGGCCAAGTATAACTTCAAAGCGGGCTCCCTCGCTTCGAACTCCCCGTTGATCTGGGAAGCCACCACCATGGAGTCGGTCAGAACTTCCACATCCAGCACCCCCAGCTCCCTGGCCAGGCGCAGCCCCGCTACCACCGCTTCGTACTCGGCCTGGTTGTTGGTAATGGGGAAATGTACCACCACCGTCTGCTCAATCCGAGTCCCTTGGGGGCTCTCCAGGACCACTCCTATTCCGAGAGAATGCCTTCCTGAGGCTCCGTCCACCCTCACCTTCCAAGGAGCCGGGCAAGTGAGCTCCTCCTCCGCTACTTCCACTACGTAGTCGGCCAAGAAGTCGGCCATCGCCTGAGCCTTAATCGAGAGCCGTGGCACGAAGGAGACATCGAACTCGCTTAGCTCCACCGACCACTTGGCCAGCCGGCCCGAGTGCTCCACCCCCTCGAAGATATTGCGGAGAGGATGGTCTGTCACCACTCGGATCGAGTGCGCCTGGAAGTAAGGCCGTAGCCTCCGGGCCGAGATGATCAGTGCGAACGCAAGCTTCTCCAAGATTGGATATCGGAGCTCGGCCTTCCTCAGGACTCGGCTGACATAATAAATAGGGAGCTGCCTCTTCCCCTCTTCTCGCACCAAGACGGAGCTCAGGGCCTCTGCCCCGACCCCGAGGTATAAGAACAAATCTTCACCCTCTTTCGGCCCCTGGAGCAGCGGAGCCTGTGCTAGCTGCGCCTTGAGGGCCTGGAACGCCTCCTCGCATTCCTTAGTCCACTCGAACCTCTGGCCCCCCCTCAGTGTTTTGAAGAAGGGGGAGCACTTCTCCCCTGCCCGAGAGAGGAAGCGGCTCAGTCCTGCTAGCTTCCCTGTCAACCGTTGGACCTCCTTTGCATTCCGTGGGGATCCCAGCTCCAGGATAGCCTTGACCTTGTCGGGATTCGGCTCGACTCCCGCGGGGGTGAGGAGATGCCCCAAGAACTTTCCCCGGCTAGCCCCGAAAACACACTTAAGGGGGTTCAGCCGCATCTTGTATCGGCGCAGGGTGGCGAACGTCTCCTCCAGGTCCCGGAGGTGGGAGTCCACGTCTCGGCTCTTGATCATGAGGTCGTCCACGTAGACCTCCAAGTTTCTCCCCCTTTGCTCCTTGAAGACCCTGTCCATCATTTTCTGGTAGGTGGCCCCGGCGTTCTTCAGCCCAAATGGCATCATCTTGTAGCAGTAGCAGCCGTCCCCTGTGATGAATGAGACATCCTTTATGTCCGGGGGGTGCATCCTGATCTGATGGTAACCTGAAAATGCATCTAAAAAACTCATTACAGAAAAACCGACGGCTGAGTCAACCAGCGCGTCGATCCGAGGCAAGGGGTAACAATCCTTAGGACAAGCTTTATTAAGAAGGGAAAAATCGATACACAGGCGCCAGCGGCCGTCTCCCTTTTTGACCATCACAACGTTCGAGACCCAGCCGGGGTATTGGATTTCGGACACGAAGCCCGCTTTGAGAAGTTTTGCCACCTCCTCCCTGATGGGCTCCGCTAGCTTGTCCGCCGTGGATCTCTTCTTCTGCTGGACGGGGCGTGTTCCCGGGTCCAGGTTGAGGCGGTGGCAAGCCACATCCGCGTCAACCCCCGGCATCTCCGCGGCGCTCCAGGCAAAGATGTCCACGTTCTTCTGGATGCACTCCAGCATCCTGCCCTGGTCCTCCGGGGTCAGCCCCCCGCTGACGCGGATCTTCTCCACCCTACCTCCGCGGGTGAGCACCTCTAGCTCCACCACCTCCTCTGCGGCCTCCAGTCTGGACTGCTCCCCCCATCCCTCGGCATCCCCTTCCTCCTGAACGGGGACCTCTACCTCCATTCCCCCTGCCACGGCCCTTACTTCGACCACTTCCTCCAAACCTCCTCCCGCCTTTTCTGCGCAGCCCTTCACCTCCAGCTCCACCTCTCCGGCTCCCTGCTCGCTTGCCTCCATCCTCCGCCCCATCTCCTCGGCCCCTTCCTGCCAAGAGATGGTGTTCACCGCGGTGACGTAGCATTCCCGTGCCACCTTAGGGTCTCCCCTAACCCTGACCTGCGCCCCCTCAGCGTTGAACTTCAAGCACTGATGGAAAGATGAGGGGACGCAGCGGAAGGCGCTGATCAGGGGCCTCCCGAAGATTGCGCTGTAGCTGCTGGGGGCGTCCACAATGACGAACTTGCAGTTTCGGGACTGCCCCCCCAGGGTGACATGGAGGCCGACTCCTCCCTCTACCTCCTTCCTTTCTCCCGAGAACCCGAACAGGGGCCCGTCTGAGGCTAGCACCCTCTTAGCTTCTACCTGCATCACGTCAAACGCCTTCTTGAAGACGACGTTCACGGAACTCCCATTGTCCACTAGGATCCGAGTGACCGTGAAGTTCTCGATGGCGGCCTTGATGACCAGCGCATCACAGAACGGATCCTCGTGGTCCGGCATATCACTTCTGGAGAAGGTGATCCTCTCCTCTGGCGGCGGGGTTTGGGACGTGGAGGCGACGCTCCGCCGATACATGGTGTGGAGACTTGCCTTGCGGGAAGCCTCGATCCCCACACCCCCGTGGATCACTCCGATCGTTCCTCGGGTCCCCACATCCACCCGGTCTTCACAGCGATCCTCCTCCGTCCGAGGCAGGACCTCCTCGATCCTCACTTCCTGCCGCACCTCCTCCTGCTGCTGCTGCCGCCCCCTGTTCCCCTCATCTCCAAGAATTCCGGGCACGTGGCCGTTGCGTGCCCCTCTTCCTGATGGAAGTCGCAGTAGGGCAGCTCCACCCTGAACTCCCTTCTCCTCCTCCTTATGACCCCTCTCCTTGCTCCCAGAGCTATGGCCATGGCCTCCTCTTGATCGGGGAGCCGCGGCCTCTGACCCTGCCTCCAGCCTGGGGGGTGGAACTGGTCCTGCCTCCCCTGATAATGACCTCTCCCGTAATATCCCCTCTGTGGCCCCTGCCCCTGCCACTCTGGTCTCCAGCCCAGCCTACGGTCGGGCTCCTGGCGCCCCCATCCCGGCTGCTGTCCTTGGAGCTGCCTCTGCTCTCTCTGCTCCCTCGGCCTGGGCTCCTCCCTCCTCTCTTCCTGTCTTCTTCCTCCCTTCGACTCCTTCTCCTCCTCAGTCGCCCACCTGGCCAACTTCCTCGCAAATTCCGGGTTCGACGCCTCCCCGTCGACCTCTCTCGCCGCCCTCTCCATCAGCTCCTCGTAGGAGAGAGGGGGAATCCTCTTCAGCTCCATGCGGAAGAAACCCTGCTGCAGGCCCAGGGTGAAGGCCATCATCAGACTGTGGCCCGGCATCTCCTGGACCTGGGTGACCTCCTCCTGGAACCGATCGACGTAGCTTCCCAACGTCTCGTTCACCCCCTGCTTTATGTGGAACAGGGACTCGGACTCCTTCTTCCTCTTTTTTGCGGTGGTGAACCTCAACATGAACCCTCGGCGGAGGTCCTCGAAGCAATAGATGGAACTGGCCGGCAGCTGGTGGAACCATTCCCTCGCCTTATCCCGGAGGGTGATGGCGAAGAGACGGCACTTGAATCCGTCCGACATCTGACGGATGGAGACCACGTCCTCGAACCACTGGACGTGCTGAACCGGGTCTCCCTTCCCGGTGTAGTAAGTCATCTCGGGCTCTCTGAACCCGTCTGGTACTGGAGCTGAGGAGACCAGCTCGCTGAAGGGGCTGCCTCCCCCCACCTGGCGGGCCGGCGAGTCACGCGGACCCAGCTCGCCGAATCGGCCTCGGCCTGCCGAGCCGGGGAAGAGCTCGCGCCCCGAGAGCTCGCTCCCCCGACCTTCCTCGGCCACTTCCTTCCCGGCTCGCCTGCCCGGAGCGTCCTCGCCCAAAGAGGGGGCGGCCGCGATCTGGGCTGCCGGGTCGAACACTCGGCCCGCACGCCGAGTGCGATCTTGACGAGATCCAGCACCTCGTTCCTGAAGTCTTCAAACATCCCCACTGTCGCGAGAGCTGGGTTGGGCGGCGAGTTCTGCCTGTCAGATCCTTGACCTCCCGTCATTGAGCTCGCCGAAGCTTTTCTGCACTGACCACTCTCCACGCTCACCGCACCAAGATGTTGAAACCGGAATCCGGCCTCTTGTGGAGTTCGACCCTTGGGGAAGGGGTGGTCTCGCGCCTACTTCGCACCTGCAAGAAAAACAACGAGAGAGGCAAGGAAAGACAGACCCAAGGGCTCGGCTGGGAGGTCCCACCACAAACCCGGAAGATCTCTGAGCGCTTCCCCTCCTTAGCCAAGAGCCGAGCTAAGGTACTCTCAGAGAACACTTGAGAATGAGAGTAAGGAGGCACTGAAAGCGTGTCCTCTGAGGTACCCCTTGGGTCTTATTTATAGATTTTCAGAATCTGAACTGCCAATAACCAAAAGAACTGACCTGGAAATACCAAAAAGCCCCTGGTTGGGTCTGCCAACAGCCAACCTCCGCTGTTCTGAATAGCTATGCGCAGTCCTACCTGGTCTGCCAACAGCGAGGCTCCGCTGCCCTGAGTAGCTATTCGCACCCATGGGGAGTCAGCTCGCCTCCGATTCCATCCGTGGGAGGCGGGCGCGACCCGGCTCTGGGGCTCGCCTACCATCACTGGGCGAGTGCGAGCCGATATGGGCGAGCTGCCGGCCTTTTGCCGGGCGGACCGGTGGAAAGGTCGCATGCGGGGGGTCAGCCGGCGGGTCGCCATTCTAGGGTCCAACTCGCTCGCCGCGGGTTGCCAGCCCGCCCGGCTCGCGGCTGCGGGTCGCCAGCTCGGGTCCGGCCTGCTTGCTGCGGGTCGCCAGTCGCGGGTCCGACTCGCTTGCGGCGGGTCGCCAGCTCGCTCGCCTGAGATGGGCAGGAGCGGGCCAGCCCTTTAGTCGTTCAGCCCGTCCTGCCGCTTGGGTGCGAGTCGCGGGGCAGGCCTGTTCGACCTCCCTGGTGGGACCCGCTCGCCGGACACAGGGTTGTACAGCAATATTATCATTTTTAACATGATTTTTTTCTGCTTTATGATAAAAAATTTGTTCATAGATTATCCCACCTCGGTTTATTCCAAACAGTTCAAAAAATTTTCTATTTCTAAACAACATCGAAAAATTTGTCGAAAAATTTGCTCTTCCAAACAGTTTCGTGATTTTCCACCTTTGCATAAAAGCAAATTTTCTCACCATTGCTTCTCCTATCGTTACAGCCGTGCCAAACGGAGCCTAAGTGATATTATCTCTTATTAATATGATGTGGTACAAATTTGCCTTTTACGCCCTCTCTAAATCGGTGCTAGCTACTAACTCCCGTCTTCTTCTCGAGCTCCACAAAACGATTCCTAGCAAGGGATTTCGTGAAAAATATCTGCGAGCTGTGCGCGACTAGGGTCGTGCTCAAGATGGATTATCTTCTTCTCGATCAGCTCGCGGATGAAGTGAAATCGTATTTCTATATGCTTGCTTCTACTGTGGTAAATGAGATTCTTTGATAGAGCCACTGTAGACATATCATCGCAACAAAGCAATATTGCATTCCTTTCCTTCTTCTCACCATAAATTTCTTGTATAATCCTTTGCAGCCATATGCCCTCACAAGCAGCGGTGTTGAGTGCCATGTACTCCGCCTCTGTGGTTGAGACTTGAGAGGGACACAAACTGTTGCTTCCTGTTGCTTCCTTGAGCTCCATGATGTAGGTTTTGATCCAAACAGGAAGTGATGACCACTGGTACTCTTTATGCCGCCAATGTTGCCTCCCCCCATTTTGAATCGGTAAAGCCTTTTATGTCTTTATTATCGTCCCTTTTATAGAGAAGGCCATAGTGTTTTGTCCCTTCCAAGTTCCAAGTAGCGTAGAATGCGCTTGACGATGACAAGATGAGATTTTTCTGGCTTGCTTACAAATCGATCAACGATATTGACAACATTCTCAATACCAGGTCGGGTGTTTGTGAGATAGATTAAGGAGCCGACAAGGCTCCAATATTCCTCTTCATCTGTGCATTCTTCTTCTTTCTTTGATGTTAACTTTTCTTTAGTAGCCATGAGAATTACTGCAGGATTGCAATCTTCGAGTCCATTTTTTTTAGAAGGTTGAAAGTGTAAAGTTCCCGAGTAATGAAAATATTGCACCCAAGGTGTTTGATCTGAAGTCCCAAATAGATCTTTAGGGGACCTAGATCAGTCATCTAATATCGTTGATTCATTTTTCTCTGAATTGTTGGATGACACATTGATTATTCCCAGTGACAATAAGGTTATCGCCATATAGATATAGGCATATACTATGATCCTTGCAGTTTTGTCTTGTTTGGTGTACAAGGTTGGCTCATTGAGGCTGCGTGGAGAACCTTCATCCAGAAAGAAAGCATTTATGTTTTTGTGCCATGCCCGGGGGGGGGGGGTGCTTGCTTAAGCTCACACATAGTTTTGCGGAGTTTAGACTTTATCATTCTCTCCCCTTTTCTCGAAGCCTTCTAGTTGACTAGCATACACCTCTTCTGAAAATGTTCAGTTGAGGAAAGCTTATTTTACATCTAATTGGTATAGAGGATAGCTGAATTGAGCGGCCATGCAAAGGTCTCGTCATAATCTTAACCAAGTTTTTGTGAATATTCCTTTGCAAGTAATTAGGCCTTGTGCTTGAGGATGGACCCGTCTTCATTTTACTTCAGTTTGTACACCCACTTAAATCCAATAACAATACTATCACTTGGTCTGGGGACCAATGTCCAGCTGTTGTTTGCTTCAATTGCATCAATTTTCTCTCTCATTGCTTCTCTCCAAACATTGTTTTGATGGCTTCTTCATAGGACATTGGAGCAGGTGCATACATAACGAACTATGCTTTTTTGTATATTTCTCCCATGGTTTTAGTTTTCTGGGAGGTGTGAATCAACATCGGATTCAGAATTGTCTGTCTGAGGTGGGATGGAGTCTGCTAGGATGGATCTAGTAGGAGATTCCAGTACAACCAACATCTCCAGTGGTTGTGGAGAGGTTGAATTTGAGCCCCAAGGCCATTCACTGCTTTCATCAAAAGTTACATCTCTTGATTCACAAGCTTGTTGGATAGAGGGTCCAAAAGTCCGTACCCCTTACTTTCTTCATTGTATCCAATTAGGACACACTTGGTGCTTGCTTAAGCCCATTCAGAGTTTTGCGGAGTTTATAGACTTTATCTTTCTCTCCCTCTTTCTCGAAGCCTTCTGGTTGACTAACATACACCTCTTCTGATAATCCTCTGTTGAGGAAAGCTACTTTTTTGTCTAATTGGTATAGAGGATAGCTGAATTGAGCGGTCATGGCAAGTATGAGACAACTGATGGTCATTCTTGCCACTGATGCAAAGGTTTCGTCATAATCTTCACCAGATTTTTGTGAATATCCCTTTGCAACCAAGCATGCCTTGTGCTTGAGGATGGACCCGTCTTTATTCTGCTTCAGTTTGCCCACGCACTTTAATCCAATAACTGCTCTATCACTTGGTCTGCAGGTATGGGGACCAATGCCCAGGTGTTGTTTACTTTAATTTCCTCTCTCATTGCTTTTTGCCAATTATTGCTTTTGATGGTTTCTTCATAGGACATCTGAGCAGGTGCATACATAACGAACTCTGCTTTTCTATATATTTCTTCCAAGGTTTTAGTATTCTGGGGCGGTGTTGAGTCAACATTGGATTCAGAATTGTCTGTCTGAGTGTTTGTGGAGAGGTTGAATTTGAGCCCCATGGCCATTCACTGCCTTCATCAAAAGTTGCATCTCTTGATATCACGAGCTTGTTGGATAAATGTGTTATGGGCCTACAAACGTTTCCCGGAGGAGAGGTCGGAGGTGGAGAAGATGACGGGGATACTACGGAGCCGTGACCGCGACTGCCTAAGCGTGGTTGCTCGTCGGAGAAGAGAGCCACCAAGATCTCACAAAGAAGATGAGAATTAGAGCTTTGTCATTCCTCTCTTCATAACACATACCCAATGCCTTTAAATAGGCTACAACATAATGACTCTTACATGACATAAATGCGATAATAAATGGCTCGATGCTCGAGACCCATACAACATACGATAATAATAATATGATAAAGGGCTCGGTGCTCGAGACCCACACAACATACGATAATAATAAGATAAATTGCTCGGTGCTCGAGACTCATAACATCTCACCCTTCCTTCAAAAAAGCTTGTCCTGAAGTTTTATCTGATGCCCTCGTCTTCGGAATCCTCGACGTGTAGGTAGAAAAGCCGGTTGCACTTGTGGCCGCGAGTGTACTGCTCGTCGCAATTGAAACATAATCCCTGAGCACGTCGTTGTAGCATCTCAACCAGAGATAATCGGCGGACCGGTGGGGATGGACCATCGATACGGCCTTGTTGAACAATGTTATTGGCAGGTGGATAGGCCTCCGTTGCTATCTGGAGGTTACGATCGCAAAGCCGAGCTAGACTCATAACAGTTATTAAGTCGGGAGGGGCTTCAAACTCGACATCCAGTCGCAAGCGCTCACGAAGTCCAGCAGTGAAAATGTCGACATGCATATCCAGGGCAAGAGGGACATGCACCGAGAAAAGCTGCAATTGTTCCAGGTAATCGTCCACGGTCTCCGTTTATCGTAGAGAGGTGAGTGCACCGAGGGGGTTACTGCGGGGAGGAGGTCCGAAATGTAAGTTGCATAGCCGCTTGAAGTCGTCCTAAATCAGATTCGGCCGGTCGGTGAGAAGTCGAGAAGCTCATAAAATAGCAAAATCGAGCATATGAAAAGATGCTAAATGGATCCGATCTGTTGCCGGAGTTTGTTGGTGGCCGGAGAATTGCTCACACTTGGTGAGCCAACTCAAGGAACCACTTTCCCATCATAGGTTTGGAATTCCAATCTGGTGTAGCGGGGGACAATAGTAGCATCAGGGTGCACGAGGACTGACGATTGGGGCTCGTGGATAGTCAGGGGCGGCGGTGGTTCGAGGCGAAATTGCGGTGCCTGGCTGCTGCTTGCATGATCATGTGCGGGGGAGGCCGAAAGATCATCGATGCGCTTGGAGAGCGCAATAATGACCTCCTGATGACGGTCCGCGAGGGCAGTGTGCGCAGCCTGTTGCGCCATAAGGGCCTGCAGCATGGACATAATTTGGATGAGTTGTTCAGATGAGTCACCCATAGTGTGAGATGAGGAGCGAGAAAAAGAGCGGGTGACTGGGCGGTTGGATTGTGCCGAGTCGGAGGAGAGGGAGTGGCTACGGGAGCCGTGTGGCGCCCAATGATGAGGCCAATAGAGGGGGGGGGGCAGCTGAAATAACTAGAAGAAACCGGGTAGAGGAATGGGTGGGTTTTTGCTGTATTTGAAGGGGAAAAAAGGGGCCCACAAGTCTTAGTAATAACTAATAAGGAGGTGGGGGGACTGCTGTAATAATGGTGTCCGGCTGAGTCCATATTAATTAAGTGGTACGGGGCTCCACAAATAAAAAAAACGGCAGCAACAGAGGCGCGCGGGGCTTGAAAATAGCATGGGGGTAGAGTTGGGTGAGTCGATGCCGAAAGAGTTGTTGACGCGGGAAGATAAAGAGTCAGTCGTCGCTGGATGGCGGAAACGAGTGCGGGAATCGATCTGTCGGAGGGAGTGAGTTGCGGCCAGCGATATGCCAGAGGAATCGACGGCGGGTAGCGATTTGCCGGCGGAAACAACTGCGGAAGAGATCTGTCGGAGGGGCTCGATGGAAGGGGCGACTGTGTGTTGGCAACAAGAAAGCAGGGGAAGGTCGGCGGTGGCCTTGACGACGGAATGAGCAGGGTGGACGTCAATCCAGGCTGAAAAAGGCGGCGTTGATTCTGGATGAAGATGCCGGATGGGGTATAGGAGCAGAGCTGTGTCTTGGTGGAACTCAGGGTAGCTTTTTGCAGTGTTGGAAGAGGACCAATCGCTCGGATACCAAAGTTGTTATGGGCCTACAAACGTTGCCCGGAAGAGAGGTCGGAGGTGGAGAAGATGACAGAGATACTACGGAGCCATGACTGCGGCTGCCTAAGCAGGGTTGCTCGTCGGAGGAGAGAGCCACCAAGATCTCACAAATAAGATGAGAATTAGAACTCTGTCATTCCTCGCTTCTTAATAACATACCCAATGCCTTTAAACAGACTACAACATAATGACTCTTACATGACATAAATGCGATAATAAATGGCTCGTTGCTCGAAACCCACACAACATACGATAATAATAATAAGATAAAAGGCTCGGTGCTCGAGACCCACACAACATACGATAATAATAAGATAAAGGGCTCGGTGCTCCAGACCCATAACAAGAGGGTCATATCACAAGCTTGTTGGATAGAGGGTCCAAAAATCTGCACCACTTGCTTTCTTCGCTGTATCCAATTAGGACACTTGGTGCTTGTTTCGTCTAGCTTGTCTTTCTTCTCTCTGGTCTTGTGGACATAAGCAATGTATCCAAATATTCTGAGATGGGATAAATTGGGCTTTTGCTTCATCAGGGCCTCATATGGGGTGGAGTTGAGTGGGGACTTTGTTGGACAACGGTTGAGAATGTAGACAACAATAGATACTGCCTCACCTCATAGCACCTTTGTGCGGGTCTTGTGTAGCGACATTGTCCTGACCATTTCTACCATCGTGTGGTTGCGCCGCTCGGCGACGCCATTTTGTTGAGGTGATCCTGGTGTCGTGAGTTCTAGATGTATTCCTAAGTCCTACAGAAATTAACAAACTGTGAGGATATAAATTCTCCTCCCCGACCACTTCTTAATCTTTTAATATTTTTCTTCAACTGTTTTTCAACCAGATTTCTGAAGTTTTTGAAGAGAAGACATTTGACTTGAAATCCAGATGATACGACCACATAAAACGACTATAATCATCCACAATCAAAAGGTAACGTCTCTTCCCTCTCAGTGATGGACAACACGCAGGTCCCCAAGTATCTATATGAAGAAGATCCAGAGGACTTGAAGCCCTGTATGAAGCTTCTCGAGGGAAAGGAAGCCGTTGGGATTTTACTTTAGCGCATGTATCACATACCTGGGGTGGAAGGAGGTTTCTGGCACACCTTTTACCAGTTTTTGTAGTAATGATAGAGAAGAAAAGTTCACGTGACCGAGCCGATGATGACAGAGCTTTGCTGGAGACAAAATGCAATCCCTATGGTTGGTGAGAGCATTTGTGGTGAGAGCATTTGAACTTGCAGGCTTCATTCTTAGCGTAAAAATATTTCTACTATTCTTTTTTGCAGCAGTCACAATCTTTTGAGTGCTCAAATGGACAATGCGACAATCTAGGTGATCAAATATAACTCTATACCCATTTCTTAAGAGCTATCCAACACTGAGCGTGTTTTGAGTTGGCGTGGGCACAAATTGCACATTATTGATCAACTTGTGTGTTGGTGCCAAAAATATACCAAGTTCACAATCCACAGACTTGAGGGACTAGGGAGGTAACTGTCGAGTAGCCTGTTACTTTGAGTCACAAGTGAGGTAGTGAAGAGTGGAGAGAAGAGAAGGCCGCTAGCATGCGACAAGGCCAGACTTCGCCCTCCGCGGCGAATGCATCTCTTGCGGTGGACTTTCCTTTGATTATAAACCCACATTACAACTTATGTTATGTTCAATTACACAAAAGTAAACAAGGCATGGAAGAGCTGACATGTAGAGTAGAGGTAGCCAAGTTGCACAGGTTACTACTGCCTGATTGCACAGGCCGCTGCTTAGGTCGCAGAGACCGCAACTGAAGGTCAGGAGTAAACAGCCTTCTAGCCACTCTGTCGCCGACGATAAACCTTATCGCCGGGCGATAGCCGCAAAATTCGCCGAGGTCGCTTGATGCTCTCCGCTAGCTCTGGATGTGCTCTGACCAAGACCGCCAGGCCTAGCCGCGCGGTCTGACCGCGGAGGTCGCCGAGGTAGCCCGGGGGATGCTGAGAAGTGGCCAGAATGCCTCCGCTAGCCGCCTGACTTCTTTTTAAACCGCCTGACCGCAGATCTAACCGACGAGGCCCGCCTGCGAGGCTTAACAATGCTCCTTGAGCGAACTGCTACCCAAGGTGAGCGAACTTTTCTTTTCTGGGTAAACGTTGTGCTCACCCTCAAATGTTTCGACTGATATTGTCGCCCTTCTTTCTACCTTTTCTCTCTTTCTATCACCTAGAATGACCTCATATTTGATGGTCTCATCTAGATTGATGAAGAAATTTTCGTCATTAATCATATGGATGGAGCAGCCCACTGTTGATGAACCACAATGGGGTCGATGAGTTTTCACTATTGTTCTTGCAGGTATAAATGTAGTTGTCTCGCTCTGTCTCAGTAACCTTTACTTCTTCTGGCTTTTTATACTATTATTTTTTTTGAGAATGAATTGGGATCTTGTATCTTTTACAACGGAAAAAGCAATCCTTTTTTCATGGTTTTGTTTTTTTGCAAATGGGGTAGGTATATGGGTTCTAGATTCAACATTCTTTGGTTTGGTTCTTTGTTCAGTTCTTGTATTTTTTGTTGGTAACTGGTAGATTTTCAGTTACCATGTTTTTTTAATTCATCTTAGTATGGAAAACTTTGTCCAGAGGGGCCTATCCTGAGCATGGACTTCATGGATTGTAGAGAATCCATTAGCTCTGACAAATAGCTTATCTATGTCCTGGGCCTCTGGAATAGAAGAGACAATGTGCTTTTATGATCTTGGGAGAGACCGGAGGAGCTTGTCTAAAATTGTTTGATCCTCCAGTAATTCCTCCAAGAGTTCTGATTTGATTGGCAATTCAGAAATCTTGACAAAGAATTCCTGAATTTCTCTTCCTCTTTCATTTGAATTGCATCAATTGGCGTCATAAGGTCCTGAGTTGTCTGTGGTCCCATAATACGTGGGTAGATGTTTGGATCAACCCCTTGTTGAATGAGATGTAATGCACGTGCATCCCACATCATCTCTTCCTTTGATATCTTTGTTGCCGTATATTTTCAGAAGTTTTGCCAGTTGTTTGCGGACCATTCTTAACAATGTCCCAAAGATCTTGTGATCGAAGAAGAATGATCATTTTGTCACTTCATTGCTCGTAGAGATTTCCAGTAAAGATGGGGACAAAAGTGCGGTCAACCCAGCGATAGATGATAAGGCTATTAGGAAGAGGAAAGCAATGAAGTCCTAACCCGGCATTCTGATACTACTGTTAGAAGTAATCTCCTCATAATATTGTTATTTATTGCAGAATAAAGAAATGAAGAAGAAGCACAGAAACGGGAGACAAGGCGAAATTTTTAATATTATCACTTGATACTTTCACTCGATGTATGCCTGTATAAATACAGGGCATATGAACAATCTAGAAAACATAATTAAAACAATGCAGTTGGGGATATTTAACATTTAAGTGATATTAGCTCTTAATCTGATGTTGCACAGATTTGCATTTTACACAAAATCCCCTCTTCACTCACCGCCGGCCACTCCCGTCCCACATCCTAGCTCCCCTCCAAGAAGCCGGCCACCCCAATCAGCCGCACCCCCAATCAGATCCCATCTCTCCACCGACTACCCACCACCACCCCTTCTTGTCGTGGAACCACTTTCCCTAAACACCCTCCCACTAAAACTCCAAAACAGCCCCCTTAAATTCATCTCCGGCAATCACCGGAAAACGTTTCCGGCCTCCCACTACCATCGCTACCATCTCACTCAAGTTTCCTCTATTTTCAGTTTTACGGCAATTGCCGGAAAACATCTCCGGTGACCACCACCACTACTGGAGGCCATCTCCGCCACCACCAACCTCCACAAGTCGACAACCACCCCACCACTCCATAACCACCTCCTAACTCCCTCCTAAACGCCCACTACCATACCAAATTCAAACAAGTGCACATCTCATTGTTTCTTGCCCCAAACCCCCTATATAATATACCTAATGGACTCCCACACGCCTAGCCCCAATTCAATTTTTTTGTCCCCCTCTCCACAGGAATTATTATCTAATTTCCCCCCTCCCACACAGATCTACAGTCTTCATCCAAAATTCTCCACCATCTTATTTCAGCATCATTCACTTTTTGTCCAATAATTACTCCCTCATCAACTTGGAGAAATTTTAAGTCCGGAGTAATTTTCCAAATTCTCGTGCTACTACCCCAATGACGACAAAGGATCCATATAGCCGGCCCCCTATAGTGGGATAAATGCTTGAATGTTGTTGTTGTTTGTTCGTGCTACCCCAATCAATTTCAGTCAAATGCAATACATTTTGCTGGCGGGACCGGAGTGAAAAAAAGGCAGAAAGATCCTGAGAGATCATTGGGAGATCGGCCGGATGGCACCTGACCGGACATAAAAAAAATCACCATCAACTGACCACCCCACATTCCCTTAGCCATGAAAAATTACAACTCGTGTCATATGCTTGCTTATTTTGCATCCACGCAACACCTTGTGCCCGACATCTGTCATGCTAAACTCGGAACAACCTATCCCTGACCCCCACCGATCAGCTCTTTTCCGTGAAATTATTTGCATCGTGCGAGTAACTTATGCCGGTCAACATTCCACTGCGCCCTCCGGCCAAAATTTTCTCTATGTGGAATTTACTTGTCTACCTCTGTGCATAAAAATCTATCTGAAGTTGAATTGTGATGTGATCCTGTCGTCGACGCTCTAGTGCCGTCTCGTTTTTATTTGCTTATTTACTGTCGCAGATATGCTTTGTTGTGTTGTCGCTTATTTATCTACCGTCATGAACATGTATGTTTTTAAATTTCTTGTATTGTTGCTCCACACGTGAGACTGACCACCTCGCGTGACCCTGAGTGGATTGGTCCGGTTTGGAATGGGCGGCGCGTGGTCATCGTCGCTATTTGTTTTTTTTGTTTGAACATCCTTGCTGAAAATTGCAAGGTCATGATAATTTTCTTTTTATGGAGGCGGGGGGGGGGGGGGGGGGGGGGGGGGCTTATATAAAGCCACATGTGTGGATGCCCTAATCAACGTGGAGAAAAAAACCGAGATTGAGTTCACTCTCTCGGTTAAATCTCGCCGCAAGCTCCGTCCAGCTTCGTCGACCCCGCGCCAAGCTTCGCCGCCGCCGGTCCTCCTCAGCAGCTCCGCCCCCGCTGCTCCCCCACCTCGCTCTTCGCGGAACTCCAACTTCACCGCTGACCCCGCAACCGCCTAACAACCCTGCTTCAAATCCCACGACGTTTCCTCCACCACCATCCCCTCCCAATCTGGCCGTCTACCTCATCTCCAGCAAAACCTCCAGCCACCCGAGAGCCCCTTCCATCCTCTCCACTGCAGCCCACCGCCGCAACACCCCTTCCTTCTTCCACCGTCCGCCAGCTGCCCCGTCGCAACTTTTACCTCCCACTTATTCGTCTACCTACTGTGACCGCGCCGCGAAGAATATAAAGCTACCGCGGAGCCCATCGGTGAGATCTCTCCTTTCTCCTCCCTCAATCTTCTGTGTTAGCGTTTATTATGAATTATTTTCAGCAAGGTTGTTTCATCCCCGTGTAGCACGCGCTCGCCCTAACCATTCCTCGCTGTTTGTTCATCATTTTGTGTTAGAAAGGTTCATTGTGGAATATTTAATTTTTGTGTCCAACTAACTTCATTTAGACTTAGGAATTTCGAAGTATAATTTGCATCAATTTGGTGTGGCTGCTGGGATATCTCACTTTTATTGTGGGATAGCCGAGCGATTTACACTTCCTAATTTCTAAGTTTACGGGTTTTTCAAGTTTGTCCATGGAATCACGAGTGGAGCACCTAGAGGGAAATTCTGGTGATATGAGTAAGCGTATGAAAGAAATTATGACGGCCATCACAACACTTTCGCTATCGGTGAGAGACACAAATCAAGTCATGTTAGGGTTGCGCACGTCAGTTAACAACCTGGAGGCTCGTTACCACTTAGGGGGTCCTCCTGCACAACCCCCTACTCCTCCGGCAGAACCTCCGGCACCTCCAACACTAGAACCCCAACCCGTTCATCACGAACACGGGCATCCACCTAGGTGGGATGCGGATATCCAATTGGATGTTGGGGATTTTGAGGGCACACTCGAGCTAAGGTGTGTCTTGATTGGTGCGAGCAGCAACTTGAGCGATCCTCAGTTGGAAGCGCACCGTGCCCACACAAACAAGTGGAGTATGCCACCCTGAAACTGAAAGGCCCCGCAGTCGCATGGTGGGGACAAGTCGAGCGGATGCGGTACACTATGGGGCAACCACCTGTCACCACATGGGTTGAGTTCGAAGCTCAACTCAAGAGGAGGTATGTCCCAACTGATTTCATGCAAACCTTGTGTCAAAGGATCACAACCTTCGACAGGATAACAAACCATCGATGAGTACACGAACACGTTTGTGGTCCTCCCGTCACGTTTAGATCTGAAGGAGGAAGATCATATGGCCGTGGCCCGCCATCTGAATGGGCTGCAATACGCGATACGAGACCAACTAGAGCTGCACAATTTCCGGGACTTGGGGGAGATCTCCAGTCAGCTTGCGAGTGGGGCTCTCCAGAAGAGGACATCTGGGCCGAAGTTGACTAATAAGACTCATTACTCTTCCTCTTCGACATCGACCACCAGGGCAACTATGTCACCCACCCCTGGTCTACCTTCTAGTGTCAGACCCGCGTTGCCAGCTCCTATCCCTGCGGACCCCTCCTCGAATTTCGTAAAAGGGAAGGAGGTTGTCACCTCTAAACGATCTTCCGTTGTTTCAAATGTATGGAGACGGGACATAAATCATCTGAGTGTCCAAAACGATAGTTTACCGCGGTTGTTGAAGGTTGACGATGGACGAGATCCGGAGTATGGGATCTAGGAGAGCGACTTTAGAAAGAGACAAAGGACCCCTTGAGGGAGCGTGTGAGGTAGAGGGCGAGCAGCCAGATTAGTTGATTTGTGTTCTACAACATAGTCTGCTTACTCTGAGAGCTACCACTGATGACGCTTGGTGAGACATAATATCTTTCGCACCACTGCTCGCATCCAGGAGCACTACTGTTCTATTATCTTTGACAGCGAGGAGAAGAAGAATTTCGTCTCCCAGCGCATGGTAGAGAAATTAAACTCCCGATTTAGAAACTGGAGCGCCCCTATGAGTTATCCTGGGTGACTAGTGGCACCACGATGGTCATATCACATCGATGTCTCGTGGCGTTCACCATTGGTCCTGCCTATTCTGACTCAGTGTGGTGCGACGTTGCACCCCTCGATGGTGTCATATTCTCTTGCGGCGTCCGTGGCAATATACCGAAGCACTATCCATGACGGGCGAAGGAATTCTTATTCCTTCGACCATCGCGGTCGCAAGACAGTTCTTATTCCCCAGAAGAACGGTCTTGTTCCACAACGACTCACCCCCCCGGTGACTGCCCGAACCGGGGCTCCTATCTCCACGACCACGCTCACCACCATGGAATATCCGTCCGTCCGCATGCTTTTGACAGTGCGATAGTTTGTGTCACGAGATGCGAGAGGGTACCGTCGCCTATGTATTAGTCGGCCTGGAGTCCCCTACTACCTCTGTGGAGATTCCTGCCGTTCGACCTTTGATCACCAAGTTTGGCGACCTCACCCTGGATGAGTTGCCTGACCAGCTTCCACCGCAAGGGACATCCAGCACTGCATCGATTTAGTCTCAGGTGACAGACTGCCCCACCTACCACATTACCGTATGAGCCCGAGAGAGCACGAGGAGCTCAGGAGACAGGTATCCGAGCTTCTCTAGAAGGGACATGTGAGGGAAAGCCTTAGTCGTTGTGCTGTTCCTGCACTTCTTGTTCCCAAGAAGGACAGAACTTGGCGTATGTGTGTTGACAGCCGCGCTATCAACAAGATTACAGTCAAGTACCGATTCCCCGGTTAGACGACATGCTCGACATGCTGAGTGGGCGAAGATTGACCTCCAGAGTGGCTACCATCAGATCCGTATCCGACCCGGAGATGAATGTAAGACGACTTTCAAAACAAGGGAGAGATGTATGAGTGGTTGGTCATGCCTTTGGTTTGTCCAACGCTCACAGCACTTTATGAGATTGATGAAACCAAGTCCTTAGACCCCTGAGGGGACTTGCGTAGTTGTCTACTTTGACGAATCCTTATCTACAGCCTCGACCCTGATCAGCACCTAAGACATCTTCGACAGGTCCTGCAGATCTTAAGAGAACACCGCTTGATCATCAACTTAAAAAAATGCACCTTTCTCACTAGTAGTCTCACCTTTTGGGTTACATCATCTCTTCCGAGGGCATCAAGGTGGACCCGAAAAAGATCCACGTGATAGAGTCCTGGCCCACCCCCAGGAACTTCACCGAGGCACGTGGGTTCATGGTATAGCTTCGTTCTATCGTCGCTTTATTCGCAACTTTAGCACCCATACCGCACCCATCACAGATTGCCTCCGCAAGAGGCAATTCGTTTGGACAGCCGAGGCGGAGCATGCATTCCTCTTATGAAGGAGAAAATGTCTAGTGCTCCTGTTCTGGCCCTGCCTGATTTGAAAAGGTTTCGAAGTAGATTGTGACGCGTCACATGTAGGTATCGGGGCCGTATTGAGCCAGGAGAGCCGACCTGTAGCATTTTATAGTGAGAAGCTGAACGATGCACAAAACAAGATATCGACCTACGATCTTGAGTTTTTCGCCATCGTACAGGGACTCTCCGTCATTGGCGACATTACTTAATACAGCGCGAGTTCGTGTTGAATACAGATCATGAGGCATGCGTTATCTGAACTCACAGAAGGAGGTCGGCGCCACTCCAAATGGGCCGCCTTTGTGCAGTACACCTTTCACATCCGACATAAAGCCAGGAGTCACCAATAGAGTTGCTGATGCCCTCAGTCGACGAGCACATCTTTTAGGATATATACACCCTCGTTTGACTGACTTGGACTCTCAGAAGGAGTGTAGTCACTGATCCCGATTTTAGTGCTGTGTGGGCGGTAGTGTCAGCCGCATGGGGTGGACCCGACAAGACATTCTGCGTAAGTGAGGGGTACCTATTTAGAGGCACCAGATTAGCATCTGCCAGGGTCCATTACGTGAGGCCTTACTCGCCGAGTTTGCACTTGTCCAGGCTAGGTGGACATGTCGGGCAAGACAAGATGCTAGATCTAGCGACCTCGCGTTATTATTGGCCTCGCAGGAGACAGGATGTTATCAGCCACGTTCGTACCTGCCACACGTGCCAGTTGTTTAAATGACAGTCCCAAAGCACTGGGTTGTACACGCCGTTACCCATTCCTGAGCGGCCATGGGATCGAGGTCTCCATGGACTGTTAACAGTTTCCCTACTGCGGCGCGAGGAATTGACTCTGTGTTCGTAGTTGTTGATAGATTCTCAAAAATTGCTAACTTTATACCTTGTCGGAAAACCTCTGATGCCGCACACGTAGCCCATCTCTTCTTTCGAGAGGTGGTTCGACTTCATGGGGTTCCACGCACTTTCACTTTCGATAGGGACACTCGATTCATGGGCTATTTTGGAAAACTTTATGTGAGAAACTGGGCATGAAATTAAATTTTAGTAGCGCGTACCACCCCATGACTGATGGACAAACTGAAATGGTCAACCAAAGTTTGGAAATTTATTGAGATGTCTAGCCGGAGAGCACCCTAAGCAGTGAGACTTAGCATTAGGTCAAGCCGAATTTGCATACAACAGTACTATAAATCGCTCCACCGAAAAAGTCTCCTTTCGAGAATTGTGTATGGCTTTCCTATTCCCCATTACCTTGATCGCCCATTCTTTACCTTCCTACGAGCGCGTTTCTTTTGATGCTACCACTGGATTGAAAGCTTAAAATCTTTGCATGAATCTATTCATAATAAGCTGCAGGTGACATCTGAAAAAACAAGGTTAGCGCCGATGGCCATCGGCGCGATGTGTCTTTTTCGGAAGGAGATTGTGTGCTGGTACACTTTAAAAAGGAAAGATTCCTAGTGGGACTTACCACAGGCTTTGACAGCGTCGTTTTGTTCCTTTTCAGGTTAGGAAGCGGTTGGGAGAGAATGGCTACCTTGTTGATCTGCCCTTGGAATTCGGTACATCACCGATCTTCAATGTGGCGGACCTGTGCCCTTTCCATGGTTCCCCGCCTACCGCGCCTGTGCACCACCTACATGGAGTCCGGGGCGACCCGCGGGATTTAGCGGCCTTCACGATACCACAAAAGAGATTGATCAGGTGCTTGATGTTCGGGAGTTCCAGACTCGCGCAGGTGCTTGCCAGCGTTACTTGGTTACTTGGCTGGGAAGGGTACATCTTGAACAACAGTTGGATCAGTGCAGCAGAGCTCCAACGTCGACGTCCAGATCTCTCCGTTGCTGCCATCAGCTCAGTCTCGCCGGAGTCGAGTTCTCTCAACCCTGGGGGAACTGATGTGATCCTGTTGCCGGCGCTCTAGTGCCGTCTCGTTTTTATTTGCTTATTTACTGTCGCAGATATGCTGTGTTGTGTTGTCGCTTATTATCTACCGTCATGGACATGTATGTTTTAAATTCTTGGAGTCGTGGCCCGACACGTGAGACTGACCACCTGCATGACCCTGAGTGGATTCGTCATGGTTTGGAGATTGGACTTTTTCTTGCGGGCTTATATACAGGAATCGTCCGTCGATCCCCCGCAACCTTTGCTTTGCCGCCGTCGTTTTAGCTGCTCCACCTCCT